>LLEY01000236.1:0-78127 GCA_001414485.1 Calycina herbarum | reverse complement strand
AAGGTGCTCTAGTATTGGAGGTGTGGAAGCTATAATTCATAAATTGTAGTGGGGTAAAAAATCGAGGTTATCGTAATCTACTCGCTAAAAGAGCCTATAAGACACAGACTTTTGACGACGGGCTCGTAAGGTTACGTACTCACGTGCTGGGCACCTTAGCGGTTTCCTTCATGAACCTACGCCACGAATTACGGAGAACCCTTGGAACTATTTCTAAGCCCAAAATGACAATATCGGACAAGTCTAGGGCTCAGGCTGAACCCTATACCTCAATATCTAAGGCTACCAACTCCAAAACATTTGAAGTCAAGCTACTGTTCAGTGGCTTTCTAGTCAATAAATACGTGTAAAATTCGTTCAAGCTATCTTGCTGACAGGTCTACAGGAAATTGGTGCTAAGGGAAGATGGGGTTTGCTGCTGGTTCCTTGGTGGGGAAGGAGCGACGGTGAGCTTTACCCTTCCCCCTTCCACAAAAACACAATCACCTTCCAAGTAAGCAACACCTTGCTTCTTATCCCCTCTGTATGATTATACGAAGACTCTACGATTCTCTAGTCTGATTGCAACTTGAAGGAAATTTTGCATCCTCTTTGAGCATCCTCATTCCCATTCTTAAAAGCTATCAAGCATTGCTTTTCAATTCCACCCACTGCATTCATTGATCATCTTTGGGCACTTTCAATCTTGCGCTTCCAAAGCCGTCAGCGACCGATTCTTCGTCAGAAATCATGGTCAATTTCAGCCCAGTCGCTCTGCTGAATAGCCCAAACAAGGGTCAAGTCCTCACAGCACGACACGCCCTCTCCACAGGCGCACTACTTGTAAAAGAGAGACCTTACTTTACCATTCACAACCCGGATAACCATGCTGGCTTCCTTGACACGACTGATCAAATGGAGGTCAAAATTTCTCAAGAGGTAGAGAGAAAGCTATCAAAACAACAAGCGGACACCTTTCGATCCTTGCTCAACAACTTTCCAAAATACCCACTTAGCGGAATCCTAAAGACGAACGGCTTGAGGTGTGGATGGAGTCTCGCCGAAGACAATTTCTCCATAGAAGATATCACCGTAGATGATCTACCCAAATACGGTGTCTACCCAACAATCAGTTATGCTTCCCACAGCTGTTCGCCAAACGCTCATTATTCTTGGGACCCGGACACTGGAATGGGCAGAGTTTATGTAATCTCCGCTATTTTGCCAGGTCAAAACATTACTATCATGCGTACATCGTGGGGCTCCCTGATTCTAAAAACTAATTAAGGATAAGGGCTGTTCCGGAAGTGGGGCTTCTCTTTAAACTGTCTCTTGTAAATTAGCTCTCTCGTTTACATTCCCTGTAGCCTAGGGCACCCCCCTAGCGTCATTTGCCCTCTTTTGGGACTCTTTCAGGACTAGCCCACGCGAGCTATTCTCCGCTTGACGTTAAATAGTAATAAATAAATAAATAAATAGTACATCGTGGGGCATGTTTTTGAAGGGTTTGCGACAAAAGCGTGTTCTAAATCAGCTCGGATACAACTGCGATTGTGATCTTTGCACGGGGATGAAACGTGGATACAGCAACTTGGATGAAATAAGACGAGATGAGATGCAATGGTATTATCACGGTCAACATCGAAAACTACCCACCGAGGGTTGGAGTCATGCTCTGTTGTTGAGGATCAATGCGGAATATCCTTACAGTGATGGCACGCCCTTGCATGCAAGACTTTATGGAAAGCTCTACGACGAATATAGGCTTCGGGGTGAAATGAATGAACATCTGGCCAAAGACACTTACGCTAAGGCAAACTACTTTGCAGAAAGGGCGTATCAAGCGTGGGTAACTTGCATGGGTGAACGTAGTTGGAATGCGCAGAAATTCAAGGATTTGTGGGAAAAGCCAGTTCATCAGGCTGGGCTGGTTATGGGTGATACACCTGCCAAGCTGTAGTCCGGGATGGAATGAGTCTGGAACAGTTCGAGGATTTTTTTCAGGCAACACCAGCAGGTTCTTATGAACTTGATGACAACCTCACATCACTACCTTGTTCTTGGGAACAACACGAACCTGACTCTGGGTTCAAAAGACAATTAGTATATGATTCAGATTAGTTCTCCCTGGTCCCAAGGGGAGAAGGCGGCTAAATATCAAATATAAAAGCATTCAAGCGTCTCTCAACCAACTTGAACACATGATCTGTCATGCCTTCATTGCCAATTATGGAATACTTGAAGCGAATTTAGGAAAATCAAAGGTTTCATTGGTGCTAATCGTAAAAGTATCAATCGAGCTATTCTGAACAAGCCATAAGTAATGAAGAAGCCTCAATAAACTAAGTTATCAAGTACCAGTATCACCTAAAGAAGTTTTGGAAAAAAGACCCGTTTTCTCGCTTTTCATCTGCACTCCCTAGTAGTTCATTCTTCTCTCCAAGTCTGATATATTCAATAAAAGATGTGCATTTTAATACTCCAAGTGGGTAATTTTCTAGAAAAGCAGTACCATAAACTGTTAAGCGTACTCAATGAGGTTGATGCCCCAGATGTACCCATTTCTAAGCACTTGAGAAAGTTGGTTCTTAGCAATCAGTCAATCCAAATCTGCTATGTAACACATACCAGCTCGGGCAATCAAAATTGTGGTTGTTGTTTTTAAATGAGATGAGAAAATCATCTGAAAGTTCATGTTGCTAATACGATACTTGTTTGGAAGAGGAGGAGTCTCAGAAGACTTGGTCACGGCACTTGGAAAACAATTAGTATCAAGTTTCTCTCAACAAATAGCTCATGCATGAATCACATGAGCCAAGAAGAATTTTGAGAGGTACCGGAAATCATATATAAAGATCTCTTGGCCCCTATCGTTCACCTACCGTTCAAGGAAAAATTGAGCAAGATTTCGTTCGCTCAGGATCTGATTGATACAAGTCACTGTCTTGCTTCGAAGGAAAACTCCTTTTTTTCAATTCATTAGACTTCCATCCTCGACGTACCTACCTACCGAGTCAGATTCAGGACTATGGAGCACCCGCTCGAGATTTTCGACATAAGGACGGTGGCTAGAAAACGAAAAGGGTTGGTTGCCAATCGTGATATCCCTCGAGGAACACGCATAGCAAGCCAGACTCCCCTTGTAGTTGTTGATGGCGACGGACCTGTTCATAACAAGTAAACCTGTGAGAGGCAAATAACAGAACAACTTGATAATCTTTCCCTAGAGGAAAATGGGAGCTTTGAATCGTTTTCCCCTGACGCAGGCACAGGTTCTCCGCTTGATGTGTGTGAAATGATGCGATCGACTGGAATATGGGGAACCGAAAACCTCTGTGCACACTACACTACCCTCTGCTTTCTCAACCACAGTTGCTGTCCAAATGCGCATTACTATTACAATGAAGAGACGAATCAAGGAGTTGTTCATGCGGTTGTTCCCGTCAAGAAAGACGAGGGAATTACGATTCGGTATAGACCTGGCGGGCTTTCTTCTTTTCAAACCCAAGCCAATCGGAAAACCATGATTCAACGGGATTTTGGATTCGACTGCATCTGCGATCTCTGCGCCCTCTCACTAGTTGCTTATCCAGGCTTCGATGACCCAGAATTCGAATACCGAGGTCTCGACTACCCAGATCTCGAAGTTAGCGACCTAAATCGCTCTTAAATGGTTGTCCTTTACGCGAACATATTTGATTGGAGGAACAGAGACATGAGGCCAATACTGAAAACATATCTATCCAACTGCGAAGAATTCATCCAAATAATGTGGAACGAGTTTGGTGGCCGCCGAAATTCCGATATCCTGGTTGTACTATTCTATGACGAAGTCTCAGAAAGGTGCCGCGAGGCTGGTGACAAAGTTCGAGCAGAGTACTTTGCGAAGATGGCTATGGAAATCCGGGAGGTTATCGAGGGTACAGACAGCCCGGGAGCTAAGTTTACAAGTTCACAACTCGCTGAGGGTGGGGCTTGGGAAGCATGTCTTTGGGGGAGATCAACTTAGCCGGAGTGAAAGATTTTGGGGTCTGAAGTCATTATGAGAGAGTCTCGACGTGAACTTGGCAAGCCATTCGGGCTCATGAGTACCTACATAGAGAGTAGCGAGCAACTGAGTGACACCGTGCGTTTTCGTTGCTTTCTTCTTCCCAGAGATTACCCTATAATGAGTATAGATAGCACGCGTATCCTTGAGGATCTAAATCAACATAAAGCTTCTTGGTTGGAGTATCGTGATGCTCGCAAGAGCGATAATTCATTTAACAGTTTTGGAAGAGAATAAGTGGAATTTAAAGCTAGCTAAAACCACACTCTCGAAGTTAATGGCTCTCTAAATTCACGGGGACATTGCTGAAGATAGACTATTCAGAAAGCTTTGTGATGCAGAAAAATACAAACCCGAGTTTATTAGCTTTCTGTGTGCAAAGTGAGAGATTTTCCAATATGTGTCCCTTCCAGGCCAGAAATTGATACCAGCCACACTCATGCAGCCCTTTCCCCTTTGCATTGACGTGCATAATTTGTTGCAAGTCGTGATAATTTTTAGTAGTTATCGACTAAAAATAAATTATGAAATCTGATTATCTCCTCTTCTAAAGTTCCGAATTCAAATCTCGCAACGCGAAATCAAAGCCTAATCTATGATCTTTGATTCCATTACGAAATCTATCTTATCGTTAGCAATGAAGGTGGGTTTTCAGGGATTATAAGAGAGAACGCGTTGAATTTGCAGGGGATGTGAAGGAAAAACAAGGGATTTAGTGCACGTGACAGCGCCTCTCATGCATCCTAGGGGAAGATAACTTTTAAATTTTTTAGAATGGCTGCAGGTGAACTTGACGCTTAACGGGATATCGTAGAGTTTCCAAATAAATCGACATCTATACGGGTACCTTTAATGCAGATGGCGAGAACTTTAAAGCCAATGCCTCGAATGTGATTAGAAAACAATGTTGCATTTTGGTCTTTTTTCTTCTTGAATCTTTATACTCCAAACGATACGCATGCAGCAAAAATACTGCTAAGTATATGGACTCTTGCAAAACAAAGATCTTCCTATGGATATTTGTGCACTTCATAATTTTAATTGTTTATAAACCATTTCTCGTTTAAGCGCGCGTCATTTTGCTGATACTGTAAATCACTCCCATGCAACTGGCAAAAAATAAATTACGCTGAAGGGAACTCTTTTAAGAGTACCGAGAGAGAAATTGTGATAGAACAGAAATTCTTTCTAGGTCAAATGCTAGTTTATTCTTGTACGCTACCGAGACAATATTTGCCGTGGACAATAAAGTTAAATATCCCCAGCAGACTTGCCCTTTCACACATATTTTGACGCTTCACTACCCTTTGATACCCTCCCATCTATGCTCCGGCTACCTGTGTAAAATAATTTGCTCTGACAGGCAATCCCAATTTCGAATCCGCAGCGAAAGCTGTCACGTTGAATCCAACTCTCTTAGAAATCGCCGAAGATTGTGCAGTCGAGATCTTGAAATCGGAAGGCTGCGCATAAAGTAGTTCGATATATTTATGAGGATAAGGTGGGGTCTCGGCTGGGGGTCCCGGTGCTTGGTATGCTGCTGGCCCGGTAGCAGTGGTTGTCAGGACGTAAATTCCGTTTGTTTGTGTGGTTGCTGATTTGTATCCGGTGATCAAGGCATGTAAGTTGTTTGCACGAGATCCCGCTGGTCCTCCAGCGTATTGCCCAGGACTGTGTAGTGGTTAGTTCAGGATAGAAATTCAGGCAAAAAGGAGCTTACATATCAATATCTCGTTCGAAAAGTTAGATTCTTGTTCAGCTTGAACGAGTGATAGCAGTTAACATACCCAGCACGATAAAAATGTAATTTCCAGCGAGCGCCACCTCTGTTGTCCCGATTGTAGGTGCTTTCCCCGTATCTGTAATTTTCGTCAGAGTATTCTTTTCTGAGAGATGGTTGATATTTCGTCACCTGCTTTTCCCAAAGCGGTGCCCGGTGTGACAATTTTCGAACCAAACTTGATGGCCAAAGTGTCGTTCACACTTGGGGAAAACCCAGCTGGTGTCTGAGCAAGAGCTGTGCCAGCAAGAGCCAGCGAGATCAGACTGGTAAGAAGCATTTTGTTAAAAATAAAAATAAAATTGAGATTTCCCCTAGAATGAAGATAGAACGAGCAATATCGGGAGAGGGTAATTATATACCCAGCAACATTTCGCCGTGGAGCCGAGCAGGGGGGGATGTCATTTATCTAGCATAAAATTAAAAAACTAATATACTAAAAGTTTCAACCAAAGGGCTCACCAGATCACTGGGTATCACTATCAGCCTATGAAAAGCCATATTGATTTTGTTGATCCAAATGATAAAGTAAATAACCGACTCGGCAATGCCCCTGGTAACCCCGCATTTTCGGTACTTGGGATTGGAATGTTGAAACAACACCAGAACTCATTACAGGTGTTGAAACTCGACGAAGAATGATGTGATCGTACCTCTGAAATGGAGATGACCAGATCTGGCGACAAATGTAGCTGTGGTGGATGTCCACCACTGAGAATCTCGGCTAAATTCTGAGCGACTCGCCGGGCATCAGGGGGGGAGGTGGGTGCTGAGAATGAAGAACGCTGTCAACTGAATGGACCAATTAGCGGCTTCTCTAAATCCAGATCGAGAAAATATTTATAAGAACAAGTCCACTATCACTGCAACTTTTCACAAGCGTCGCATGCTTAGCCAAAGGGAAACAACTTAACAAATAACCAATGAAAGAACATTCAAATCACCCAAGCTCGTTTCAGACTATTTTGCATTAATAAATTGAGATTGGAAGTTTGTAACTAAATCGAAAATTATTTTCACTTCTTAAACAAAATCTCCCTCCGAAGCTGTCGGTATCGTCGTTTATTCCATTACCAACCTCAACCCGTCTTATAAAACCCCGCCAGCCTCGGAAACAACTTCAAAGCAGCCCCATAATAAATCTCCTTCCTCGTTCCCTCATCCATCCCAAACTTTTTGATCTCCTCAGGCCCATACTGAATACCAGGCGTCGGAGCATTCGGAAAATCAGTCCCAATAAGCACATGCCCCGGTTCCGCAAAGGCCAAAAGCGCCTGCAAAGTTATAGGATTTCCAGAAAGGGCCAAATCATCCTCCAAAAACTCCTCTCTAGTTTTCCCAATAGCAAAAGGGGTGAGTTCCAGCATTGAAGCGGGTCGATAGATAAGATATGGCAAAGTACCACCTGCGTGGGAAAGAATGATTTTGCAGTCTGGGAAGGAACGCATGTTGTTGGACATTATGAGATCCATGGCCGTTCTAGTGGTTTCGTGTGGGTAGTCGAACATTGGTTGAGGGCGGTTGGGGTTCACCCAAGTAGTATCAACGGGGTGGGTCGGGTGGATGAAGACGACTGCTTTACGACGGTTGAGCTCCGCCCAGATTGGGTTGAAATCTGGATGACCGAGGTAGTGATTACCTTTCCAGTAGCGTGTGAAAAGTGTTACGCCGTCAGCATGGAGAGTATCGAAAGCGTATGCTATTTCCTTCAAGCATAGCTCGGTATTTTGAGGGGAGGGAACTGATGCAAAAAACCCGTAGCCGGAAGGATTATCCTCTCGGAGTTTGGCGCAATGTTCGTTCAATTGACAAGCGACTGCTGCGGCCTTTGAGGGGTCTTCCTCTATAATTGGACCTGGAGCAGTGACGGAGAGAATAGCGGTCCCGTTTCCCACCAACTTGGAAAATTCTTGGTCCTACTTGACTGACCAGGATGGAAGGTACCAACCGGATGGATATCCGCCCGAAGCTTCTAACATTAAATATTGGTGAGTAAATCAATTAAGAGCCTTCAGAAATGGGCTTACCCTCTGTGAAAATGGGTGGATAGACATGATGGTGGACATCGATTTTCGACATTTTGGCAGGAGTAGATAGAAGGGTGATACGAGGCAGAAAATAGGCGGAACAGCTGGGTTTATTCTAGTTCTCTTTGCACTTCTTAACTCCGGTACCGCGCATGTAATGATGTAATGCATCATGGCACAAAGTCGGTTTATTAAACTTGTAAGTGTTTCTAAATGTTCAACTGGTTGGAGTTGTGAAAGCAGATTGGCTCCGTCGTATGATAACTCTTGTGTACCACGTTGCGCACTCCCCACTTCCTTACTTTTGAGTATCGTGATTGGAAGTTGACTCTCTTGAATTGTGAGTGAGAACCTGGAACTCTTTCTCTTTTTCTGGCGAAGCGTCAACAGATCTAAACAATTGATCCATGAGGGAAACGATTTCATTGTCGTTTTTCTTCCACATCAATATGTCTGTCTGTCATGGAACATTCAAAGTATACAAAATTACATCGTCTCGCTTAGCTTTCTGCTCAACGACCTTAGTTTTCCGGCCTTGTCTTGTTCAACGGTCACAGTTAACTCGAGAAAAAAAAAGAAAAAGCGATATCTATAACTACGGTGGTCTTTTCCCTTTACTAGGAAGGATCTAAAAGATCAAATTACAAATTTTGTCAAGTTGCCTACCCGCCATTTTAATCCCGTGACCCGCACCCACGTAAAAGTATTATTGAGTTACTGATAGCTTACTTGCAATCTTTTCGCCCCCATACAAGCCTACTAGTTACTCGCCCAACTGTAGCTTACTCCTCAGCAAGGAGATTGACATCAAGATGTCGTTTGTACCAGAACCCCCAATGCTTCGTTCGTCACCGCTCAACGAAGTTATTCCTAAAATTTCTTATCCGCAAGTATATTCCGAGAGTTTGCAACACCATTTTCTCAATAACCTAACGTATCATAAAACTCAACCAAAGTAACAAAAAGACGATGCTCACCGCCAGTCCCACATATTTCCATTTCCCCATCAACTCCACTTTTCAACCCTAAAAAAAGCAAAAATGAAAAACATACAACAGCAGGTATTCGCTGGTGGTCACCCACCCAACTACTAATCTGCCGATCTGAGGCTTGTGTATGGCAGAGCGGACGGGATGCCCAATTCTCCTCAGTCTATGGTCGTATGTGACGGTCATGGATCTATTTGTCTACTTAATAATCTTAGTTATTAAGAAGGATAAGTCATGCTACCTACAACCCCACCCCCAAAAAAAATCAATGAAGTCCTAAAAATACGAAAGAAATCTACACAAAACATTTAGAGAGGTAATTGAGTCTGTTTCAAACTACTAGGACCTCTTGACAGGTGATTGTAGTTGTGGTTAGCTTGCGAGACGATGCCGTGTGCTTCAAAATAGAGTGGGTCTTTTCCCCCTCAAAAACGTCAATTGGAAAAACAGAAATCCGACTTCAAACTAATCCAGGATATGCATATGTCGAAGAAGAGTCGAGCATTCTACTTAATTCAGGGAGTGAAGACTAGACGCCATCGGACTAAAGACGCAAACCCGTAAATAGGGCAGCAAAGGTCTTGAAATCCTCCTGTACCACCAACCCAACTTCGTGTCTCTACATTACCGTATTCTCCGAAAGGTCTCCAGGAGAAAGCAAAATAAAGATACAAACACAGGTCAGATTTCCGAATGTCTTCTTCTTCTCATTACTCTCCTCTCCTCTACTTGAACTCCCCACCCTTCCCAACTCAACTCCACTCCTCCGTTTGATCATGATCTCATTACGCACCACAAAAAACGCCATGCATACTCCCATATCTACACTTTCTCTTTCCAATCAATTCCACCATGTTCCATTTCCAACAAAGTTTTGTATCTGTTGGTATCCAAAAACACAATCCAACTCAACCCAAGACAAAAGCAAAAACGCCTCTTTCCCAAATGCAAAAAAAAAGTGAAGTGACTATCCAGTCTTCTAGTCGTGTTGAAACGCTCCATCGCAATGCAGTATGTAGTAAAACCCCCAGGCCAAATGTAATCTATAGGTGTCTTGCCCCATGCAAAAAGCACAAAAGCCACCATCCTTCTAACGCGAAACCCCTTCTATGCCCCTTTATACCCCGCTTCAATCCAAAAATACCACACTTCTATGACTCCCCCACCATTCAATCCAAAAGAAAAATCCCAGTCGGGTCGAGTCGGAGACGCGCAACGAGAAAAACAAAAACAAAAACACCACGAACCAAAATATAACTTCTCAAAAACTAAACAACCCACTCCTCTTCTTCCCAAAAGGATAAACAATCAACGCACTCAAAAACAACCCCACCGTAATCCCAATCGCAACCTGAATCATACTATACCCAACATTATAAACAATATTATTAAGATTATCCCCCCCACTCGACGTCACACTCACCTGACTCAGCACATTTGAAGTCCCATTAAGCTTCGACGTTCCATTCGTGAACGAAGTCGTATTGGTGATTTGATCTGCACTACTGATACCTGCCAACAGAGATCCCGCGGCGGCCAGACCGGACGGTACTTGGACGAAGATGGCGGGCAGGATGGCGGCTGCTGCGACGCCGTGGCGGACTCGGGAGTAGAGGTTTCCCAGGACGCCGACGGCGAGGGCACCGAATGTATTGGATATTTGGGCGGAGGAGGGGAATTTCTTGGCAGAGTAGAAGTTTACGATGTACCCGGCGAAGGAGATGAATAACATTGCGGGGGTTTGTTTCCATTTCGCTTGGTTGATGACGCAAAGGGCAAGTGTGAAGAGTGGTACGAAAGCCCACTTGACGTAATCGTTCATTGGGTTGGCGCAGGTCGTTGCTGAGGAAGCGTTGGGATCGATTATGCCGTAGAATGCTGTGCCAATGGTGATACCAAATCCCAAGAATAGAGAGTATATAATGGCGTAAACCATTCTAACTGCCCCAGCCACCATCGATTTCGATTGAAGTTCGAGTGAGCCACAGAGGACCATGTATCCTGGAAGTATAAGAGCAATCGAAGATTGGGCCAGAGCAGAGAAGCAGAACAAGTTGCCACCTCTTATAGAACCGAAAGCCCGTGCGAGAAAGGATGTGAGGACAGCAGCAGTGATCTCAAAGACGTTGGCATAGAGGTCGGAATTAGGTGCCACGATAAGTTGAAGGAATCCGAGAAGAGAACCAAGGACGAAGGCAATAGGCATGTCAATCCAGCGGGATTGAAAAGCTGCGAGCATGTTAACATGGGTATTGGGGGAATGTGTGAAGCATAGGGTTGAAACTTACCAAAAGGGCCAACAGTAGCACTTGCAAATCCATACATCAATACAAGTAACCAAGCATTGTGCTTTTTCTTTTGTCGCATGATTTCCTCTAATCGTTGGGTTGCCTCTTCAACACCGATAACATCGTGAACAACTTCTTTGTATATTTCGTGTGTCTCCTTGAGCTTCCCAAGGTCAACAGAGTGCGCAGCCTTGACAAGCTTGACATCGGTAGTATGTGTAGAAGGATCATCAAACGAGAGGATCATGCAACCAGGAATGTAAAGTGATTGAAGAGAGATCTCAAGAACACGTGCGCTCATCTTGATATACTCCTCAAGACGATGAGTTGGAGCTCCATATATCATGAGAGCCTTGCACAGTTTCACAAGATACTTCTGTCGGCAAAGAATCTCGGCAATATGAATCGTAACTCTGATCTCGTCCTCGAGTTTGGGTTTCAAGTTGAACTTCTCCATAAGTTTCTCACTCGTTTTGCGTTTACCCATGCCAGGTCTATTTGGCTTCCCCTTCTTTCCGTCTGAAATTCCGCCGCCTCCCTGAGCTCCAAGAATCGCCGAAGCTTCAATGAGACCAGCAAGTGTATCTTGTGATTGATTTTTTGCATTGTACCACTTTGCAGCCTTCCTACTAGGCGTATTCATTCCTGAGGATCCCATTGGAGTATTGGCACCAGTGCCAGTATCCGTGTCCATGCTATTGCGACGGGATGGAGTCTGACGACCTTGAGCTGGGTTGTAGAGTTTTAAAAGCGATGAGAGAACTCCTCCACGATATTCTTCTGGTCTTGGAACATAATTCTCGCTCAAGGCCTGCTCGTCGTTTGGTGTGACGTTTCCCGAAGGCAAAGCTGGCATTTGTTTTCTGAAGGGGTCGCCTCGCATCTTTGTTGTATGGGCTCTGACTAGCTTATGAGCCTCGGAGCTGCTCGAAACAGGACCTGGTTTCTCTGACAAGCCCATCTCTCTATGATCATCCTCGATGGCATGTCCGTCATATTCATTCGCACCGTCCATGTTCATCAGGGGAATGTCGTCAATTCGAACGGGGTATCCATTGTGTCTAACAGGGATGTGGTCATCGTCGTCGTCGTCGTCGTCGTTGAAACTCCCTCTTCTCGATGTTGGTGCAGAGTTGCTCCCAACTAATGAAGCGATTCTCTGTGCACGTTCTTGTGCAGCCAAAGCGGAGAATGCCTTCTCATTTACTTCGTCGACATCCTCTGGGTCCGCGGTATAGCTCGAATTTCTAAGCACACTTGGTCTTGGTTTGAAGACAACAGGGTTGGAACCAAAGTTGTCGAATGGGTTGGCTCTTTCTTTCGACGGAGAAAATCTCAAAAGACTGACAGCGCTGCCATTCCTCGAATGAACGGGGCTTGCTTTGACTATTTTCGTGGGTTTCGTGGGGGTGGTGACCTCTTCTGGTGATTGTGATCGGTCGCGCAATGGAAAACTTGAGCGCTGGTTTGCTGAATCGTTTGCTTCGCTCGTGGCATTGAATCGAACTCGTCCTCGGCCTGGATGCTTCTGCTGTGGAGTCCCTCCTGGACTAGTTGGTCGACTTGGGTTCGCACTCGAATCTGCACTCCCTGCAGATACCTCGCTATATCCTCGATGATGTGAGCTTTCACTCGCTGTGAGATAGTCACTCGACATGACGCTTGCGCCTAGCCAATTCTTTTTGGGTGGTATGAATTTTGCTCTCTGGTTAATAGCAATTGTTGTAAAGGACTGATGTCGGGATATATCAGTGGTTGGTGATGTTTGCTGGAGGGCACGAGCAAGCTGCACGTTGATGTACCTGGCTGCCGAAAAAGAAGTGGGGGGATAGGAGGATGACGCTGTCCTATCCGGTCCGGGTCCAGGGGTGCCGTAAGTACCGCGAAAGAAAGTTTTTTCGTGCCGTTGCCACCACTTTGATAAGGAGTAGGTCCGATAAAACACCTATTTTTCTCGCTCTTTGAAGGAATGGTGTGACGCTTGGATTTTGATGTGAAGAAGAACAGTACAAGAACTGGCAAAAAATGAGGTAAAAAATGAGAGAGAAAATTCTCCAAAAAGAGAGGGAAACCCTCGGGTGCGAAAAGTCGCCGCAAAGCTGGAATTGACTCGTTGCTCAGAGAAGGGGAAAAACCCGGCGTGGCTTGGAGGGCAAGCGCAAAGAGATGTAGTCGAGCCAAATTGCTAGGAAGCTACTCGACGACGACCCAGTGCACTAGCTGCCCTGTGCAATGAAATAGAAGCTTCCAAATAAAAATATTTCGGTTCCCGTCCGGTAGGGCCGGAGGATATGATATATGGTTCATAGGCACCTAATTAGATGGTAGCTGCGCTGGTCCAAGAGTCAGGCGCGAAGAGGATGAGGTGGAGGTCCATAATGATGGAGGAAAAAAAGTGACAAGGAAAGTGCAACCTACCATTGCAACCACGAGGGTTACATTACCTACGTTGACTTGCAATCCAAGAGCCCCTTTTCCATCATTCTTGTTGGCTCTTGTTGGCAGGCAAGCTGCTTGATGCCCACATGGTACACATGGCACACAGTAGTCTGTAGATAACCTCATGTTTTCTCTGTTCTCGTGGCAGTTTTGACCCTGTACCTTCCGCTTTGGTGCATTATCTTTGTAGTCGATGGTGCGATCTGCTTTGTGCCATTGGATCTGCAGAAGAATGCCGTCCAGGAAGAGATATGCAGTTGCAATCCCAGCGGGTCAGCGTCTATTGAAGCTATTGTGGATATCAAAAGTTTCGGCCACGCATGTGTAGCGAAAAGCAAGATGTCCAGACCACGAAGCTGCGGCAGAAGAATTGGATCCTCAACCACAATGGGTGCAAAAGGGGCTCAACACGGAGCTCGTAGAAGTCCCAGCTCTTGTTTCCGGCCAAGTTCGTCGAGGATGGGAGATGGGAGATGCGACTTGCAGCAGAATTGCACCGAGCCCGCCGTTTCCTATCTGTGTAGAGTTGCAATTGGGCGTCGAGAGCCACTCATCGCTCCTCCACAACCACGAGGCCAACGACGGACCTCAAGCCGGGTGGAGATCTTTGGATACAACATTGAACCTCGATTATCCATGGCAGAGGGCAGGCAGGCATGGCGGTGTGGTCCCGTTCCTCTCTGAGCTATCTCAACATCCACATCCACAGTCTAGAGCGCGTCAAGAGTCGAGACTTGCCGTGAACCCATATTTTGGTTTGTAACCTGCCTGGCTACTCGTATTGTCGCGGGATGACTACGCTGTTTCGTTCTCACATGGAAGCGCCAGTGTGGTGCCTTATCAATGGTGTTGAGCGATGATGGAATTTGATTGCTTGATTGTTATCAAATTGTGGGTTGATTAAAATAGATGTTTGGGGGAGGTTGGAAGGACGTTGGACGTTGAGGCGGCGAGTCATTCCCGCCACAGTGTAATCCTCGGCTTACCTTCTCTGCTTCCCTTCGCTTGGATGCTTTGGGGGCGCGCGTGGGGGCATAAACAACCTCACCACCTCAAACCCAGACACAACCACAAACATCTGTTCAATACTTTGCGAGGGTATGGATTGCTTTGCCCAAGGTGGTTGGTTGTAGGAACATCCGTTGTTTGGATTTCCCACCAACTTTTTCTCCCCTTACAACTATCCTCTTCTAACGGAGCAACCAATTACTTTGAATAATTATCTCATTTACCTGGCACTATCTTACACCGTCTCAGATGCGTTGCATCTGCTTAAAATATGCCAAGACTAGGAATGCCCTCATGGCCATGCGTTGGGCAGCGTGTCCGTGCCATCGCGGAGTACACCATCGAGCAATGAGCTGACGAATGCCCTGCATCGATCGATTTTGAGGCATTTCACCTATGTCTGTGTGACCCTTGCTTCTAGATACGTGGTCCATGGGGTTCTTCCAAAGAAGGAATTTTTTGCTGATTTGAACTAAATCTCAAACTAGCTGCCACTGGAGCTTTTCCCATTAAAATCCCGACATTCTTACCAACTCGGTTCCCTCCTTGAAATCCTTACATTTCATTTCTTGGTAGAAGATAAGTCAATGTTGTAAATACTTATAATTTAACAAATTTGCCTTCATAGACTCCTAAACTCAAGTTATCAGTCGACTGAATTGAGCAAAAAGTCAAGTCCCAACCATCCAAAAGCGGTCAAAGTGAAAATCCGCAAGTAATCCAAAACCCCATTCGCATCTGGAAAGTAAAGCTCTAGTATTCACATCCCTTCACAAGCTCAAACTCAAAGCAAACCGGAAAGAAAAGAAAAACTCTGTCTGCACGGGGTAACGGGATGTGGACCACATCCCAAAGACTATTTTAAGAAAGCGCACGTACTCCGTAAGGACCACCAGAATCTCTTAGAAGTAAAGCGCACGTACAACTAGGTGGTTCATGCTGCCATATAAACCCACTTGCCGATTCCGTAATGGGGGTCTCCAAAACCACGCACGTTTTCTCCCCAACTTTATCTTTCCTCTTTGGAGACTCTTTGCCCATAGAAAGTGTCGCATCGGGACTTTGACCATAGTTGAGTTTTGCTGGTACGTCGGAGAAGCGAAAAAGAATAAGAGAGTCGAAAATAAGCTTCACAGGAGGAAAAAGACAATGAAAAAGTGAGGGAAAGTACTTGATTATGGAACTTTGGTTGAGATTTGGTTCCTGGTAGAGTTTGTGGGGATAACCATGCGTAGTGTGATTTTGAGTTCTATATATATATATCTCTAAGAAAATGACAAGCGTTCCATAGTTGAGAAACAATTGACCTAAGGAATAAAGATGCAATTGCTGAAGCCAAATCACGAACTTGAGACGGAGTCAATTTGAGGTTGCAGAAGCAGAGACTGGGCCATGCAATATGTCAATATAAAAACAGGTAATAATTATGAATTGCTTTTGGGTGTCGTATAGTATTTAGAGCTACGAGAATACAGTGTGATAATCGTCGGATCCACCAACCCACCCGTCCACCGTCCACCGACCACCATCCCACCCACGGGAGGGTTGGTCTTTTTAATTAGGTCAACCTTTTGATTAGTCTAGCCGGATTAATAGATAATCCAGGCCGAAACTAGACTTTAGTTCACTTAGTTTCAGAACATTATGAACTTCAAGAACCATTATCTATAAATCTAGTAATAACTTAGTTAATTCTTGGGCTTTTTACTTAAAAACTTTAGCATTTTATAGCTCTTTATATATTCTTTCTAAAATCTGCAATATCCTCACCATGCCCCGAACTTATAGAGTTCTTGCCCTCAAGCCCACCCCCGCTGCTATATTTCTTAGAACCGAAAATCCTAGAACATGACGAACTACTTCTTCCTAGAAGGAGAAGGGCTAATACCCCTGCTCTGGAGACTATAAAGAGAGCTTTAAAATACTAAAGAGACCACCTGGGAGTGTGCCTCTCTGTTAGAAGATCCGGATATAGAATATAACGAAACCTTTGAAGAGGATGTAGAATATGATATAGAAGAAGAACTTGATTTAGAAGATTAAGTAGATCCTTTATTATTTAGTAGGGGAAATATACTTAGAAATTAGCTAGAATTTATCTTATTTCCTAATTTCTATAACTCGTGAATAGCCTCAAAGTGGGTCTGATATCTCGGAAGAGCATTATCTATTAATCCGGCTGGACTAATTAAAAGGTTGACCTAATTTAAAAGACCAACCCTCCCGTGGGTGGGATGGTGGTCGGTGGACGGGTGGGTTGGTGGATCCGACGATTATTGTTGGGAGGGCAACTGCAAATGACGGCGCGACGGTTTTCTTAGCATAGCAAAAGTATGTCAGCTATACGTCGTAGTAGTTAAGAAAAGAGGCAGTATTCGTTGTTCTAACTTTCTGGTACAACCTAGTATTACCTTAAATAGACAGGACAATCATGAACCAAAACATTCTGAAGTTGTCCCAAGTACTTAGGTTGACTATCTTGAATTAAGCTAGAGAGTTGGAATAACAAGAGAGGTTACTGTCCATTGCGAGCATGCCTACAGTGACTGGTGTGTGACTTAGCTTTCTTGATATCCAAAATATATACACTGGTAAATTTTGCCTCAACGACGCTTGTGTTGAAGGAGAAACCAGAACCCAGGATAGTCGCTCTGAGGCATTTTTAGATCAAAACTCACTCTGTGTATAATAGCGCCTGTTGGTGGGGAATTAAACAAACTAGATTATCAGCCCAATATACTATGTATCGGGTTCTGGGCATCTCGCAAGAGTCGTAATACATCAGAAACAAGATACAAGCTTCCAGCAATAACAATAGGGCCACCACCGGCAACAGCAGTTGCCCAATTGATCGCATCTAATATGTTGGTACCTGCGTTGTGAATTTGATTTGCATCAAGTCCAGATTTCGAAACAGCAGATAGGATATCATGCGACGGCATGGCTTGAACCCATGGCATCCCATCTACAGATCCGAACCCAACTGCAGCAACACAATCGCCTGACTTTAAAAGAGGTTTCAGTATGCCCTCCAATTGTTTTCCTTGCGATGCTGCTAACACCCACGTCACCTTGTTTCCTTTCCGAAGTTTGTTGTTGACATATGACCCCAAGACCTCGGCCGATTGCACATTATGGGCACCATCGAGGACGACAGGCTCTCGTCTACCGGTAATGCTCCGAATATCAACGGTTTGGAGTCGCCCGGGCCAATTCATATTTTGAATGGCAGGTTGTAGACGATGTAATGGCGATTCTAGCTTTGTATAAGCCAACTGGAATGCTGCATAGGCGCATGCGAGGTTTTCCCATTGATGAGGCTCGAAATCTTCCTGGGACAACTCATCGAGAAATGCAGATTCCGTTGAACTCAAAACCACATCTGTTCCTATTTCCTCGGCATGCTCTTCGACAACCCTTCGAACTGCTGGGGAATTGCTCCTATCCAATACACAGGGCACACCAGGTCTCATTATTCCCGCCTTTTCACGAGCGATTTCTTCGATTGTGTTCCCCAAGAACGATTGATGATCCAAGCCAATTTTGGATATGACCGTGACAGCCTTATTTTGCAAGATGTTTGTAGCATCAAGTCGACCACCCAAACCAACTTCCACCACGCCCATCTCAATCTTTTCTTTTGCAAACACCTCGAATGCGGTCGCTGTGAGAAGTTCAAACTCCGAGGCGGCAATGGACTCTTCTCGATTCCTCTTCAACACCGCTTCTTCTGCTTGGCGGAAAGTCGACTCGAGAACGGGATGCTGGTCGATGGCGATACAATCCCATCGGTCTATCAGATGCGGGGAAGTAAATCGACCGGCCCGCACGCCGCTTGCATGGAGCATCGCAGACAGGTAGGCACATATCGAGCCCTTGCCATTCGTACCGGCAACGTGTATCGCTTTCCACGGTTGGGGTGTTTGCAAGACCAGGCGACCGATGCGCCCTAAACCGAGTTCGATCATACTGTGTTTTTGACCGCTTCCGACTTTTCTCCTGCAGTGTAATCCAGACCAGACCAGTATTATAATGCTATCTCACTGGAGGCATTCATGCGGTTTGTGAGGAGGCCATGCGCCTTTTGCATGCTCTGAAGACTAACGGTCGTTGAATGTATGCGCTGGCGAGCTGTGGGGAGGGCTTGGTGTAGCAAGAACGAGCGGTGAGGTAGAAAATGAGGTAGCAGTGGCCATCAATACCAATTATCGCAATGAGTGTTGTTTCGACTGGCGGATGAGTATTTGCTGGCTCGCTGGAGTTGGCGACGACTTGAACTTGCGACTTGGACTTTTAGCTTCTCAGCCTCCTCCGCAACTTCCCCCTTGAAATGTTGTGCAGAGACCAACGCTAGCCTAGTTGGGACACTAGCGCCATTTGGTGCAACCCCAACCCAAATCGCCCACTTCTTCGCGATCAAGCATCCAACCAACCGACGAGAATATCCATCGCGATAAAACGCCACCAACTCCATATTCATCCAAATCATCTTTTTCCGTGTCGCGAACCTGCCATTGCCATTCTTCCCGATTTTATTTTCCCCCTTCGATTCTTCCTACCGCAGAAATGGGTTTGCCGTAAGTTTTCAGCCTCTTCTTCCGCGGCTCATGCAAAGCTAACCAGATCAGATTGTTCGTTGCCCCCGTCGAGCCTGAGGTGGCATCCAAAGCATCAGAAAAAACCGCCGCTGTCCCCCGGTCTGCCATTCGCCGTCATCGCAGGGTGCGTGGCAGCACTGCGCGCTCACAGGCGCTCGAAGCAAGGCGGCGGCGTCTCCTATCCATGACCAACGAGCCAAACTCGAACGAATTGGAACGAGATCCATCCCTCACTCCAGGCGAATTGTCCACAACCGAGTCGATACAAAGGCAAGCAGCTCGCATAGCCGAGCGCGAAAGTGAACTCGAACGCGAATATCTGCGTTCTCGCATTCAACTAGGACGGCATGGGCGCGGCAATGAACCAGACGAAGACGGACCTTCAATGATGCCCCCAGTCCCAGAAACAAGGGACTATTACTCTTTCCGAAGGGGCGAACTCAGTCGCCTACGTCAAAGGTCAGAACTCCAACGACTGGCGCGAAATCCCGCCCCAACCCCTCCATACACAGATACAGACCTCGAATTTCTGGCCCGGCACGGTTCCGACTCCCCACACTTGCGGATATCGCCCTATGGACACGCACTTGCAATCGCACACAGACAGGCCACAGAAGCGGAGGAAGAACAAACACGGCGCGCATTGGAAGATTCCGAGCCGCGTGGGTTTTCCGGGCGCCCATCATTGTCCTCAAGCGAGGTATGTTTCCCAATCTGTTAGAATCTTCTCAACGAGTACCAATTTTGATCTTTCAATGCTTGCATATCTGACGGATCTTCTTATCCCAATTGATCTCAAACTGACATTTTCTTTAGCGTTCGACCCGACCCACGCTTTCAGACCGAATGGGGCCTCCAGCGAGAACCAGCAGGACCAATCTTGAAAGGGCACGAAGATCAGCTCGAGAAGCTTATGTTGATGGGTTGGGCGACAGAGACCGCAGTTTGAGCCCGGAAAATGGAGCCGTTTGGGATACGCTTTTAACAAGTATCACTCCGGATCCTCAACCTCCTAGCGCTGGTTCGTCGTTTACTTCTGCAGCAGCAGCAGCATCTTCAAGTACGGCTTCAGCAGCGGCTTCGGCTAGTACTTCAATGACTAGCACAGGTCCATCCGATGAGCAGACACCAGCTCGGGATTGCGACGTCTCGGAGTCTGGATCGAATACCGAGGAGGAAGAGGACGATGATATGTACGGCCTTAGTAACTTCGTACGATCAAATGGAGCACAAACCTGGAGGAGTTACGCGGAAGCGGTTTTAGCTCCACCAGACGAAGCTTCCGCCAACGACATAATGAACGATGGAGAGGGTCTAGGAGGAATGCGTAGCATCATATCGCGTCTTGCAGAGCGTGATGACATACCAGATTCCTGGTGGGCATCAGCGGGACTGAGCCGTAATCTCCGCCGCGAGCCCATGATTTGATATCGTTGGGCACAAGGCTGGTCAGCGGTCGCGCTTTTCAATGAACTTAGTGTGGGGGAAATGGAGTCTGAGGGCACAATTGTGATACCACTGTAGAATATGATTCTGCTACGCAAAAAGTTTGCACATTCGACTTTTGGGATAAAGGGCGTTTGGCACGGATATGGAGTTGTCTTTGCCTTGCTGGAAAATAGTTGAAGATTTACCTCCATTTATGAGGCTACAATTTTCATTGTTCGCCTACGACGGGGAACACTGCAGGTATGGAGTTTGGGCGTCTGCGAATTCTCAAGGGGACCTACGGATTTACTGGGCAATGGTTACATTTGCTCGCTTTCTGTATCAGTAGCGAATGGCAAAAGCTCATTCGCTAGCTATTCATAGTACATAGTCTTTATTTTTAACTGAATAAATCCCAAGTTTGATTATGACACCAGATCTTGTTACCCCTCTCTGTACTACTTGAATATAGTTTGCAAGTAACTTTGTACCTGCTCCGAGATCTTGCTTAACCTGCAGGGGTTGAGGCTGAGAGTGGAAAATAGACGGCAAATCCCACTGGTACACTCCGTACAAGGGCAGGCCAGGATGATATGCGATGCTTGTGATAACCAGGTGTAGTAATTGGCCGTCTTACGTGCGTTTGGTTGGCCCAATGAAAGATCAACTGCAGGGCTTCCAGAAAATGTGAAACACATAATATATTTTGCTATTTTGCCGGATCTTGACTCCCTCGCAGGAGCAGGTCCGCAGATCCGATAGTGTGGCTAGACCTTTTCTCGCCGGTTCATTTTGATTCGAGGGTCGGACCTCAGCCTTACATTGGAACAGCACATGCAGGTCGCGAATCCCAGCAAAACGACCTGTTTGCTCTCTTGTCATTGCCAATTTCTCCTTCCGAGCCAGCGCCGCCCACAAGCAGAAGCAGAACAACCTACAACTTTGCAAGAACAAACATTAACATTGCTACAGAGAATGTGCCGCCGATCTGCCACTTTCCAATTCGACATCCCGCGGCGAACGTCACTGCTCCGACTAGAATATACCTTGGCAGACAATCGTTAACCTGGGCACTACTGCACTGCACTTTGGAGCTTGAGCCTACAACTAAACCTGGGAGCATCGCCTATAATATCCAACCTGGCCGCAATAATCCTTAACCCGCGAACCGCGACGTGAAACGACCAACGACAACCTCGATGGTTGGGATGTGAGCTTTCCCCGGCTCCAAAGCAGAGCATCTTCATCAACAACAACCGTCAACTTCTCCCCCACCGCCTCGACTTCTCCAAGCCCCAAAACGACGACGAGGTCATGGTCTCCCACCCCCCTTCGGACCGCCAACAAAATGGCAGATCAGGCAGTGGTAGTGGGAGTGGTAGCGGGCAGAACGGAAACGGGAATGGAAATGGGAGCGGTCATGGCAAGGCCGAGCGAACACCTGGTACACCAAGGAGAGACGGTGGAGCAGTCAAGGAGAAGGCAGTCCAAGATCCTGGACTCAAGGACTATGTGAGTCCCTCCCCAACAACGCTGGCAGGTATATGGGCTTATATGTGGATTTAGCGTCTAGGAGAATGTCTGGGAAAGGGTGCCTTTGGCTCTGTATACAAAGCTTTCAATTGGGGTACTGGAGAAGCTGTGGCAGTCAAGCAAATCAAGCTAGGAGACCTTCCAAGGAGCGAATTGCGGATGATTGAGGTATATTTTCCTCTTTGTTTTTTCCAAGCCTGGGGAACTAACCTGACGAAATAGGCCGAAATAGACCTACTGAAGAATCTCAATGTGAGTTTAGTCCGGAGTGAATGTGTCAAAGAGTGTTTCCTGACAGCTTCCAGCATGACAATATTGTCAAGTACCTGGGCTTCGTCAAGTCTTCAGACTGCCTTAACATTATTCTCGAGTAAGTTTTCTAGAGCATATGCCACTCATCGTCGTCTAATTATTTTTAGGTATTGTGAAAACGGGTCATTGCATTCAATATGTAAAAGCTACGGAAAATTCCCAGAAAACCTCGTGGGGGTTTATATGGGTCAAATTCTACTCGGACTTCTATATCTTCACGATCAAGGTGTCATTCATCGTGACATCAAGGGAGCAAACATCCTTACCACCAAGGATGGAAAGGTTAAATTGGCAGATTTTGGAGTCTCGACAAGCACGTTGGCCGGAGCGGATAAAGAAGCACAGGTTGTAGGAACACCTTACTGGATGGCCCCTGAGATAATACAACTCTCCGGTGCAACTCCAGCTTCGGATATTTGGAGTCTGGGCTGCACCGTTATTGAATTGCTGGAAGGAAAACCTCCGTACCATAAACTGGCCCCCATGCCAGCACTATTTGCCATTGTCAATGACGACCACCCACCATTGCCAGAGGGTGTCTCACCTGTAAGTCTATTTCTAACATATATGATCATTAACTTTACTAGAACATTCTGACTGCGAGCAGGCTGCTCGAGACTTTCTCATGCAATGTTTCCAGAAGGACCCCAATCTCAGAGTTTCTGCTCGCAAATTGCTAAAACACGCCTGGATTATGGGATCTCGACGAACGGATGCCCCAGTTGCGAAGCCACCTGCGAACTTCAATGAAGCGGTGGAAGAGGTCAAGCAATGGAATGAAGCTTTGAGGTCACCTCCTGGTCCTGGTTCTTTTCGAGCCTCTGCCAGATCTTCTATGGCTAGCCCGCTGCCTCTTCGTCGAGATCCGCCTCTTCGAAGTGTTCAAAATAATGAACAAAACCATCCTGGCCTTATAACACCAGCTAAGGGCCCGCTTTCCCTTGCAAAGCCAAAACAGTCAGCCGAAGCTTTTCGGTCGCCTGAAACAACTTGTATGTAATAATCCTGGCAGCCTTGTCCCCCTCACTAACCGCTAGTGGAGTAGCCGACGATAACTGGGATGATGACTTTGCTTCCTCGATATCACCTAGCGCCCTCCATCTTCCACAATTCAAACCACATGACAATTTTGGTGGAAAGCTCTCTTCTGATCGTTTGAAGGCATACGCTTCGCTCGATTCTACAAATGACGAGAACGACAATTGGGACAGCAATTTTGAGGGCGATCTCGTAACTATTAGAGGACCTCATAAACCGATGGAGGCCGATACTCATGAGCTCGAAACAATTCGACCATACCGAATCAAGCCTACAGTGATAACCCAGGATGTCAAGCCAGCTGTTGCGCCAAAAAGTATCTCGAGAAAAGCTTCGGCCAGCATGCCGCCCCCAAGACCTAAATCTCCAATCAAAGCTCACGCCGAGAACAAGTTTTCCCTCCCCCAAAGACCAGCTACTCTTTTCAAGGAAACCTCGATGGATGACTACTCGGACATATTTGTCGACACCGATATTGCCTTTAACCGACGACTGAACATCATTAAGGTTAGTTTAAAGTTCAAGTCTGTCATTGAGAATAATGTCTAACCTTGCTTCGAAGGACGACGCGCTATCACCAAAACTCTTCCATCCTTCAGATCTAACAAGTTTACCACGTTCCGCTCATTCACCTATCACCAACGTCCACGGAAGTACGAGAGGCGCTCTGGCTCCTCGAGAAGATCCTGCTATGCGTAGATCTAAATCTTCAGTAGAGATACAACGATACGCCGAAGACGAAGATGATGAAGACTTCTCTGACATATTCGGTCAAGGAGATTCCATTGTTGAAAAGGCTGAAAGCGACGTAGGTTCAGAGGATGGTGTTGGAACCCTTATGCTACATTCCAAACTTTCAAACAAATCCTGGCTCGGTGACGAAGATGACGAGGACGACCCATTTGCTTCGCTGGAACAAGGATTTGATGAAATGGATCTACAAGCTAACATAGCTCGTGATAAACATGCACGACTCTGTACTCTCGTTGAAGGTTTGGTCAGCTCTCTGAAAGTGACTGAGGATCCGGATACCTTGTCGGAACTTTCGGAACAACTTCTCGATGTTCTTTACGAGTCCGTGGATGCGAAGAGCCTCATAATCAGCGCTCACGGAATGCTTCCTATACTGGAAATCTTGGAACCTTGTACACTCAAAAGTCGCCAAAGTATGATATTACGTCTGTTGAAAGTAGTGAATAGCATCATTTTAGATGACGTCGAAATTCAAGAAAACTTATGTTTCGTGGGTGGAATACCCATTATTACGAAATTTGCCGCCAGGCAATACTCGACCGAGATTAGACTCGAGGCAGCAGCATTTGTACGACAGATGTACCAAACATCAACATTGACTCTTCAGATGTTTGTTAGTGCTGGTGGTCTGAATGTTCTTGTCGAGTTTCTGGATGAAGACTACGATGAGTCGAAGGACTTGGTGTTGATTGGAGTCAATGGTGTTTGGAGTGTGTTTGAGCTTCAGGTATTATATACAAATTTTTGTGATGCTATTTCTTGCTTACAATCAATAGGGTCCAACTCCGAAGAACGATTTCTGTCGTATATTTTCCAGAAGCAAAATTCTTTCTCCCCTCGCCCTGGTCCTTGACCGAGTTCTTGATGAAGACGACGGGCTTTCTGAACTTATTGAGGGACGAATCGTCAACATTTTCTATCTGTTTTCGCAGGCAGAAAATTACGTCAAAGAGGTGGTTGCCGATCGTGTTGTACTCAAACGTAAGAATTTCAGTTGTACGATTTGAACCTTTCTAATATCAATCAGGTGTTCTTAAAGATCTCTGCCGGATGACACCGGCACATCAAATCACCATGTTGAAGTTTATCAAGAACTTATCAATGTTATCGACTACACTTGACAGTCTCCATGCCGCAAACGCCATCGAGTTACTGATCGACTTGTTAAGTGCTAGTATGAAAAAGACCACCGTTCACTTTCGCGAAATATCTAATCAAGTTCTGAATACTATGTATAATCTGTGTCGCTTAAGTAAGGCGAGACAGGAAGATGCTGCAATGAACGGTATTATTCCGTTACTACAAAAGATCATGAAGACGAAACGACCACCAAAGGAATTTGCTCTCCCAATACTTTGCGATATGGCGCATTCCGGCAAGCTTGGAAGGAAGTACTTGTGGCAAAATAAAGGACTGCAGTTCTATGTGTCTCTTTTGGAAGACCAATATTGGCAGGTGACTGCTTTGGATGCTATATTCATCTGGTGAGTTTTTCAAGTAATTCTTGTGTTGGGCCTTAATAACGATATTTGTTAGGCTTCAAGAGGAGACTGCAAGGGTTGAGAAATCATTGCTGGAAGGCAACTTCATAGAAGCCATTGTCCAATGCTTTAATGCACCAAAAGCTAGCGCCTTTGACTATAATCTTCTCGAGCCTTTGCAAAAGCTCTTGAGATTAAGCTCACCAGTCGCGGTCTCATTGGCACGTCCGGACCTCTTTTCCGGGATTCTCCAAAAACTGAACCACAAGAAGGCCGTCGTTAGATTAAACCTCTTGCGAATTGTTCGCAGCATATGTGATCCAAGTGACGATAGATCGCAGAGCATACGGCGACACAAGTTATTCGAAGCCATTGAGCATCTGGCTGAGAGCGACTCGGCCGTACTCGTGAGGAACATGGCAAGTGACCTAGTTAAACTTGGTATCGAGAAAGACCAGGAGACTAGCAGCGCATCTCGATCTCGATCAGGACAAGGAACGAGGCGCACAAACTCGTACACTCCCCCTTCATTGCAGTCGAGTGTATCAACGCCTATCACACCAACGCACGCTAGCCGGGGAACCCAGCAATCGTCCTTCGTTGATGGAAGTGTTACACCAAGAAGAGTGGCGGCAACTTCTAGTGGCGATGTCATGTTGTATCGACCAAGGAGTAGAGATGGTGGTGCCATCCCACAAATACCGAGACGGACAAGTGCTGAAATTGCGGGTGGCGCTTCTTCGACGAGTAAAAGTCGATTGCCTCGCACCTCGATGCTTCGAACATCGCGGTCTTCTATTAGCACCCCTACGAATAGAGAGGAACCCTCGACGTCGTCGAGAAGAGATAATGGAGGTCGGGCGAAAGAGCATTCACGGGAGAACTCGCGGGAGCAGCAGCGAGAGTCGTCACGCTCGTCGGCGATACATGGGACGGCACCTCAGTTGAATTCTAAACGGAAAGCGAGGCAACCTAGTGGGGATATCAAATGGTCATGAAGACAGACGGTTGGAGAAAATGTGGATTTCTCAAACGGCCTCACTACCGAGACCGAAAAGGATATATCCAGGTTCAGCAAGATGAACATCAAAAAGGGGATTGGATTACACGGAGTATTTGTTTCGGTCTCAACGCATACATGGAGGCTTCTTCTTTCGATGAAATCCTAGATGCATTCGGGCAATGGAGTTTACGGGGGATTCCTTATTTCTGTTTTGAGTTTACTTCGATGCATAGCTTGCGTGGAAATGGGAGGGGTTTACCTTTTGTGAATATTGATATGGATGGTAGAGTTCTTCGGGGGTTGGAGTGATGCATTATGGGTGGATGGATGGATTGATGGATGGATTTGTTAATTATGAAATCAAGATGGTGGGGATGTGTTGATTCTTCCCTGCTAGGTTGGGATATTAGGTATGAGTATTTGGATATTCATCCTCCCTGTTTTTTTCCTCCGATGTTCGTGGTGATGTCAATCTGGTTTTGCAAGTGAAGTGTGTTTCCCTCAAGTGAGTGGGTTATTGTTGGGTACGCTCGTGTCGCGAGCTTTGTTGGCTTGTCTCGCAGCTCTCGCAGCTTCTTTGGCATCGACATTGCGAAACGATATGCATGTTGTGGGGGTAGGTTGTTACATTTTGATATTAGTCACCGTTCCTTAATTCATGCGTGTACTATTATCTCGCTTGATAGACTCGCGGTGTCCTGATTCAGAATTATCCAATGTATAGCCATAGTCAGCCGGATAGTTCCTGGGGTGGTCGCCAAGTATATTCACGTATCATGTCATGGTTGTAAACCTTGTTACCCCTCAATTATCTTCGTTTGTATACCTTCCTTTTTATGGGGGTTGCCAGGCCTGGGGGAATTAATTCTGGCAATCAGGTTTAGTGACCTGCTTTGGTAGTTAGTACCTCGGGGTGCGACGATACGAGGGAGATCTCCACCTTCAGGGGGCGGTTGTGAGTGGAAGTATTTTGCGTGAGAGGTATGTGTAGAGTATTTGCATCGAGACTGGGTTGGAGAGGAGGGGGAAAGTATTTGTCGTGAATGGGTGAGCTGATGATGATGATGGTCCTGCTACTTGATCTTGAGTATTGGGTAAAAGAGTATTGCTACAGACAAGGCAAGAGAGGGGGAGACCGTTTGATCGTGTGAGATGGAAGGGATGGATATAGAATTGCTTTTCTTTCTTTCCTATTCCGGGGCAGCGCAACATTCTTAGCCTCTCTTTCCTCTCTCTCTCTCTCTTCCAGCACACTGAAGCAACTCCAAAAAAATGGAAAACCGAAATGCAATTCTTCAAACTATTACCAGTGGTGCTCGCCGCTATCACAGGAGTCTCCCCCCTAGCTTTCGAACAAGAGATCCCCGAGGGAACAGCAATGGTTATTAAGAGGGAGACAGATGTGTGGGATATTTTGAAGGGACGACAGTGTATGGCTGTGAGTTCTTGCCCTTTCCTTTTCCATGTCTTGCTTTAAAACCTCATCATCAAGGATATGGGCTTATTGGTAATGATTTTAAAAATTACAAATTGACGTTTGGATAGTGTAGCGAGTGTCCTTCCTGTGTTGCGCTTTGTCCTTGGGTTTTGTGCTCGAAGAATTGTTCCTTTTGTGGATGTTTAGTATGTTTTTTGCATTCTGGATTCAACTTAAGAAGGTGGAAAGGCATTGCTGACTGGTGTTTGCGCTGGTAGTCTAATTGTCTTTGTGCTCCTGGTGGATCCTGTCCTGCTTAGGAGGATTCCAGGATGGTGGTGTAAATTCTGACACCCTGATCTACTTTATTCATCAATTGTGAAATTGACCAGTTATGTTACCGTCTATCAATTTTAAACCCCAAGTCTATTTGATATCTTTTATTATTTGAGAAAGTTAAAGTACATAAGTTATTCAAGTAAAGTTCCGTCGCTTTGAATTGCATATAGTAACATATACTTGACCGAATAATATTTATCAATTGTAGTTATTTGATAGTGTCTAGAATAATTGAGTTGATTAAGCAGAGTTTAGAGACAAACCTTACTTATGTTATATATCACGTGACTAACACCATGTAATGCTCTATTTACCGATATGTCTCCGTGCACTTTTACTAAGGTAACCATCGAGATTATTGATCCTGTTACATTTGCGTTTCTTGTGACTCGAGTAGATCTCGGACAATCTGTAAATATTGTTCTAAGGGTTTAGAAGAATGAAGAAACCAGCACGAAAACCCCTAGACTGTTTCGCACAATTGAAGTCAAAATAAGTGTTCGCAGAGTAATGACCACCTCGCTTAGCAAATTTAGCACAATCTGGTCACTTAATTCCATCAATTGTGAATAGTGCATACTAACTCTTATAACATATTGCGTGTAAACTATTCAGTCATAATGCATTACAGTATATAGATGCAATCTCCCAGAAACTCAAAAATTGAGCAATACAAGAAAAAATAACATCAACCCGCTAAATTATATAATCCTCAAAATTAGACCCAGGCTTTATGCTCCCCCTGCACAGTCTTTGAATTGGCACTATCAAGAAGATTGGAAGCTTCAATAGCCTGCAGTTCCCATGCTTCCTGTTTTACTTTCTAGTCAATTTCGTAGTAACTGTCTGGAGAATATGCAGCCATCTCAGAAAGGTTCGAAACCATCTGGGGTGGTTCCGAAACTGCATTTAACTCCTGTCCATTCCATGTTTCTTCTCTTGATTCATTTATTTCAGGTTCGATCTCGTTTTGTGCAAGCTTGTTCGAACGTTTGCGGAGACAGAAGTCGATCGAGATGAACAAAGCGAGAAGTGCGGCGCCTACGATCACCGAAGGGATTATTATTTTGATGTTCCTACTGTTAGTAGCTGTATCATGAGAGACTGAAGTTGGAGATCCGCTTGAAACGAGCGAGGTGGGTGATGCGGTTGAAGCTGTCGTGGAAATGGAAGACTTGACCTTGAAAATACCCAGCAACGCGGGATCACTCCACGAAGCCGGGTAGCCGGAAGATTTGGTGTACACATCATCAATCATCGAATGACGAGTGTATTTTTGCGCGTTAGAATACTATTTACCGGTCCAGTTTAACGTCGTCATATCGAAGATTCCCAATCCATTTGGCCAGGGTTCTGGATCATCTCTCGCCTCCTGCAGTCTTCCTCCAATGCTAATCATTTGTTGATTACCAATACTTTTACAGGTGTGCCAGGCTCGCCATATTGCTTTCTCGTTCGGCGCTTTGATCCAAGTGAAAGCTGGAATTGTCAAATAAATATACTTCTGAGATCATCTTTGACGGTGAAAGAGGGATTTTCACTACCCTTTCTCTGCTGTCCGCCATATATGAAGCTGATAATTACGATCAGTGGAAGCTACTGGTTGAATTCGGAGATACTTACATTTCATATGAAGAATTATCAGCCGTACTAGCACCAACCGAACAGAATTGTGTGCATGGACTGGGCGCATTGGAGGCTTTCTGTTCGTAGAACTTCTTGCTTTGGATATCGTAAATCAAGATCGTATCTAGGGCTTTCAAATTCTCCTTCGTTTCGGTTGTCTCTGCAGACCATTGCCCCCCAAGGAATAATATAATACCTTCAGGGCCATAATTTTCAATATATTGCCCCTCACCATAAAGAGCGTATCGCTCTGGAACAGATTGATTCGTCCAGGTTTGAGTTGTAAAGTTGTAGGATACAATTTCTTGAAGTGATTGTGCTTTGTCGGACGCTAGTTTCGGTTCGAGAAGAATGCTTCCACCGAGATTGTAGTGTGTGTTTGAAGAGGAGACTGTCAGTCCTCCAACGATATTCGAGGATAAGTTCGTAGCACCTTGTTTGGGACTCCAAGGTTTTTCCTGCCATTCAACGGCACCGTTGCTTTGTGGTTTGAATCCCCATAGACTGACGGGGGTGTCATCTCTCCACCACTGGCCACCGAATGTATATGCATATCCACCCATGGAGTACACCGTGTCTGCGATTGGATCATACCACATATCTGGTTTTCTTGCCAGTGTAACGGATTCGGTTTTGTTGCTGAGCACCGGAGAAACCGAGTTTGTTGACCATGAGGTTGAAAGGTCGAAGGCCATTGTTTGTTGATCTGCTTGAGATTAATGAACACTCCTAGTAAGTTGCATCTCACGCAGTACTCACTCCACACAGCGCTATTGCTGCCAAGTGAGCCATTGGTAAGTGTCCAAACTTCTCCAGCATCGACGTACAGCCAGTTTCCAAGTACAACAGCTAGAGGGTAGAGGTTAGGGTTTTAATTAATGGAGATATCAAGGGAAGGGATGTTACCCGACTGATCGAACCATGATGTTAGATTCGCTGGAAGGAATGAAGTGTCTGCTGCTATTGTGAATGTGGCTTGCAAACATAGAAGGAGCAATGCTCCCAAAGCCGTACAAGTAAGCATCATAAATAACGAGTGAAAGATACCAGTGACACTTGGTGCTTGCCCAGCATTTCAAAGATTGGAAAGACACCCCAGAAGACTTTGGATGCAGCCTCAAAACCTTTTTAGTATCGACCAAATACACCTATGAAGCAGAGCCCCACAACCCTCTGCGCCGTACGAGAAAAAAGTGAAATGAGGCCTTAGGTTAGGGAACGCAGATCAGTACTAACCAGTTTCATTTATTCGATCAGCTCCAAGTCCATCTGATTGGAATACTAATATCCAGAAATGGATCTTTTTCGATTTCACATGGAAAACAATATCCTGTAGGAACAGCTCCTTGGTAAAGTTAAGATAACCAGGGGACCAAATGGTACCCTGACTCTAAGGGGGAGAAATAACCTGCCGATATGATGCACAGGCCACCCTACCAAAAACCCACCCTTTACACTATATCACAGCATATTACGAGGCCAAATAATGTCGTAAAAATATAACAAAATTTCTCTTCGATCTCCAGAGCCGTCTTAAGAAAGTGTACTAAGTCTTACAACTTTTTAAAAAACGGTTGTGGCTGCATTGAGGTAGAAGCTGGTGTGCCTTAAATCGGCAGGTTTTTTCTCCCCCTTAAAGCCTGAGCATTTGGAGTCTGACTGTACTGAGCCCCAAGACGACCTTATTTTTCGCTCCAGGAACAGGAGAAGGCAAATATAAAAGGTTGAATAACCTTACTGGAACTCTAGAGTGCCTTAGGTTCTCAATTCCTAGCATCCACAACAATTCCCTCTAAGAAGCAGGCTGAAGGGAAATTTGTTGAGAGGGAAATAAAGTAGTTTGATTTGAACTAATGACGCCGCAGATATGCAAGAGAGCTCAGCCCTGAATCATCTACTAATAAAGTACCCTGTACTACGATTCTCATACTCGAAACGACGATAATTATGCAGTTAGACCCCTTAATATTCTACAAATCCTTAGATACTTCGATTGCAAATTCATCAATAACACTTCTCGGCTTCTGGAAAATGCCCAGTGGTTTGTAAACCACATCATCCATGCCGAAGCCTTTGGGACCTCCAATTTCTAATCCCCTTGGTGTTGAAGTCCATTTCTCAGAAGCAACAATTCCAAGAACAATAACGAGAAGACCATATCTGTACTCGGGGGTACCGATAGCCTCTCCATTTTGGGCATCGATTACACAAATCAGATCCGGTACTGATGCAATTATCTGTGGCGCATTAGTTTCAAGATTTTCAGGCGAGGTATATGGGCTTACAGTCTCTTTCCCCTCTCCATCTTCTTGAATTACAAGAATATTCTCATTCTTGAAAGGAATCTTTATCCTTGCTTTACCTCCCTCTTTCTCATTAGAATCGATTGATTCAATGATAACCTCACCATAAACGTGGCCCATTCTTAATGTTCTCTCCACACCCACAATTTTTCCTTTGAAGAGCACCTTTGCAGACTCGTCACCACCGACCTCGGCGATTATCGATTCAGCAACACTATCAATCTGATTCATGCTTCTAGAAAGTGCCACGGCACGACCGATACGCCATGAAAGAGATATTGTGTGCTCAACAACCCAGTTTTTGGTGTTCTTTCCAGAGATTGGACCTTTCGCGCACCCAACATGGGACCCCATCTGACTAAGCGCTGCTCTGAAAGCTCTCTCTACCATCACTTCGCTCGTGGCTTTGGTCATGAACTTGAATATGTCAGCACGATATAATTGAGAAGGCGGGTAGGGAAGTTTGTTCCTACCATAACATTTCCATTTCCATCACAAATCGTTGAAGGTAGGAACACGGGCTTCTTTTCAAAAACCACAGGAGTAGTCTGCCATGCAACAGGATAGGCTCTCCCCATCCAGTCTCCGTCTACGCATGGGATATTCATATTTGTTGAAGCACCGAGAATCATTCCTTGAAGCCCGTTACCACCTCCTATTTCTAAGGCAATCATGGCATCTGGTTTGATCTTCATGTAATTATAAAGCTCGTTCTGGGCTTCCATCATCCTGTGGAAGTGAAGTTAGTAACTTTCATATCACATTTGTTTTATACAGGGAAACATACTCATCACCTGCCAATTTCTCGCTTGATACGGTTGGAGAACCCTTTCCACCTCCACAAGCAACAAGATCTTCGTCTCGAAGATCATCAGGTGAAATTACGCGAACGACACCCCCCTTTCGCATGATTTCTCGTAAGCGAAGCATGTGACCATACGGGGATCCCCCACCCCCTGTTCCAAGAATATAACATCCGATTGTAATCCAAGCCAAATCCGTTTGCGAAATTATCCACTCACGTCCCTCAAAAGTTGGTTTATACGCCGAAATGTCAGCCTCACTCATTGGAATAATTTCTTCCTTTGAAACCTTCTCTTGTACTGAGCCTTTTTCGTATTCGTTCATGTTACCGTCCACGGATGTGGCTTCGGGTGTAGATGCAGATTCTGTTTCATTTACCCGATCGAAATCGAAATCTCCAACCGCTTTGATGATGAATCTTGATTTGTTCGCGATGTACTACGTTAAATTAGACCAAAAAAAAACTACTTGTGTATTGGGGATAACATACTTGAAGTGGTAAGTGATCCATTTCGACGACTTGAACCGTGTCCTCTTTTGCTCCGTTATAGACTGCTTTCTGAATGGCTCTTCGGGAAATCTCTGCCATGACTTCAGCGGCAGTTTTTGCTTCCGTGCTTTCTATCGTATCAATTATGCCACTCACTCGAGCAGTAGCAGCTCCAATCGCATTGGCAACGCCGGACCATTGGGGCTTTACCACCTTACTTGCTCCAGTGAGCTTATCAGGAGCGATAACTGCTCCTCCGCCAACGAGAAGTACCGGAATATCCTCTGCTGAAGTCTTCATCGTATCAATCGCTCGCTCAAGCATCTTCTTAACAAGCGATTTGAAGTCGGCCAAGTTTCCTTCCAAGTCTGCTTTTAGAACAAGTGCTCGATCTCCAATTTCGGCATTCGGATCTGCAAGAACTGTGTAATCTGTTGTGGTGGTAATATCGCCTCCGAAAACGATTGCTTTCTGTGGAAGTTGATATCCAACGCTGTCAGGTCCTATGGTCATCGATCCATCTGCTTGTTTTCTCACAATCGAACCACCGCCAAGTCCAATACTCCTAACGTCTGTACATGAGGATCTCGGAGTCAGTTTACTTCTTTGAGAAATATTCAAGAGTTTTCGGATATGTCTCGGGAGTAAGGAAGCCTGGCTCCGAAACGACTAGAATAGGGAAATATTGTCCGAGAATCAAACTGACCTGGGTACGAAAAGTTCGTCCTAACCCCAGAAATCTCGCTAAATGCCGCAGCTTGACGGGGGAATCCATTTGCGAGAAGGAGGCCAACATCAGTAGTGGTTCCACCAATATCAACAACCATCATCGCCTCTTTGATTTCATTCTGAGTGAGGAATGCAGCACCTCTCATACTGTTTGTGGGGCCACTAGAAAATGTTCTGATTGGGAGTTTTGAAGCCTGGGAAGCCAACAAAATAGTTCCGTCGTTTTGTGTAATGAAAACTGGACATTTGAGATTGAGTTGGGATATTGCCAAGGTAAACTCAGCAATCGTTTTTCGTGCGAATGGAAGAATAGAAGCATTCAGAATGGCAGCATTTTCTCTCTCCAAAAACCCAAGATTGGCGACATCTTTTGATATGACAATATCAGCGTCTGGGTGAACTTGTCTGATGATCTCCGCAGCCCGTTCTTCTTGTCGATAGATGACATCCACAGGACTGAAGACCCCGTTGACAACAACACTGTTGATGCCTTTTTCTTTGATGATTTCTGCTTCTTTACGAATTTGATCTTCGTCGATTTCAGAAATTAGACTTCCATCTACTTCCAACCCTCCATCAACAAAACATTGATAAGCCATCATCAATTTTTGCAAATGAGGAGGCCAGTCCACGCATGGTGGCACACCCTTTGAAAATGGACCACACAAGCGCATGATGGCAACTTTCGCAAGTCTTGCTTGATCCATTTCCACAACAGCATTGATGAAATGAGTTGTGCCGATAGTGACACTCGCGACCTCGTCTGGCTGGATTTTGGACTTCTCAAACATGGCTGTGATCGCGTTGTTGATCCCCTCGCTGGGGTTGGTGGTGGTTGAGGCCTTGTGCCATGCGATGATGCCTCGACCTGGCTCTGACGAGCGAGTCGGATCGAGAATGACTCCATCTGTATTGGTTCTGATGTTTTGTTAACTTTGTAATGGATTGGGTAAGTGTGAGAATGGGGATAATACCCTCCGACATCGACTCCGATCCGGAGATTTCGTTGCGTCATTTCCGGGTAATGTGCAATTGCCTGGTATTTTATCTGAGAACACAACAAGTCTATAGTAAAGAAAGGAAAAGTGTCGAAGAGAGCATATATTATGGACTCAGATATGGAGTCCAGAAAATGAGTATCAAGTACTTTCCATGCCTCTAGTAACGAACATGTGATCAAAATCGATCGGGCAACTCATCCCGTGTAACTCCCACTTATCCCACTTGTGTACTTCCGCCGATAGGCAAACGGGCAAGTAATGAAAGGTGATACCAGTTACTGGTATCGATGAACGAAGGAGAAAAAGATTTCACCTCGAAAAAGATTTTACGGTCGCTCTGAAGCTGCTAGCTGAAAAGTGGATAATATCCAAAAGCACTGCTGCTGAAAGGTGGGATTTGATAGACTATATCCTCTCGTAAATTGAGGCACTATACTCAAACTCAGCTTGCAAGATTGAAAGGCATTATTGCTCATATATTTCCGGAATATAAGCGGTATATGTTCGACCGTCTCTAGAATAATATCCAGTAACTAGGTACCCTAGTGTTTCAAATAGTCTAGTATAATTAGGAGTTGTTGTTCGAGAAGGTTTTGAAGAAGCAAAACTCGATTCCTGATTCCACCAAACCGTCTAGCAAAATAGCTAAGAGTACCTGAGAGTACTCCTCACAGTAAAAAAGAAGAGCGCCGGAGAGCAATGACCAAGTCTGTTACTCTTGGCTTCTCAAAAAACACAACTAGGTGGAGGAGTCCTGAGTTAACACACAAGTCAAAAGTTTTTTCTTTTGCATCTTATTCAGAGTTTGTATTCAAAGTGACTGGTACTACTCCGGTTGGGAAACCTATTCCCTGCAGCGAAAAGTTGAATCACCCAGTGACGTTTGACAAAAGTTTTTGCAGGAAGTATTATGCTTGTTAGCTTAGTAAACCCTGAGATTTTGTTGCTTCAGCCCATTTCACATATCAAAACCTACACGTATCATCGAGCGAGCAGCCTTTGAAATCCACACGTGACCTGTACCCTTCCTCGCTTAAAGCGGCTTGGAAAGACCATAATATATTTTGCTTACTGTTTTTGTCAAGCTAGCTGTACTATTCCTTATTTGTAGATGAGTAATATCTTGGTAATAGCAAGAAATGTTCTTTTCGACGCCATCTATATCACCACGAGTCGCTGAGGGGATCAACGTACCGAAAATAATTGAAGTTACACACGGGGTTTCCTTTCTTAAGCTATGCGCACAAAGGCAATTTATTCATACTATCTCCTAAATGTCTAATATGAATTTAGTGAAATAGTTGAAATTTGTTGAAGCAACCGCAATGAGTGAAGAAGTAATGAACTTCAGGTGATGAAGAGCGACGAGTCAATAATGAAAACAATTGGAAATAATTTATCCGTTAGATAGTTCACCCAAAACATCAAGAGCGTTAGCATATAATCTTCCTCAAATTCAAGAACATTTGAGCTCCTTCCTCTTTCTGTTTAGATTTGCATTATTTCTAGTGTTTAGAACAATCTAATGAAGACGACGAGATTTACAAGAAGCAGTGTTTCGGTTATTTAAATTCCCCCAACTCCATTCAAACAATTTCATTTTCTGAATATTTGAAGATAATAACTTTTGACGGAAGTAAATCAGATGAGCATGGATTTGACAGTACTTAAAGTAAAGTTTTTTTGATTCACTGTCATCGCTTATCACCTATCACTCCCACCTGCCACCAACATACCAGCAATCTCAAGCTTCTAAATCCAACCCCCATAGCCTCTATGTCAGAACTTACCTTGTCAGAAATAAGTTTCAAGAATCAATGTCAGAAACCAGAGTGTCAGAACTGAAAGTGTCAGAACAGAGAATGTCAGAATTCCGATGCACGTGATCATATCTCCCATGCCTTCGATTTTAAGCTTATGAATCTAAAAGGGGATTGAGGACGGATCAGGATGTTGGCTTACTCGTATAGGTAAAGTAGACTAAGGGAGTGTTGTTGGTTGGTTGACAAGTACGAAAACTGGAGAAACATATGTGGGGTATGAGACCAAACTCCTCGCGGATTGTGCCTTAATTCTGCCTTGATGCTTGAGCAGAGATAGAAAAAAATGGATTGCTGATCAAGCAGCACTCAATTAACACTGAGAGGGAGGTTTCAAACGGCCGTAATGACAAACCAGATATACTTTTGAAGTTCCTTACTGATGATATGGTTGTGAGTTGGTGTATATAACCAGAGGGACTCACCACTCAGGACCAAAATATCACAGCACCAATTTCCTCTTAACATCATCAATCAATACAAGCAACCTCCGCACAACAACCTAAAACATGTCTACCAACACAACCTTCCTCATCACTGGAGCTGGTAGAGGTAAACTCAACCCAAAACCCCTTCACTGCCTAAAAGAAGTCCAAGACTTTGATATTAACCACTCTCCACAACCTAGGAATTGGACGAGGCCTGGTAGCCCACTATCTCTCCCTCCCAAACCACACAATCATAGCCGCCGTCCGCTCCACCACAAACCAAGACTCCAAGTCCCTCTCTCAACTCCCAAAAGGAGCCGGCAGCAAGCTCATTCTCGTCGAAATTGACGCCATCAAGGAAGAGACACCAGCCCTCGCTGTCAAAACCCTCCAAACAACCCACAAAATCGCCCACCTCGACACAGTGATCGCCAACGCCGGAATCTGCGACGATACCTCCACTGTGGGAACCATCCCCTTCAATGTCCTCAAAGAACACGTAGCAGTCAACGCTTACGGTCCAGTCCTCCTCTTTCAAGCCGTCCTCCCATTACTATTGAAGTCCAAGACCCCAAAGTTTTTAGCTATGGGATCGCCAATTGGTTCCATCAGCAACATTGAGGCGCGTCCATTTTCTATGGCTGCTTATGGAATGTCGAAGACGATGTTGCATTGGGCAGTGAGGAAGATTAGTTTTGAGCATTCGGAGATTATTTCTTTTGTTGTTGATCCGGGGTTAGTTTTGCCCCCCTCCCCCACCTACCATGGCTTTGGTGAGAAAGTTACTGATAGAAAATGCGAAGCTTTGTTCAGAGTGATATGGGGAATGAGGGGGCGAGAAAATTTGGCCTTGAGAAGGCAACTACGACACTTGAGGATTGCACAGCTTTCTTGGCTTCTACCGTAAGTTGGCCACCGTTCTTCGGTTATATTGGGCAGGAAGCTGATTATGTTTGTAGATTGACGGAGCCACGAAGGAGAAGACTTCTGGTCACTTCCCATCCATTGAATTTCGAGGCGGGGATTATGCTGTAAGTTTCTCCTGGACACATAAGAAGTGCATGGAAATACTAATCCCACGTTTCATAGTGGTAACCAATTTTTAACGAGAGGACCAATTGGACTCTACAGTGGAAGTTTCGATGTATCCACGTTTGCAAGCAGATGAGATCAGACAAGAAGTAACAATAAGAAATATATCTCAGATTAAATATATCTAAGTATAAACCAACTCATGTTCCTGGTAGCTGGGAAGTCTCCCAAATTTCTAAGGGTCTTTGACACTTGAAACGTCATCAACTTCGAGACTTTATGCTAATAAATGTCCTCGACACTGCCAGCAACTTTTGAGGCTCGCGAATGAGCCACTAGTAAGACTGGTTCATAGCCCAATGAAGGACATGACACGAATATTTTGACCCGTAGTCTGCCTCTATCTATAGAACACAAGAACTTTCCAACACCTCTCTTTTAGGTGGACTGATGCAGGCAGGGCAAAAACCTCACGAGCAGGATTCCCATCAGGATGAGGCTTTCATGTTGTGTTCCCAGAGAGCTAATCTCGGGCCCTACGCATGCGACCCCAGGTGCTCACATCACAACCCTTGATACAATCGGTGTCTGCCAGGTTGGGTTTGTTGCTTTGAAATCAAATGTGCATCCCCAGAGAGGCAACTGCTTGAGCCACGCACACCGCCTTGTGTTCCGCTCAGCTTGAGAGGAACCGCAACCACACAGGCTTTTCAGACAATGCCTCATTACAGGCTCAATAGCTAGAGCGTGCTTTGGATGTAGTCAAGCAGAAGGTAATTAAGAAACTTCATGCCTTGGCACCTATCGAAAGGACTTCTTTTGTCCTTCCAAGTCCTTCCTTTCCATAGTAATCCATTGGATAAATTCCATCATTGGCCGTTCCCCAATCCTCCTTCGCCCCAAGGACAATGAGAGCCTCATAAGGAGTCAAAAGTGGTCTGGGGAAAGCATAGCCCCAATCAATACTCAATCGAGGACAGGCCACTTGCACCCAACACTCCACATCATCCATCATGGCCAACTTTCCAGGAAAGATTTCGCTCAGGAGCAAATTGATATATGGGATCCCTTGGGCCTCAAGTTGCTTTTCTATCCGCGCCATTGTGTGTGGATTTCCTTGACGACCTAAAGATCCCAAAATTAAGCCCCATTTCGTTGCCTTTTTTGCAGATGATATAGCGTCTCTTCTCAGAGTGTGCATTTCCTTGTGGTCGTACATCTCCCTCGTGAGTTTCCGGGAATATGGATCGTATCGATATGCTGGAATGGAAGGGTTGTGTATCATTGCGCTTTCCAAGTGAAACCTCCCATCTCCGAGATACAAAATCATGTCGACGCCATCGGTTGATAGACGAGGTGAAGTACATCCCAAAATCTCTCCTTTGCTTAACGGGGTGATCTGAGGGATCAAGACATTGTATCCTGCCTTTTCGAGGGGGGCCCGGATGCCATGAAGAGTTGCGTTGAATTGAATTGTCCCAACCATCGCAATTGTCTTTCCAGAGGTAAAATTCCTCTCCAGAGTTGCCAAAAGATGACTTGTATCGATGCTAATGTCGACAAAGACGTAGAGGGTTTTGATTTTCGTCACATCGACCGGTATGAGGCACGAATGGGCGTAATGCACAAGGAGATCACACCCAAGAGCCCTCGCAGTGTAATCGTCTATACAACACGCTCCGTATGTGACATCACCCATTATTAACGTCTCGATGCCCGCACAAAATTGTGTGAGGATATCGGAAATCGTGGTCGCGAATAGAAGGAGACCTTCCGGCATTTGCAGAGCCACTTTCTTGGAGCCATTCGTTCGTATTCGGTGGACAGTCTTGTGTATTTCGAAGGAGTAATTCGAAGGGAGGAGGGATATCGCAGCATTGAGCTCGGGGTCGTTCAGGATTTCCGGGGGAACCTGATTTAGGGTTCTAGGAGTTCTTCTTGGGGTTGAAACTGTCAGTCAGTTAGAAGGCAGATATTTGAATAGCAGGGCGAGAATAAGGAGCAACCTTGGATAGCGCCACTGTCCTCCACCTCTGCAGAACCATTTTTGGAGGCAGTCTCTGCAGCTTGTCGCCTACCCACAAAGCGCTTCTTGGGCTGCCGTTTGGCCGCGGACTCCTCAAGCTTTTCTTCGATATCGACAGCGACTCCAAGGTCTACTTGGGCGCGGTCTTCCTCCATCTTGTGAGGTATTGCTGATTGACGGGTGGGTGTTTTTCGTCGGACGCAATATATTTAGGTTACCTTTCCTTTACCCCTCCACTAGGCCCACACCCCGTGCTGTTAGGGACCTATTTAGATTTCAAAACTCCGACACGAAAATCCAAACAACACTTCAACTATACGAGTATCCAAAATGCTCATCTCAAGTGAGAAGCTGGCTGAGATTGTTGGGAGGAGGTACGCACCATGTACGACTCGGGTATCAAAAATCAAGTTGCGATATACCCATCTCGCGCTGGACAAGATCAGTGGCAGTGAATACGCCGACCTAGGACGGCCTGCAATGTACAACTCAACGCAAACCAAGTAAAAGCTCTACAAAGCCCCCCCCCTATTAAAGGTTAATTCTGACAGTGGCAAAAAAATAACCTTTATTTAGGGGGGGGGAGGAGTGAACACATGATGATCTACTTAATTTTCACGCTCCGCATCTACTTGTATTTTTCCCGAGTTATTCCAGGTTGTGTATGTTCGCTAATTACTGTTATTTATCTGGGTGCCCGTTATTCCCTCCCTGTGACTTCTGATTCGCTTCTATCTATCAGCATTCACCGGATTCCTCTTTTCTTTGGCTCAGGTCTGCCTTTCGTATTATTCACTTTCCTTATTGAAACTCTCCTCATCTCACACAGTTTACCTTCCCTCCAAACTCGATCGGCTTGCTAAATCTTTTACTTTTCACACAAACGAGGCTTTATCGCTTGAAATTCTTCTTTCACGGCAATTTCAGCACGAAATATCTTCTTCTTCTCCTCCTACCTCGTTACCCCAGCTTCAGATCGGCCCTAATCGCTAATCGCCCAACGATCGCAATGGGAGCTATCGCAGTTTACGACGAAGAGACTGATCGGATTCGAATTACTGACGGCGACAAAATCCTCAGAGACGAGCCTGCCATGGCATATTCTCAGTTTCAAACCTGGGCCGCGAAGGCCTCCGACCAAACGGTTACTCCCAAAGCACTAAGAAACAATTGGTTGAACTTGGAACCCAATACTACGGCGATGCTAGTCGCTCGTCGAGAATACCAGACAGGTGGGTGCTTTTTCCCCAGCCCGCCCCTTCCGCCCCCTCTCTTGCAAAATATTTTGGGGAGTTGGGACCCTGTTTCCTCCCCAAACATGCTCGTGGAACTAGCAATACTGACTCTGATATCTACCACAGTCAGCGGTTTTGTGGCCTCCAATTTTTTGTATAACGCAGGATATGCCCGTCTTCCCGACATGACTATTGAGGAGTTAGATGAGCGGGTGCAAGGTGATCGAGGAAAGTGGCTAGAAACTGAAGAGAGTCGGTTGGTCGCGACCCAATTTGAAAAGATCAAGCAAGAGAAGAAACTCGAGATCAAGAAATTGGCCTTTATTGGGTCTGGAAGCTTTCGTATGTCCCATCCTCAGCGGGGGTTTATTTATGACAAAGTTGGATTTCAATTGGTAAGTCATCATTCTCTCTTGTGGAGATATTGTGCCCTATTCTTAGCTATTCCGTGAATAGGCGGAAGCAACATATTCACCTTGTACTCTATGCTCGTCAAATATTTCTAAAAGAAGTGAACTGACTCGAGATCTTGGGAAACAGGCAGCGGTCCTAAAAATTAGTGAGGTGTTAGGTGGTAAGCCAGGAAAGAGCCTACCGATCATTGCACAAGAATTGTTTTACTCTCAACTCGAGAAAGAATATCTGCACTCTAAGTTTGGCATTACGGTTGTAGATGACCCCGACGTCTTCTCCCACATCGACAAGCATACATTGGTAGTCGCTCCCTGTGTTCCAATTACATGCGATATAAGTCAACACGAGTTGCCCGCCGCCATGATCGTAAATCATCCGGGATGTAAAGACCCACACTTGGTGTCAGAAAGGCTACCAAAGGCGGTGGAAATGTTTCGGCATTACAACGAGTCTGAGATTTCCCCTTTGAAGATGCGAAGAACCGCTCAAAACCAACTGGAGCCGTTGCCGAACAAGGCTTTTATGCCAAACACCAATTTGTGGGTTAAAAAGGGTGATACAGACGAGTTGGGACCTTTGAACTATGTTCCTCCAGATGAATGGCAACAGGTTTCCAAGGAGGGCGACATAATTACATTTGCACCGAGCGAGTAATTGGGATAGTAGTATAATACTATTAAGTCGTTTAGGTAGTTTGAAGGAGACCTAACGGTCGGTATTTGCACAGAAGGCTGCCTCTCAAACGGGCACTGGAGTCTGAACTTGGGGGGTTCCCTTTGGCCGGTAGGGTACACATCACAAAATAGAGATTGTCCAAGTGGAGGCAACTTGTACAGGTGACAACGGCCTTTGTTATTCACACTACATAAAATTTCCTTCAACATCTTCAGGTGAATATCATTTATGTTGCTAGTCACTTGACTACTTACTCTCTTAGCTAGCAGGGGTACTAGCGCCCTTAGGGTCTACAAGTACAAGGCGCTCACTTTCAAGTTCTTTGCGATCCTAAACAAACAAACCATCGAGCATTCAAGCATCGCACTATACGCTTACCAGAACACCCCCTCATCACTCCGAACAATTAAACATCAAGCAACATGGGCTACACCGCTATCTACGACGAAGAAACCGATCTTATTCGCTTTATGGACGGCGAAAAGGTTCTAAGAGAGGATCATGCTATGGAATTTGACCAGTTTAGCAGATAATTTCTTATATCTAACTGGTAAATTATTAACTTTAAAGCCTTTAAGATTAAATTCTAAAGTTTTTTGGTGTAAAATGTGAAACTTTCAAGATACTCTTCATTTAGTCTCTGAAGAATAAATAATTAAAATTATTTATTCCTGCGCATTGTCTCCATGCAATAAACGTTTTTCCTCTCATGCGAAGTTTAAATTTTTTTTAGGGGATATAGTTTAATTGGTAAAACTGCGATTTTGCATATCGTTATTTTTGATAAAGAAGACGTTCTTCGTAAAAGAGGTTCAGCTTTTGAAGAAGCTATTTCGTTCAGAGTGTGCTTTTTTGAAGACGACCGTTTGGGAGATACGCCAGAAGATGAGATGTTTTTCGAGCGGCACGTGGAAAGCTTGTCAGTCCACCAAGTAAGATTACAAAATTGATAGACTAACTTTTTAGGAAGTTCCTAGCTTAAGGCACTCTCAGGGCGTTGTCGTCGTCGACAATCTACGGTTTACGATCACACTTACCTTGACAAGAAGATCAATCCGAAACACAATGCTGAAATTATTGATATTTCAGTCAAGAACATTCACGGTAACTCCTTCAGCAAAATTGAAACAGCCAAGTTGATGCTCCGTGAATTCTTTATCCTTCTTAGAGAGCTTTGGGGAAAATGGTGTTCTCCTACAAAGTATTGGCACTCATCTCGGGGGAAATCGTTGGAATCATGTACGCTTAGTTCCAGAAGCTATCAGATTGTCTGTAGATGATTCCGAGGACTTGGATTTGAATACTGGTGGTTCAACGCCGCTTTACTGTGGGCATACCTTAATAGCTTCCTGCCGAGAGATTTTTAATTCCAGAAGACTCTATGTATTATCTATTTTTGAGGGTGGTAGATGTGGGAGGAGATTTTGCCGCGTTTGCATTGCTAGAATACCGTTGGTAAGCGAGACTGACTAGTTTTGCTTTTAACATCTTCCCCATCCTGAGATTCTGAACACGGTTACCATTTTCCTAATTAAAATGATATTGATGATTTCTGGGGGTTGGAATTACAGTGTACCATAGAAAAAGAGTCAACCCAAACGAATGCTAAACTGTTGATGATGGTGGGCAATTTATATTAAAACAACCTATTTCAATATCACATATAAGAGAGGATGACGAGTTCAATCTGTGTAATTCGTTGACCATAAAGAATAAACAAGTGACAAAATGTAGGGAGTGTTATTCTGAATTCTTCATGAGTTAACCAACCCCTTTTCACTTTCTTCGACTTTGGGCCTTTATGAATTCTGCTAGGCACTCTACTGGAAAGTCTAGGAGATTCCGGCATCGGCCACATTTGCATGGTCACCGTCTAACCGGGCTGGATTAAGAATGACGAAGTCTGAGGGAGAATTATCTCTCCGTGGGGACCAATTATGTTAAATCTTCCATTTTTGACGTACCAATACAATGCGCTCACATGGCGGAAACTGATTTCTATAAATTCAAACATTGTCTGTTTCTGATCAACAACCGTTTAATAGTCAGAGGGAGTAATTTACCTGCCAATGCGCTGCCGTCTCAAATAGGATCCTATACCTCCTCCTAAATACATCGACGATAGCGATGATTGCACCCTTCTGGCTCAATCCGCTAGTAGGTAATAACCCGACAGGAATAGTATCAGAAAATCTTTTACTAAGCATTTTGGCTGTTCAATCATTGCCATCTGATTACTCTGCAGTGCTGTTATTTGAGAGCTCTCGCTTCTAACAGCGTGTGAAATATGGCCCCCCTTAATGCTCAATTCGTTTCCGGGGCAAATGGCGAATCCTTTGTCGGAATCCAGAATTACTCGTACGTGATTCAAATGAGCGACTCGGCCAACGACCTCATCGCCAAGATAGAGATTCCTTATGAAGTAGATAAGCTCAACAGCATGGGAGTACAGGAAGGCAATACATACGTTGGCATGCTTTCTGCGGATAAGAAAAGCTGGGCTGTTGATTATGCAACGCGGAATGTCCACAGGAGCGAAAACAACACCCGTATCATCAAAATGACGAATATAACTGGGGAGTATCGTCTCCTCGGCCGACAGAGTCAAGACGAATCCAATGTTTTTGTTCAATACGGTCAAGGAGCAACCAGAACAATGAATATCACCACGGGCGGAAAGCAAGAAGCCGAGTTCGTCGACGATCTGCGAGTGGCAGTAGTTTCGCCAGTCAATACGACCATGAATGTCGATATCAAAAATGGCATACCCCAGAATTCGCTCTCGAAGGGTATGGTGCCCGTAAACTCATTTGCTTGGGTGGTCAACACGAGTAATCCAACAACAACCTTGGACGCATCAATCAGATTCCCAGGTAAGTGATGCCAACGAAAGAAGGAGTATGTAAATTATCAGCTAACAAACAAACTAGTTAACATGGGCAGGGTAGCTGCAATCGATAAACCTGCGAATGAGAAATCGTTAGCCATTGCCAAGCGGCATCTTTATCTTTAACACCCTTTGTGATGGCGATGTCAGCAACCAAGCTGAAGGATATGCAAAAATCGAATGTTAATCAGGTGACGCCAAGTGATATGAAGCAATTAGATGGAGAATATGTTCCGGTAGCAGTTCCTTCAAATGAAGGCAAATAGCCCTGTTTCCAGAAGGAGATGATTCGACTGATATAAGAACTTCGCAGTAAGTACCGGTCTTTACTCTTGATTACGCAATAGTTCTCTCATACCAAGCCCCGTCTTTTTTCGGCTCCCTAAATAGTGTGGTTTTGGATCAGCATGTGGCAGCTAACCCTATCAACAAGAAACCCTCTTCTATTCCCACCCCTTCACCATACCCCCTTCACAAGCCCCTCCTCAAACCCCCCCTCCTCTCTACGAATCTTTACTGCGTAAAACAAAGCTCCCCAAAATGGAACCCTAAACATCACTCTGTTAGCCTTCATTCGGCCCTTCCCATCATCTCCAATTTTCACGTAGTCCCCCGGATACTAGAAGCAAAGGTAAATACTCCAGATTCAAGCTCTCGTTCCAACTTTCTAGAATAATTTGAGTAGTCAACCCAAAAAACCCGGAACAACCCAGACCCAGACCTTTTAGGGCAAGCCAGAATTGTCCCATATTTTTTTATCAAATTTTGCAAGAAAATTGGAACAACAAGAGCCATTTACTCCCGCTTTATTACTCATCGCAAGCCAACCTTACCCATCCATTCCCCGTCACCCGAAAGAAGGTAGAAAGAAAAAGAAGAAGAAAAAACTCACGCAACCATAACCATCCAAGTAATAAACTGTCCCGCCCCCTCAAAAAGCCCCTTCTTACTAATCGAAAGCACCGCAAGATGCAAAACAAACTTGACCAAAATAAACGCACTCTTCTTAACCTGAAAATGGTAATAGATAGTCGTAGTAAGTTCGCTCTTGCGAAATAATTTTACTTCTTTGATGATCGCCCATGTAACCCATGCACTGCCTGCAAAAAGTAGACCAGCGTACCTTGAGTTTATTAGCTGAATGAATAGGATGAGGGGTGGAAAGGGGGAAGAGGGAGGGGGAGAAAAGGGGAAAGGGGGACAAACCAAAAAAGAGTACCCGATGAAAAAATAAGACTCGCAAACATGCCACCGAGGTAGACGAGGTCACTTATAATTATATCGAGGAATTGCCATGACCAGAGGATGACGAGGAGGTAGTGGTTGAATGAGGAGGAAGCGGCTGAGATGCCCGTGTCGTCTCCTAGAACGATAGGCATGATGTGAGGTTGTCAATTGGCACTGAATAGTTGATCTGGAAAATCCTCGGTATGATTCTAATATTCTAGCTCTGGTTTTCGAGGCTACTCTGGGGAGGTACGTCAATATATAATTCTTGAAAATTAGCTGCCTGAAAGGGAATTGGATTGCGGCGTAGCAGCCGTGGAGGAGTATGCAGGGGGAGATCCAGCGTCTGATTGGCGAATGAGAGCTTCGGGATTTTCTTACCTAAATGAAAAGAAAACAAACCTGGCGCAAATATAATGTATTCAGCCATTGGCTTTAAGTCTCTGCTTCATTTTGGAATAGGGAAACCAATTGTAACGTTATGGTACTGTTACAAAAATCCATGTGTACTTTGGGAGTTTTGTTGATACATATTCAGACAGAAAAATGACAGAGATAGTTCATGTCAACTGAAAACATCAGAATATCCTGATGAAATAGATTGTGGTCCGGCTTTACAACATGCCATCCCATGATCTCTAAACGCCTCCAATAAAATGATTTTAATCTTTACCATCAGGCAATAAACAAGAATTCGAAGCCAACAATATGACACAGCCCTAAGGAGTTACGCCTCTCTATGTACCTAAACGCCCTTGCAAATGCCACTCTATTCCCTTTACCTATACTACAAGCCCATCGACCAGATTCTCATCTCTTTCTGTATTTCCTGCTAGTGCGCCATAAACCCTGATAGGAACGGCAATCTCAAAACTCTCACAGTCTAGTACTTCTGCTGAAGCAAGAGTAACGCCTCGATCATCTCGGGCTATCTCTTCTAGGAGATCTTCCTTGGCCGCCATGATTTCATTATCCGCGAACGCCAACCGAGGGGTGACGAATTCAATTCGTACTCGCCATTCGAGGCTGACTCCACTAGTTATGAACTCGGGTGTTCCTGTGATGGGTATCGTAGGCGAAAATACCACTCTTCTGGCAAATAGTGTCGATTCTGAATGAGAGACATGAACCTTCCGAGTAACGCGAAGTACACTGGCTTCGGAACGCAACGCAATTGAATTATCAATTTTCTCCGACGTTTCCAGAGACATATGGACAGCATAGCATGGTATATCTGCATCGGTGAAGTCGATAGCCGCAGTGACTGTTTCGCCCAAACGATAAGCTGGCCTAGCAAGTAGAACCACAGCTACACGTTTCCCGCTCCGAGCAATTTCAAATCGATTGGCGCTCTGCTGCGAACCGGTCGTGATATTGCTTCGCAAAATCGCCATGTCTATTGCATCCTTCGCCGTGGCAGGCTCCTCAATCATCGATGGGCGACGACTTTGTCGTTCGGCCGTAGGTGATAATAATCCCGCACTGGGATGCGGTCGATTAAGAAGTTCATCAACGTATGACAAAAACTCATTTAATGTCGACTGGTTTGGGTTTGGGGCTGTTTTGATTTCCAGGCTTTTTGCAGTTTCCTGACTGGCCCCTGGGGAGCTTTCAATTACCTTAACACGGGCTTGGTCGCGAAGGATGATATATGGAGACATTAAATCGTGACCAAGAAGTTCTCCGTGGGTGTTCACACTTCCTAATATCCGGAAGGGAACCTCTACCGATTTTACTTGTTGCTCTTTTGCCCCGCCGGGCCTCTGAGTACCAATAATTAGTTTATAAGAGATTTTGATAGCTTTCCCACGATGACTTGGTGGGAGGCCCCGAGGAAGCTTGAAAGCGTATTTGTAGCTTCTGCTTTCTCCAGGAGCGAGGCGTAGATCGACAAAAAGGATCGACTGCGGAGTGGATAGTAATGGGACTGCCCGAGAGCTCGCAATACCTCTCATATCTTTGATGCTGCTGAGTTCACCACCTCCAAGTAAACCACCAATCGACTCCCCAATATTACCCCATCCAAAACTTCTTAGAAGACCGCTATTCCTCTTGTTGGTTTCTAGTCCAATCACACCACCACCTTGGCCACCTACCGCTCCCTTTCTTTTGACCTCTTCGAAGGGTGCTTGACTTATTAAAGAACCATCAAAAGTGAAGGAACCATGGATTTGAGCATAACCCATCATCAATGTCTCCGGGGGTCGGTGGTGATTTATAGGTGCTAAATTTGAAGGCCGTCTCAAGTGTCCTCCATATGGTGGTATTCGTCCTCCTTGCTGTCCGACGTACTCAGAAGCAAGAGTCTCCGTAGAGTTATTGCTTAGAGAATAAAACTCGCCGCTACTCCGTGGTGTCCCTAGAACACTTGCTGGCGATAGGACCCGGGCGAGAGGTCCAGGCTGCTCGTTGGGGCTTGGGGTTGGTTCTTTTGATCGTGGAGAAAGCAATTGTGTATCCGGGGAATTACCACCGCCAATATGATCCCTCGAATCTACCGATAAAGGCGGAGGAAACTTGAATGCTGGTTGGAACGACGACCCCGAAGGTTTTCTTCTCTCATTGGGGGAACCTGAAAGACTTGGTGTACTCGGTGCAGTCTGAATACTAGACTGTCGATACCTCTCGGGAAAATGATAATCTTTATTGATAGGCGAAAAGGAGGATACGAGGAGAGGAGAAGGATGTGTTGACGATCGCTGTCCGAGAGGAGCTATCGCGTGTTAAATTCCGCAAAAGTTTGGGAGAGCATTCTAATACATACCTGAAGGGGGACCTGCATGGACGTTGTTTCTTCTGGGTACTATCTGTAGACTTGCTGAGCGCCCATGACCCTTTGACTTTCGCGGCCGATCAACTACACTGCCATTTCCAGCAAAATCTCCAATTGTACTACTTTCACTGGCCCCTATAGAAATAATTGAAACCGAACGATTATGACCCTTGCCCGTTTTGACCCCATTTACCGGCGCGGTCCAAGAATCCGAGGTCCGCTGGGAGTGAGCAGAACTTGGTGGAACATTCAAAGAGAGAGTCGTCTTGTGGCCCCTTTGTGGTTTCTGCGGACGAGGTCGCGGACTTGCAGCGCCATTCTTGTTGTGTACGGAGGGCACCTTTCTCGGCCGTTCTCCTCCTGGCGCGAAGCCATTCCCATTTCCACTCCCGTTTCCGTTTCCGTTTCCGTGCCCATTTCCAGCGGCAGACGAAGGATGTAAGGATGTTCGCGACGGGGCAGGCGTAGTGGCGATATTCTTAAAGGTAATTTCGCATTCGATATCCTCGCCCGCAAAGACCGTCTGCTCCGTCCATTGTACAAAGACCCTGATATTGGTCAAGGGCGCCGACATGGTAGATGTGCGACGCAAGGTCCCCCATCCGCTCGAAGGAGTTTATGGTGGTTGTTGGCGGTCATGAAGGGGATGAGAATAAGACGCGGGAATTGGGCAGCATAATGAATGAATAGGTGAGAAGTAGTGGAGTGAATATGGAGCGTGTCGAAGGTGTTGAGGCTCTGAATAGGGTTGGATACGATGCCCCCAATCCAATGCGACGGTACCTACGTGTAAAGCCGATGTCGACGCCACAGAAGCACCGCCACATTGAAATCGGATTATCTTTCGCCGACATTCCGGTGGTCGCTGGTCGCTGGTCGCTGTCGACAAACACGGCCAAAAGTAAACAAGGTGGGGAAGAAGCACGACGGCTTCCGATTTACATCTTACCTAGCTATCCCATTCCAGGTTGTATCTACTCTACACTACTTCACTCTACACTACTTCACTCTCTGCATCGCCTCACCCTCACCAACTTCTCCTCTCTCCCATCCCACCCATCTGGGTCTTCCTCAGCGAGACGCTGTTGCGTGTTCGTGATCCTTCCCCGCAATTTCAAGAGCAAGTCACTCTCCCTTCCCTCACGATTGCCCGGCTAACCTCTGGAATGTGCAGGTGTGCTCCGGACATCCAACAGAGAACGCAAAATCCAAGAACGATGACTTCCTTCATCACCACAGTGTGAGTTTCCCTGTTTCTCTCTCGATGGCTACTAGTATCCTCTCCTTCTTGAGCCCCAGGGCTGCAAAGGCCCTCGAGCCAGTGTGCACCTTGACGCAGTCGACATCTACCCAAACAATCACTGTACATCACGACCACGACGGGGAGGACCCCTTCGCTCGCGATTCCGAAGCTGCGCATGCATTTGGAACCTTATACTCACATCGTGGAATACCTAGCAACCAGCGCACGCGCGGATTCAGACCTCAACGACCTGCCGGCAAGGGCGGTGCGAACGCTTCCCAATTAAGGCAATATGCGGAGGCTACATTGGGTGGTGGCAGTCTGAAGAAGATCGTTAAGCTTCCCGAAGGAGAGGACGAAAATGAATGGCTCGCAGTCAATAGTAAGCGGGTCGGAACCCCAAACAGAGCTGGTTGCTGACAGAAATAGTGGTGGATTTTTACAATCACATCAACCTTCTTTATGGATCGATCACCGAATTCTGCTCTCCACAATCATGCCCTGAGATGAAAGCCACAGACGAGTAGGCTAGCCCAAGAATGCATACATTTCGACATTCTAACAAAATACAGGTTCGAGTACTTGTGGCAAGATTCCGAAAACTACAAACGACCTACCAAAATGCCAGCTCCGACGTACATTGAACATTTGATGGGATGGGTTCAGAGCAACATTGACAATGAGGCCGTATTCCCAAGCAGAATTGGTACATGGAACCTTTCCTCCTTTGGATAACCCTATTAATACTTTCTAGGTGTGCCTTTCCCAAAATCTTTCCCAAGCATGATTCGACAAGTCTTCAAGCGCATGTATCGTGTCTATGCACATATCTACTGCCACCACTATCCCGTGATTCGAGAGCTGGGTCTTGAAGCTCATCTCAACACAAGTTTCAAGCATTACGTTCTCTTTATCGATGAGCATAACCTTTGCAGCGGAAAAGACTTTTGGGGACCCTTGGGAGATCTGGTGGAGAGTATGCTTCGAAGCGATTGATTGTATACCCGATGCGATGAACTGATGGAACTTAATGAGGGCATGGTTAAGGCGTTTATTTCGAGAAAAGGAGTCCCGGAAGCAGGTCTAGGGGATGTGGCTAGTTTCCTGCCAGGAATGGAAATGAATGTTCTTAGAAGTTACCTATTTAAAGGTAGAGCCGCAGCAATTGCAATGAAGCAACCTTTGTAAATCACGAATTTGCTGTCTACATGGTTGCTGTGCTTGTGAAATTAAGCATTTCGAAACCTATTAAAGATTTCAACTTATATGGAAAATGCCCGAAAAAGAAGAAGAAACCATAAGCTGTTTTGCAGGGAGAGACAAACCACGTGACCTTTGCTTCTTGGTCCACGTGATGTCAAAGAACCTTTGACGGAAGCTCGTCAACTCCCCGATGCTTCCCGCTCAAAATCTCAAGCTCCCATCTCTCCTCTCCTCACCCAATTGAACAATACACATCATGTTCTCCAACCGCGCCCTCCTCCGCGCTACGCGGGCAAGCACCTCCATCTCACAACGTGTCGTCGTCCCTCGAGCATCCCTCGCACGAAGCTACGCAACACCAGCAGCCGCCGATTCCAAACCTCCGGTTGCGCTCTTCGGTCTCGATGGAACTTATGCTTCTGCTCTGGTGGGTTCTCTCTCTGTGATGGTTACTGGATGGTTGGAAAGGATGGTGGATGCCAATTGAGATGTCGCGCTCAGATTTCGGACAACGGGCGATTGATGGAGAATGGGACAACAGCTGGAGGAAAAGGCTAACATATTACTGTGTATAGTACACCGCAGCAGTAAAGTCTTCCACTTTGGACTCAACCTCCAGAGCCATTGAATCGCTCCACCATATCTACAACAAAGATGCCAAACTCGCAGAGATCATGCTCGCCCCTACCTTGACCGTCGAAGATAAATCTGCCATCATCGCTGAGTTACAGAAACATCTTGGAAACAACAAGGACGAGACTGTGAAGAACTTCCTAGAGGCTTTGGCAGAGAACAACAGATTGGGTCTCTTGAAGGGCGTTTGCGAACAGTTTACTGTGTTGATGAGTGCATCAAAGGGAGAGGTCGAGTTGACTGTTACCAGTGCTACGGTTCGTACACCCATTACTTGAGGGGGCCTGGGCTTCGTATGGGAAATGGAATGCTAACGGAGAACTTCGAATAGCAATTGGACAACAGAACCCTCTCACGTCTCGAGACCGCAGTCGCAAAATCCGCATACGTTGGACAGGGAAAGAAGTTGAAGGTTACCAACAAGGCATGTGCTCCTAACTCTACCATGTAGAAAAACTCTAGGACAAGTCTAACATCTCGAAAGGTTAACCCAGATATCCTCGGAGGCCTCGTTGTTGAGATTGGCGACCGAACAATTGATTTGAGCGTTTCTTCCAAAATGGCCAAGATGAACAAGTTGCTCACTGATACCTTGTAATTTACCAACACAGCTCGTCTTTTCGGTTTCTTTTGTTCGGCTGGGGTGGTAGATGGAGAAGAGATGTGACGGAGAGTGGACGCTGAACGTCAAGCGTTGAGGGCGTGAGAGGGATGGGGACATGCAGGATGAGGGGGTGCATTTGTACATGAATGAATGGTGATTGATACAATAGAGTGTTTTCTTCTGGCTGCGGATTTTCCTCGCACTTTTCGTATATTCTAATGTCAGAGGTTAGTGTGTAGGAATTTTCGAATTGGTTGATAAATAAAGGACTCTGGCAAGTTGTTTTCTCTTCTAGGCCCATCCTTTCTTATTATTACCTCACTTTACTTCTCCAGATAATTGTCAATATCGTTCGAAAAGGATTAGGAGAATAAGAAGCTGGCCGAACTCGTCAATTCTTCTGACCCTTTTCTATTGAGATTATCCTGGGTGTGACTCAGCTCAACCACATCTTTAGAATCTTACCTGCGTTTGCGAATGAGGCATTTTTTCCCATCAATTGCGCTTCTTCTCAAGATTTCGCAAATAGGCCATTTGCCAGCAATTTTGGGTATCGTATCACCTGTGTTGTTGTAATATATATATATTGTGACGGCCCTCTACAAATGCACCAAAGGAAGTGCTTGCAGAATGGTACCTGTATTCGAAGAAAACTAAACTAAAGAGAGAAGAGGAGAGTTGGTACGCTCTGTCTCTATTTATATACACTAAGCGAGACTTCGGTAGAACCTCGGCACGTGATCTAGCCTCGGTTACGTGATCTAGTCGTATGTGACTGGGACTGTTACACCACCCCCTCCTTCAACCGGGCCCCCTCTAACCAAGCCGCTTTGTCTTCCGTAGACATAGGGTCGTTACACTCTAATTCGCTGTAATTGTCCCTTCCTGCCTCGTACGCCTCTAGCTACAAAGGAAGAGCTTTTAGAGGACTATTAGCTATTAGATTCGCTAAATAGAATTCCTTTATTATATATAACGCGTAGGCTATATAGCGAGCTAGATACTAGTTAAGGTCCTTGTTATAGCTCTTCTACTTTAATTAGTAGTAAAGAGACTTCTATCGCGTCTTACTTATAAGTACTTTCTTAATCTTCTATTCTTCTTTTTTATCGACGATAATTAGTAGAAGTAGCGTACTTACTTATCTTAGTAGAGGATTATCTAAAGCTTTATATAACTTCTCTAGTACGAAGATAGAATAGACTCTAATAGAGAATAGTAACTAGAGTTAAAAAGCAGAGCTAACTTTCTTAAGAATCTTAAAAAGTCTAGCTATCTAGTAGTCTAACTTCTAACTAGGTCTTTATATATTCTAGCTCTTTATAGTAATAAAAACTATATCGCTAACTCTAAAGTCTACTTCTTATCTATGTCTATTTATATTCTATTCTTTCTTTTCTTAAGCTTTTACTATATTCGCTTAGCTAACGTTTAGTACTTCTTAAAGAGTCTTTATAACTATTATAGCTTTTTCTTATAATAGTCTCTCTTATATAGTTAAGAGTTTAGATATATACTAGTTAAAAGACGTTTTTAATAAGTAGCTCTTTTATAATTTAAATAGAGATAACGTAGTTTATTACCGAGTCGGTAATATTACTAAGTTAGTAATTTTTCCTTAGTATTAAACTTTGTATATTAATAAATCAACTATAATATATTAAATTAACTAAATCTAATTAGAATCTAATAAACTAGATATATTTACAGCTTCTTAACAAGTTTATACGTTATAACTAGCTTTTCTATAGATTCTATAGTATCGCCTAGATAGCTACCTCTTCTTATAACTACCTCTCGCCGTACGTATATCGCGTCGTACCTGCTTATCTATATTCTTTTAAGCTATAATATCTTAGGTATCCTCTATTATAAGTGTACTCTCTTAATAGACACGAGCCTTTTTAGCTCTTCGGCGTTTACTTAGAGCTTTATTAGATAATAAAGTTCTTTCTAGCGTCTATAGTAATATAATCGAGAGGTCCTAGATAAGTGTTAATCTAGTAATTTTAAAAGGTCTCTTAAGTACTCTTTATACTTATATCTAGTAGAAAGTCTCTAAATTAATATCGAGTTTCTTAATCTATAATATATAATACTAGCTTTTCTTTTAAAAAGAAGATATCTATGATTATATTATAATTAAACTTAATATCGTTATAAAGTATAAATTTAAATCGACTAGGTAACTTTCTATACTTTTAGTAATACTTATAGTATTTAGTAAGATATTATAGAATACCTTACTCGACGTCGTAACTAGTACGCTCGAGTATACGCTATAAGCGTAGTATAGATAGGTAACTAAAGCGCTTATAGAGGCGTCTAATATCGATATCTATAAGATAATATAAAGATTCTTATATAAGGTTATATATAGTCTTATTCTAGAGTAGAAAGAGATGTCTAAATCGTTATATAATTCTAAAACGTTCTACTTTCTAACTATTTCTATCTTTCTAAATAAAGACGTTCTAGAGATTATTAAACAAGACGTATAAACGGTCTATATTATTAATATATATAATAAAAGATATATCTAAGTATATAATATATAATTCCGTATAGTCGATCGATATACTAATTATAATCGATTCTAAGAAAGTAGTATAACCTTTACTAAATTATATACTAATCTAGCTTTTAGTACTTTTATTAATAGAGATATTCTAGACGTGTTTAGTATACGCTAGATATTACTTATATTCTATACTTAACTTCTCTCCTACGCTAGTATCGATTATAACTCTAAAGAAGTAATCTCGTATATACTTCTTAGCTATAGATATAAATACCTCTTCTATAAACTTATAAGATATAGCGTCTAGAATTAGTAGTAGAATAAATCCGCTGAAAGTATAATCTTATACTAAGTTTATTAAACTAGTAGTAAGAGTCTAGGCGCTCGAATTATTAATATATCTAATAGAAGTAATTAAGTAGTAGATAACTTCTCTATTAGAATCACTTATATAATCTATTATAATCGTCTAAAGTATTTCAGATATATCTTTCTCTTCCGTACGTTCGATATTAGCGATATAAGTATAGTAGATCTTCTTAATAAAACTACTATTCTTTCTACGGAAGCTATCTCTATTACTCTTTTACTATTTAGTAAAGTAACGATTCTACTCTTCTTAAGTATATTTCTAGGATCGGTAGCCTTCCTTTCTATATATATAACACTTATTACTCTTTCTAGAGTTCTAGTATTACTAGCTATAAAAACTGCTGGAATTATTATACTTATAGAAGTAACGATTAGTTATTAAAGTCTTAGTATTTAAGATATTATAGCTTACTTCGTAATTATAAATAGAGCTTCTTAAAAGAGTAATAGTACTTTAAAGTAACGAGTTTTATAGTAAAGTCAAGTATATACTTTAGTATTCTAGTGCTTTCTTATATATAATAAGTAGCTTATTAGCTAATTATCTATCGCTTTATATATCCTTAGAAAGTCTATAGCGAAGTTCTTCTAATTTAGATAGTATCTTCTTAAAGTACTAGCTAGGTGTCTTTTCCGAATATTCTAGCTTAGCTTTAGTTTATAAGAATATAATACGATTCTACTTAGAGAATTAACCTCTTAAGTATAGCTTATTCTTAAAGTATAATTAGATAGTAGTAGAAAGAACTTTATATAATTAATCTATTTCTTTTTTAAAAATACTAGTATAAAAGTAGTTCGATATCTAACTCTTAAGTATAATTAAGAAGATAAGGTTATATACTAAGAGTAATATACTATAACGATTATATATATTCTTGAATATTCTTAACTTAAGCTTAAAGTTATCTCTCTTACTATTATACTTTTATTCGTCCGAGTATAACTTTATAAGATTACTAAGTACAAAGGTAGAGTTATCTATCTAGCTATTACTAGAATAGCTACTTATAGCTAGTTAGCTTATAAGAGCGTTCTAGGTTATAAGAGCTACTACTAGTAGAGTTATAGAGATAGAAATATTACTTATAAAAGCGTTTAAAGTAGTACTCGAAGTAGAAGAATTCTAGTATTCTAGAAGAAGTTTAGAGAATCGGTTAGAGTATTCTTTAAAATACTTATATCTCGTAGCTATTTCTTTAGATTAAGTCTCTAACTTATACACTTAGTCTCTTAATTCTTAGATTACCTATTTAGGTTTTATAAGTTCTTAAGCTATATTATAAAGTGTCTTTGATATAATAGTCTTATATCTATTCGTCTCTATTTATATATCTTAATTACGTAGTAACTTACGTATCTTAATAAGAGTACTTCTTTCTATGTTTACGAACTTCGATTCTAGCTAGTTATTAAAGTCTATATAATATATCTCCTAGAGATAATCGTTATATATATTATCGACATCGTATTTCTCTAACTTTGTATTTATATAAGCCGTGGCTTTCTTATCTTCAACCTACTATAGTAGTAGTACTATAGTATCGGTAGTATCGACGAAGTTGTTAGTACTTGAAGTAGTAATAATAAGTAGTATCTTATACTAGATAAATAGTATATTATAATTTTGTTTTATTATAATTTATACTTTTAATATTTATAAGTTATTAAAATCGAGTAAATTATCTTTATATAATAGCTGTTCTAAAGAGTTTAAGAGCGGTTATAAGAGCGGTTATAAGTAGAGTAGTACTATAAGTCGAAGAGGTTATTAAGTTATATTAGTTATATTATAAGTCGAAGAGGTTATAAGATTATAAGATTATTATAATTTAGAGAGGTTATAAGATTATTATAACTATACTACAAGTCTAAGAGTTTATAGTAGTATTGTCGAGGGTATAACTAGTAGAAGGAGTCTCTTCTAAGAAGAGGAGTCTACTTTATATAACTACGTAACTATACGTAAGCTTACGATTCCGAGAACCGCGATATATATAGCTAGTTTTTCTAATCTACGCGCGCGATACTAATCAGTGTTAGTATAACTTAGTAGCTAATAGTATAATATAAAAAGAGTATATTATCGTTCGTATATATAGAGTAAAGTTAGCTGCTCTATCTACTTAAATAGACCTTAAGCGAGAAGGTTATATAGAGTGCTATTTACTCTGATTATACCGACACTTTTAAATAGTTTATAAACTATTATAAAGTACTTAAGATTCTTATAATCTATAAGTACTATAAACTGTCTAATACTCTTTAACTCTGCTTTCTACTTCTTAAGACAGCGGATAATAGCTAGTAGCTTCTTATTATAAATTAGATAATTATACTTAACGTGGTTTATTAGAACCTGGCGTATATTAGAATCTAACGTACTTTTCCTTAGTATTCAACTTTAAATATTAATAAATTAACTATAATATATTAAATTAACTATAACTACTTAGAATCCGAAGAATTAGACATATCTACATCTATTTAACAAGTTTGTATATTATAACTAGCTTTTCTATAAGTGCTATAACGCTGTCTAGACGATTGCCTCTCCTTCTTATTACCTCTCTCTATACGTAAGTTACGTCGTACTTGCTTATTAACGTCCTTTTAAGTTAAAAGATCTTAGACATCCTCTACTGTAAGTGCCCTCTCTTAATATATACAAGTCTTTTTAGCTCTACGGCGTTTGCTTAAGGCTTTATTCGCTGCTTAAAGAGTACGTACTTTAGTAGATAATAAGGTTATCTCATAGGCTATTCGCTCTATACTATCAAGGGTTACACCCGTGGAATAAGTCTCGGAGTACTCCAGCGACGCATTCACGTGACCTCGCTTGGCAACGCATGGACGTAACAGAACCTTCGAGAGTACCCTTGGCAGAAACCTCTAGAAAGAGCTAACTGAGTATATAAGTTAGTAAGGACTCTGACTTAGAAAGGACAATCGAATCTTCTTATACATAGACAGCCTCTATAGTTTAATTTATCAGCACTTACTATAAGCCCTAATATTAGATTCGATTTAAAAAACAACGAGCCTTTATAATAATACTAGAACATATTAGGCTATTTTAGTAACACTAGAACATAACAGGCCTTTATAGTAACACTAGAACATATTAGGCTATTTTAGCAACACTAGAACATATCGGGCCTTTATAGTAATACTAGAACTTATAGGCTATTTTACAGCATTTATAGAACTTATAGATAATAGGAGAACTATAAGAAGGCGGTATACTGAATCAGCTACCTGCCTAGTTCCTATAGTATATTTAAGAGTAGCGGAATCAGTTAACATCTGCCTAAGAGAACGATTATCTACGGATTACGAATAAGTAAAAGAAGGATAAGGAAGCTCGCTTATAGATAGTCTACAACGATAATAAACCTAGGAAATCTCTTCCTCTACTACTAGAATTCTACGAAGACTTGGATAAGCTAGAAGCTTAGTTATAATAAGCACGAGCTAAAATCGAAGTCGACTACTATAGATATACTAAATACGTTAAGTTTTAGGTACTTAACAGATCCTTATAGGGTAAGGCGCTCTGTAGAATAGAAGTATAGGTACGGGAACAGGGCAAGCTAGAGCTAGCTAATAGTAGTGATTTCTTAAGTCGAGTAGAGTTTGTATTTAGAGACTCGTAAGCTAAGGAAAGAGTATAACGAAAGCTAGAATCCTTCTACTAAGGCTTAAGACCATTCCTAGAGGTCTTTATAGAATAGTAAGCTCTGCTTATAGAGTCTAGAGGAGGATCTTAGCTAGACAACGTAAAGAAGGTGTCTCTTAACTGAATCCTTAGTAACGAGTTAGTTAAGGCAATAATCACAGTTCCTTCTTAACCTAACTTCGAGTCTTACTACTCTATTATTAAAGAAACGGACGACCGCTTAAGGGCTTATAAAGCTCGAACATTAAGATCCAGGGCCTAGACTCTCCTAGAAACACTATAGACCTCTTAGAAACGCTCGACAGATACTATATAGTAGGTAACGAGTAGTAATATCGCTAACAGACCGAAAGTCACCTATAAGGCATCCGTAGAGGGCATGGATTAGGAACCGGCACCTACTAAAGTCTTAACAACTAGTACTAAGCGTACTAAATAAGTGTCCTAGAAAGAACGAAGTAACCGTGCTTATACTAGTCGCTGTCTTCGCTACAAAGCTACTAGTTATTTTGTTTAAGAATGTCTATATAGACTACTAAGGCGACCTATAACAGCGGATTCGGTCTATAAACAGAAGGCAGAGGTTAAGAAAGTAGTGTTAGAATTAGAAGAAGAAGATAGTAATGTCTTCTTAGATTTAGAAAACTAGTAGCTCCTGTTAGAAAGCGTAGACAAGGGCGACGAAGGGAGTTGTTAGTAATAGACACTTAGAAATATTTTAAGTAGGAATATATAGACGAAAAACCTCTTCTTATATCAGCTTTAGTAAATAGGGTAGCTACTTTACAAGCCTTAGTAGATTTAGGGTGTTTAGTCTATAGAATTGTTTTAGACCGTTTTGTCTATCGTTATTAGCTCTCTTACGTACAAATCACACCAAGGCATTTATAGTCAGTAGAAGGAGTATTAGAGGATACTATATCTTAAGTAGTATCTTTTAGTATAGACATTAGAGGCTACTAGCAGAAACGGGTTTATACTTATATAGTCCCTAAGATCGAGGGCTATGAAATGATTCTAGGAAAATCTTAGTTAAGGAGAGAGCGAGCTTTACTTAATACTACTAAGGGATACTTACTCTTTTAAGACTCTAGGTTAGAAGTTTATAATAAGCTAGAAAAGTCTTACTCCTATAAGTAAGTAAGCGCGGCTATCTTCTACTTTCTTATAGATTGAAAACAGAAGCTATAGGTCTTTATAATAAGCCTTATAGATATTACAAAAGCATTAGTAGAAAAGAAGTATACAGACCTACGGACGAAGCTACCTAGCTAGATTAGCTTAGAATTCTATCTAGCATTTGATAGGAAGGAAGCAAATAAGTTACTAGTATATTATAAAGGAATTAATTATAGTATTAAGCTCTTATAGACCGAAAACAGATTAGAAGAAACAGTCTTCTAGGGGCCACTCTATAACATGTTACGAGACGAGCTATTAGTACTCTATAAAACCCTAACAGAGTTACTAGATAAGGAATTCATTTAAGTAAGTAACTCTCCAGCAGCTACGCTAGTACTCTTCGTACAGAAGCTAGGAGAGGGTCTACAGTTCTGTTACAACTACTAAGCACTAAATAAGTTAACCTATAAGGACTGCTACCCTTTACCTTTAATCTAAGAGATACTTAACCAGATCAGGAAAGCTAAGTAGTTTATAAAAATAGATATTATTACTACCTTTTATAAGATACGGATTAAGAAGGGAGACGAGTAGAAAACGGCTTTCTAGACACGCTTTAGACTTTTTAAATAGCTTATTACCCCTTTTAGGCTTACGAATGCTCCTAGCACTTTCTAGCGGTATATTAATCATACGCTTCAAGAGTTCTTAGACGACTTTGTCTTAGTATATATCAACGATGTCTTAGTCTTTATAGACAGCACCTATAACCAGCACCGCGAGCATGTCTATAAAGTAATACAAAGGCTTTAAGATACTAGGCTACAGCTTAATATTAATAAGTACGAATTTAAAGTATAGTCTACAAAGTATCTTAGGTTTATTATAGAAGCAAGGAAAGGTTTACAGATAGACCCAGCTAAAATACAGGCTATTATAGATTAGAAAGCACTAATAACAGTAAAAGGCGTCCTTAGCTTCCTAGGATTTACGAATTTCTATCGACGGTTTATTAAGAACTTTTCACAGATTATAGCTCCTCTCTATAGTCTTATTAAAAAGGATATATCCTTCTAATAGACAGACGAAGCGAATAGAGCCTTCGAACAGTTAAAGCAGGCCTTTACAGAGGCCCTAGTACTAGCTTAGTTTAACCTAGATTATAAGACGGTTCTAGAGACAGACTCCTCTAGATATTACTTAGGAGGCGTGCTCTCTTAAGTAAAGAATAGCGTCTTACAGCCCGTAGCCTTCTTCTTAAAGAAACACGTACCTGCTGAATATAATTACCTAATATATAATAAGGAGTTATTAGTTATTATTCGTTATCTTAAGGAATAGGAAGCAGAGTTAAAAAGTGTTAGGCAGTTTATAGTACTTACAGATCATAAGAATCTTAAGTACTTTACAACAGTCTATAAACTATCTGAAAGACAAATGTAGTAGCAGTTAATACTTAGTAAGTTTAACCTAATTATCTAATACCACCTAGGCAAAGAGGGAGGACTGCCAGATACACTGATAAGGAGGGACCAGGACCTCCCAGAGGAGGGAGATAAACGCCTTAATTATAGAATAGTATAATTAATTCTAGACGGAATGATTTAAGGAAATACTATATAGCTAGCACCAGTATTAGTAAATAGGAGGAATCAAGTAAGCGACGTAGCAACACAGCAAGCGTTTATAGACCAACTACGGAACCTCTAGGAAGAGGGAAAGGTATAAGACAAGGACTTCAGGCGTCTTATAGACACCGTCTACTAAGGAGATAGAGTGTTTCTAGCAGACCTCACTTCTCTAGTTAAAGTCTCTATCTCTAACTACTTAGTTAATAAGAATAGTGATTTATAGTTTAGAGACAGACTATAGGTCCCTGACTATAAGCTGCTATAGACTGTAATTATATAGGAACTCTATAATTCTACACTTACAGGCTATCCTAGTAAGAATAGAACAATTACAATAGTCTTAAGAGAGTTCTTCTAGCTAAACCTACAGACTATAGTTAAGCAGTTTATCTATAATTATAGAGTTTATAGACGTACTAAGGTCTAGAGAGATCGTAAATAAGGCCTACTTCGTCTATTACTAATTCCTAAGCAGTAATAGCAGGAGATCTCTGTCGACTTTATTAGACCACTACCTATAAATAAAGGCTCTAATATAATAGTAGTATTCATAGACCGTTTAGGCAAAGAGGTGCTCCTCGTAGCCTATAACTCGACTATATCATCAGAGGAATTTGCTCGCTTATTTATTACTATATACTATAGCTTACATAGACTACCAAGAGCAATAGTATCTAATAGGGGCCCGTAATTTATTAGACGAGTATAGAAGACGCTTTATAACTTCTTACGGATTAAACGACGGATCTCTATAGCCTTCTATCTATAAACTAACGAGTCAACGGAACAGGCAAATGCTAAAGTTAAGACGCTTCTATAGCAGTGGATTAATATAGCTTAGGACGACTAGGCCGACTAGCTGCTAGTAGTACAGCTAGCTTTTAATAGACGGGATTTAACATCAACGAGTATAAGCCCCTTCTAACTCAGCCACGGCTATCCGTTATAGACTATCGACCCCTTAACAGACGTCGTAGCACCCGTAAACACAAAAACACTAATTCAAAAGGGCGAAGCAATAGTAGTAAAGATTAAGGCTATTATAGAATAGGTATAATCATCAATAGCAAGGGTATAACAAGACCAGGAGACTTAAGCAAATCGTTCACGGAATACCGCTCCTACGTATAAGGTTAGAGATAAGGTTTACTTAAGCTTACGGAATATATAGACAGACAGGGTTAGTAAGAAACTAGACGCTCGATCCGCTAAGTTTACAGTTATCAAGGTTATTAGCTCGTCTATATATAGGCTAGACACCCCGCCTAGTATCTATAATATCTTTAATATAGACTTATTAAGGCTAGCAGCTACAGACCCGCTGCCTAGTTAAATTATAGACAATGATCAACCACCTATAATATTAGTAGATAATACTATAGAATAACAAGTTAAAAGAATACTAGGTCAACGGCAAAAGAAGCTCCTAAGGAAAGGCTCTCGTACTCGACTCGAGTATAAGGTTAAATAGACAGGATACGTAAACCTAATATAGGAACCTGCTACTAAGTTAGAGGACATAGTAGCCCTAGATACCTACCTTCAAGAGCAGGAAGGGGGGTAATATCAAGGGTTACACCCGTGGAATAAGTCTCGGAGTACTCCAGCGACGCATTCACGTGACCTCGCTTAGCAACGCATAGACGTAACAGAACCTTCGAGAGTACCCTTAGCAGAAACCTCTAGAAAGAGCTAACTGAGTATATAAGTTAGCAAGGACTCTGACTTGGAAAGGACAATCGAATCTTCTTATACATAGACAGCCTCTATAGTTCAATTCATCAGCACTTGCTATAAGCCCTGATATATACCTTTTGCTAATATAGCAACTGTCTTAAATAGTAGAGTCGGCGAGCTCCTCTAGTAATAGGTAATCTGTTTCTAAATAAGAGTCGATTATAAGAGCGCTTTAGTAGAGTTTAAGGGAGTTTGAGAGATCTAAGTATTAGAATTAGTAGTAGAGAGTCTTAGAGGAGTTAGAGTCCGTAACCTTATATTAAGCTTTGAAAGTACTACTTATAGGTTAAAAGGTACTAGGCCAGCTCTATAGAATCTAGCTTAAGCGTTCTAGACTGTTATTAATTCTTTATATACTACTATAAAAGCTAAAAAGAACTCTACCTTTGTAATATAGTTAATATAGGCTTTGATAAACGTCTTAATCTGCCGACTATACGCCTACTTTAATATACTAAAGTACCTAATATTAAGTAGTTAGGTTATATAAGATAAGTAAGGAGGTAGTCTAAGAGTTATAATATTATATACTTTATAATACTCTTAAAATTCAGCTGATTCATAACTCTTATACCTATCTAACACTAGTATTCGATATAAACCCTTTATATAACTAGTAGTATATTTATCGAAGTGTTTTAGCTATTCTAGACCTGTCTCGTTATTTATCTATCTATTACTTATCAGTTTAATAACCTAGTTATATAAGAGGCCGCTGTTTATATACTAATTCGTAAGATAATTCTTCTCTTAGACGACTAAAAATAGAGAGATATCTTAACTCTTGTTATTAATATAAGCAATTGCTATAGCCTATTCTCGATTGCCTAGCTAAACTGCTTTACCTCTGCTATATCGATCTACACGTGTAATAACTATTATAGGGTAAATCATATCTATTATAAAGCCCGTTTTATTAAAGTTATAGAAATCGTAATCTAAAACACTATATTTCGCTCTTATATTTTATATAAGTTAGAACTACGTACTAATTAGATTAGGATCTTCGTATAAGGCTCTTTAGAAGTCGTAAACGCGATTAAAACGTGTCTTTAACCCTGGTTATCGTTATATAAATCGATATACTTAAAGCTTACTAACGCGTTTCTCTCTCTACGATTCAAGGATATAATTTACTATATCTTCTATACTAGCTAGCCGGGGTATAAACCCTCTAGAATCTAAGTTAAGTATGTTCTAAAGAATTACTTTCTTCTTAAGTTAAGTTAATTTAATATTTACTAGCCGTCGTTCTAGGAGAGGAAGTTAGCTGTTTATTCTACGGCGAAGGCTAGTTTTAGAGACTTTGTAGATTTTTATAGTAGCCTGACGACTAAGCTTTTTAGATAATCAGATAGCCTCGATAGCTAAGATGATTCAAGCTTCTTAAGTTTAAATTTCTATTAGTAGTTATTAAGATAACGTATATTAAAATAATAAAGTAGAGAAGATAGGAAAAGTACGCCAGGTCCTGATATACGCCAGGTTCTAATAAACCACGTTAGTAGATATATACTTCTTTAAAAAGAAGGCTATAATTTATAAAAAATTCTTAATAAACCGTCGATAGAAATTTACAAATCCTAGGAAACTAAGAACGCTTTTTATACTTATTAGTACTTTCTAGTCTATAATAGCTTATACTTTAGCTAGGTCTATCTATAGACCTTACTCTACCTCTATAATAAATCTAAGGTACTTTATAGACTATATCTTAAATTTATATTTATCGATATCTAGTTATAACCTAGTATTTTAAAGTCTCTATAGTACTTTATAGACGTGTTTATAGTATTATTTATATATACTAAGACGAATTCGTTAAAGAACTCTTAGAGTATATAATTAATATACTACTAGAAAGTACTTAGAGTATTTACAAGTCTAAAAGAGGTAATAAGCTATTTAAAAAGTCTAAAGTAAGTATAGAAAGCTGTTTTCTATTTATTACCTTCTTTAATCTATATCTTATAAAAAGCTATAATAATATCTATTTTTATAAACTACTTAGCTTTTCTAATCTAGTTAAGTATCTCTTAGATTAAGAGTAGTAGGTAGTAGTTTTTATAAGTTAACTTATTTAGTATCTAGTAGTTATAATAGAACTGTAAACTATCTCCTAGCTTTCGTACGAAGAGTATTAGCTAGCTACTAGAGAGTTGCTTACTTAAATAAATTCCTTGTTTAATAGCTCTATTAGAGTTTTATAGAGTATTAATAGTTTATCTTATAATATATTATAGAGTAGCCTCTATAGAACTGTTTCTTCTAATCTATTATTCGTTTATAAAAGCTTAATACTATAATTAATTCCTTATTAGTATACTAGTAACTTATTCGCTTCTTATCTATTAAAAGCTAGGTAGAATTCTAGACTAATCTAGCTAGATAGCTTCGTTTATAGATCTATATATTTCTTTTCTACTAATACTTTTATAATATCTATAAGACTTACTAAAAAAACCTATAGTTTCTATTTCTAGTCTATAAGAAAGTAAAAGATAGCTATACTTACTTATCTATAAGAATAAGAGTTCTCTTCTAGCTTATTATAAACTTCTAATCTAGAATCTTAGAAGAATAAGTATTCTTTTTTAGTATTAAGTAATACTTACTCTTTTCTTAACTAAGACTTTCCTAGAATTATATTATAACTCTTAATTCTAGAGACTATATAAGTATATACTTCTTTCTACTAATATCTTCTAATATCTATACTAAAAGATACTATCTATAATATAGTATTCTCTATAATTCCTTCTACTAACTATAAATACCTTAGTTTAATTTATATATAAGAGAGCTAATAGTAATAGATAAAGTAGTCTAAAATAATTTTATAAACTAAATATTCTAAATCTACTAAGGCTTATAAAGTAGCTACTCTATTTACTAAAGCCGATATAAGAGGTTTTTTATTTATATATTTCTACTTAAACTGCCTTTAAGTATCTATTATTAATAACTCTCTTTCTTACTCCTACCTACGCTTTCTAATAGAAGCTCCTAGTTTTCTAGGTCTAAGAAGAGCTTATCTTCTTCTTCTAGTTCTAGCGGTGTTTCCTTAATCTCTACTATCTGTTTACAGGCTATATTCGCTATTATAAGCCGTCTTAGTAGTCTATATAGACATTCTTAAGTAAAATAACCTATAGCTCTATAGTAAATATATTAGCTAGTATAGAGGCGATTATTCTATTCTTTCTAAGACACCTATTTAGCACGCTTAGTACTTGTTATTAAAACTCTTATAAGTGCTAGTTTCTAATCTATGTCTTCTATAGACGCTTTATAGAATATCCTTAGTCTATTAGTAACTTTGCTATCTGTTCTTTATTATATAGTATCTATAGAGCGTTTCTAAGAACCTTATAGTGTTTCTAAGAGAGTCTAGCCTCTTAGTTTTAGTATTCAAGCTTTATAAGCTCTTAAGCAGTCGTCTGTTTCTTAATAATAAAGTAGTAAGCCTCGAAGTTAGATTAAGAAAGAACTGTAATTATTGTTTTAACTAGCTCGTTACTAAGGATTCAGTCTAGGAACACCTTCTTTATATCGTCTAACTAAGATCCTTCTCCTAATTCTATAAGTAAGGCCTAGTATTCTATAAAGATTTCTAGAAATAGCTTTAAGCTCTAATAGAGGTTTTCTATCTTCTGTTATACCTGTTTCTTCGCTTATAAGTCTCTAAAAACGAATTCTACCTAGTCTAGAAAGTTACTACTATTAGCTAGTTCTAGCTTATCTTGTTCCTATACTTATACTTCTATCTTATAGAACGTCTTATCTTATAAAGATCTGTTAAGTACCTAGAACTTAATATATTCTATATATCTATAGTAGTCTACTTCGATCTTAGCTTATACTTATTATAACTAAGCTTCTAGCTTATCCGAGTCTCCGTAGTATTCTAGTAGCGAAGGAAGAGATTTCCTAGGTTTATTATCGTTATAGACTATCTATAAGCGGGCTTCCTTAGCCTTTCTTCTCTGTTTATAATCTATAGTCGTTTATTCTTCTAAATAGTAGTTAACTAATCTTATTATTTCTAAATATACTAAATAAACTAAGTAGATAGCTTTTCTAACGTACTACTTCTCTATAGTTCTTCTATAGTCTATAAGTTCTATAAATACTATAAAGGCTCTTATATTCTAGTATTACTATAAAAAGGCTCTTATGTTTAGTATTAAAAAGAGAAGAATCGAATCTAATATCAGAGCTTATAGCGAATACTAATAATTTAAACTATAGAGACGTCTATATATAAGAAGATTCGATTATTCTTTCTAGAGTAGAGTTCTTACTAACTTATATACTTAGTCTGCTTATTCTAGAGGATTCTACTAAGAGTACTCTAGAAGGTTCTATTCGCGAGCGTACGTAAGCGTACGTTCTACTAAGTATACTCTCGAAGGTTCTCTCGTGTTTATACGTTGCTAAGCGAGGTTACGTAAATACGTCGCTAGAGTACTCTAAGACCTACTCTACGAGTATAACCCTTTATATTATATATCTCAGCTATTAGACAAGCGATCCTGTTACTTCTTATTTATAAGAGCGGTTTAGAAGACTTATAGAGCTCCTAGGTCGAGGATGTCGAAGAATACGTAGAAGTATATTTCAGCTTATTAGAGAACACCTAGTCGTCTAATACCTTTAGCCTAAAGTAGCTAGAAAGAGTCTTTAAACTATATATAAAACCGAAGAGTATAAGAGCTTACCGACTTCTTCTTATAGACAGTTACTTCTCGTATATTAATATAAAGTTTATCGACTTTATAAACCGATATTATATTATTATTATAATACTACCGCCTTATATAACACACTGATTATAATCTCTCGACGTCGGTCTTTTCTAACCCCTCGCGTTATACTATAGTAACGAGCTTAAAAAGCTTATATAGAAGTCTAGTAGATTAGTCTCTATATTAAAGCGGTTTTTCTATATAATATTTAAGATAGCGTAGAACCTTATATTTATAGAATAAAACATTATATATACCTTTAAGAAGGCTAGGATCTAGCTAGTATAGAGTGAAAAGATAATAGTATAAGTAACGAAGTCTAATTCACCGACTTACGAGACTACTAAAGACGTTATAACACCTCTTACTACGAAAGCGATATAATATACCTATCTAAACTACGAACGATTACTATCTAAGCTTAAAGTAAGTAAGGTCTTCTCTTCGATATAAACTCTATCTAGTAAAGTCTCTATTCTAGAGTATAAGAACCGAGGGCTACGGATAGCTATTATACTTAAGAACTAGAAAAGAAAGAAGAGTAAGAAACTTAATCTTTGTAGTAATATTAGTAAGAGAGTAGAGGTATACTCCTCTAGGAGGGTTATACGTGCTCGAGAGTATTAGAATAAGATAGATAAGAAGAAAGAGGCTAAAGATAAGGCAAAGGAGAAGAGAAGAGTAGAAAGGAAGGCTAATACTCTTATAAGATAACGAAAGAAGGCAGAATTAGCTAATAAGAGGGCAGAAACTCAGTTACAAAAGAAGCTAGCTACTATAACTTCTAAAGTCCTAAAATAGAAGAAGAGTATATAAGCTCTACCTATAGCAGCTACTCTATAAACATCTTAAGTTAAGAAGGGAGCTAAAAAGGGTCTAAAAGAGCTTAAAAAGCTAAGTTGTATACTTATTCTCAAGGTTCTACGTCTAGCTTAAGTAGTTAGCTCTCTAGTATATAAAACCAGGTTTAGGCAGTAGATTAGGTTACCACTTCGTGCCCGTATATAGTTTTTTGTACTTATTATCTGATTAACTACCTTTCATTGACCTACATACTAAATTGCATATAAATCTAATGTGTAGTTGTTGTTTTATTTAACTTTTCACGTCGTGGGATAAAATATATAAGGGCGGGCTTTTGCCAGGGACGTGCACTGACTAGGGATATCGGTTACAGCTGGACCAGAATAGACAAAAGATTGGCAACTAACTCTTACCTGTCTATATGCGCCGCCTCAAAATATTACGGCGTCAAATGTCTCAGCATGATGTGCTTGAAGGCGAGAGCCGAAATTTTGGCCCGGCGCGACGCTGAGAAGGGTCGGTAATGGGGACTGAGGCTCATCATCGTTTATCGGGAGGAAGTTGCTGTCGAGGCAGCTTTCTTCCTCCTTGCGACGAGTTATAGTACGGAACATGGTTTGTTGGTGTACGCTTTTGGTGGATTTGATTTGGTGCAAGGCAGGTAAACAATTAAATTTCTGGATCTATAACCTGTTGGCAACCGAAGTCTCCGTTTCTTTCATATCGGATGATCCAAGCTATGAGCACAAAGTGAGGCGCTATGGATTTCTACCTCAGGATGCAGATTCTAAATGAGTTGCATTCTGGGCATTGCCCGATATTTATCTTAGCAGATGCCAATGTGTTAACCCAGCCACTATAACTATGATATAGAGTACTTGCAAGTTTCCTTTTTGTTTGGTTAGCCGTTGCCTTCTTGCTTTTTGAACTTTCCCGTCAGTTTCTCGAATATTTGGCGATGTTCAGCTCAGCACCAAGCGGCGTACGAAAGTACCTCACAGTTGTTGAACATGCTGTGAGGGAAGCTAACAGGGTTGAAGTGTTACGCTTATCGATCCACTGGGTTGGTACTTGAACTCATCCACAATGTTTTGTTTATCATGCCCAAGTTTTTGCTTTTATTTCATCATGATGTCGCTAAATTCATTCTCGATGTTGCTCTTTGTGGATTGTTTAGTTGAATACATTGGGGAGCCACCTCGCTAGTTTTATGGTCACTATCTAAGTCTCCCAAGTTATCGCATCTCTGGTCTTTTTGCTTTCACTCCTAGAGAAAAGCATATGGGCGCAAGAGTGGCCTGAACATGCTTCTCTCTGGAAAGTATTTGTACATCCGGGGTGCCAGTGTTATTCAAGTTTTTGAGGCGCAGTGAGATACTGTTTTCCCCCCATGGGTTCCTTCTTCATGGGCTGGGCCATCATTAGTTTGGTCAGCACAACATACAGTCACTATTCACCTGCTCGTGAAATTACGATGAATTTTTTCAAGAATGGGATGCAGTACAAATTCTACCGCAGGTGAAATATTGTGCTGAAAATAAGAGATTATTGTATTTTGTAAGAAGACTTACGACGATCAAAATCTCAAACGTACTGTAAGATAGTATCTATTCGTCTTAGGTTCTCTTAAATAATCGATTTGTTCCAAATATTAGGATAGTTGTTTTTATCAGGAACTTGCGACCATGGAATCTGCACTAGGAACGAAACAAAGATGCCTGGTTAACGCGATGCACAATTGCTGGAAATAATGGAAGAATGGTCCATGTATCCAATCTCCCACTGCATTTTGAAGTTTTAGATTTCTAGTTTCTAGGTAGCTGATGTTTCGTTTGGTGTTCCCCAGCAATGTTTGCGAAGAGGGACCTGAGACTTTAAGGTTTGTTTGCGAGTAGGTCCTTACCAGCTACTGCGGCCGCAGTAAAGCCTTTGAGGGCTGCTTGAACTGCCCAGAGCATGGAAAAAGCAGTTTGAGAAGTTTTTCCACAAAGCCCATCATTTGAATGAACTCTTTTAGTCTGAAGCTCATTCTTAGCCAAGTACCCTACGGATTCTCCTGGTTTAAACAACACTTCTTTAAATCGCGACAAGCCTTGCTAAGAGAGTTCTTGGTCTTCCGTGGGACGAAAACTTTAATTAATATCCTATCATGACAAGCTGGTACGAAGTCTTCGGCGTCGGTTGTATCCAATCCCAATATTTATCTACGGTCACTAAATTACTCAAATAATCGCTGCGACCGAAGGCCTGGATAGCTGAGCTCTACCCGCTTTATGTATTATATAACTAAGGGACAAAACAGGAAAACCAAGAGCTAGTTTTCAAGGGTAGGGAAAGGTATAAAGGATACGAAATAGTATAAAATACATAAAACTTTACTAGAAAAAAGAGCAAAAGAGGTAGGCGCTATTCTACCTATGGTTTTTATTTAACTAAAAAGGTGGATATCCAAACCGTTCAGCTAAAACTCATTTTAGCCAACTCCGACAAGCTAGTTACCGAGCTCTTATGGCACCTTCGTTGCCATCTATACCATCTTCTCACGGGAAACAGGGCCAGAAATTTTCGTTGCAGCGGTTCCCGCACCATGAATAGGAGTCTTCTTGCGATAAGTACTCAGGCGTTTACTACTTTCATGGTTTGCTTTTCTAGACAAGAGTAGCCATACGATGAAGGTCAAAATTGTCAACGGCACTGTTATAACCCAATAGATCCACATACCAGGTGATACTTTCAGTGACGATATTTCTTCGCTGTCAGCGTCACTCCAAGTGAACATATTCATGCCAAGTAGCGTTGCGATATATGTCCCAGGAAGAAAGACGATACCAAGAACTGCGATCATTTTCATGGCGATACTATCGCGTTTTGTGTCCACTGCTATTGCAGCAGTGTATTCCGCATCTCTTTGCGCGATGATGTTCAGCATCTAGCTCGAGTTGTCAGACACTGCAAATGAAGAAGGTTCTCAATTGATAAACACTTACGAAATTGGTTTGACTTTGAGCCCTCTCTCGAAGCGCCTGTACCTGTGACAATAGCATCACAGTGCGCCTCCTTATGTACTCTACGTCTTGCCCAATCATCTGCCGCATCGCTTTCTGATTTTCCTGATTTTGCTTGAGTTCATGTTCGTCATGCTGAGGCGGCTCATCAATAAGACTCTCCTCGATATCCCGAACGAGCCACTCTCCACAATCCGAACAACATCGCCCGACATGCCCAATAATTGCTAGGTCCGTTTGGCAATAACTCAACTGTTGGATCGTACTCCCCGGATCCGTGAGAACGGAGGATTCATCCAAACTCGAGCGACCCTTTGAGACAAACCACCCAATTAGCCTCCCCGGGGTGCCGAAGCCCGTCTGTCGCTCAATTTTCTTGATTGCGTTATCGATGCTATGGCGATGAATTTCGATGCGTTGATAGTGAGAGCAATACAGGGCTGCGACGGAGAAATAGGGATCGATGCATCGCTCTGGTGTGGAGAGCAGGTTTGCGAAGACGGAAGCTTCGTCTTCGAGGTGGTGGTATAAAGCATAAGTAGTGCGGCGGAGAGTATCGCAGGTCACCGATACGCAGTCGAGACCGGAGGAGCGCGAATTGGCCACTTTTATGAGGAAATAAGTTTGCTTCTTGTTGGGAGAGTGGAATGTTGTGGAGACTCCGTTGTTAGAGAGGAACACCTCAATGGTGCGCGGGTGTAAATTCCATGATTCTTGGATCTGCTGGAAGACTTCTTTGGGAAATGATAGCACGAGTCCGCCCAGCCGAAGTTGGGGGAAGGATATCGCTTTGAAGTGCCAGAGATTTGGGGATCTTTTGAGGTCGCTTATCTCATCCTCATTGGTGTCGAGGAGATAGCTTTTGATTTGGTCGCACTGTATAATTTCTTCTGATATTTGCACAGGCTTCTCCAAATTATTTGCATTTAGGGGAATCGAGCCTTTTAAGACCTTCAGGCTGTGCAGTCGGGCGTCTGAAGGATCAGCCCATGTAGCGAGTTTTTCCTCTCGAGTTTCCATAGTGGGATGGAATGAGTCGGAGAAATACCGTTGACTTGGAGTGATAAAAGCGATGTATATATATATATATCCCGGGTAACAGAATTTTCTGGTGATGTTGCGAAAAGCAAGGGGAATTCAATTACTAGAAATGGACCGTCGGTCGCTACAGCCTGACCTAACTGCCCTGCTTGTGACCTTACCATGCATAGCCAGACATGGGCATACTGCAGCCTCGTGTTAATTTAACCTCATTCAGCTACTAAGTTGTTTCTCTTCATCACAGTGCTGACATTTGAATAATCTTGGCAGTTTAGGCTACTCAGACTTTTGAAGCTTCATTAGAATTTACCTCAGTTATCTTGAATCATCGTAACTTCGTCTAATAATTCAAATCGTTCTAACCTCCTAGAACTATTAAGTTTTTCATATCGTTATCAGACGATCTAGCATTTATCTCTTCTGCCCTCGCAATGCTGTCATAATTACTAGCTCAAAATCGTTACCAAGCCCAGCTACCTCCTTAAGGAAAAAGTAGGACCTAAAGACAAACACTGGATTCCCCAAATCCGCGACTAGCAAAGTTCCAGTCTCCAGGTACACAAGAGTAGAAGTCAAATATTTGAGAGAAAAATTCGCAGAGTACAAGGATAGAAGAAAAAGCGAACGGGACCTCGGTCACCGATCCATCATCGCAATTTGGGGTTAGAAATTCTTTAAGTTGTTAATGTAGCTGGTTTTCCCAGTAATGATACCAAAGAGCTTTTCAGAACTCCCTTAAAAGTAGGATTGTCTTATCTTGATCTGAGATACTTAAACTTGATCGACCAGCTCCTCAAGCAAGAAAGGTTTTTATTACAAGTAGACTTTTCTCAGTAAGCACAAGCACTAGATGCCAGGCCCTCAATCTTTTCGGACGCAGTCACAAGGCAGTGCAGTGTAATACCCTGAAAACTGCCCTGAAGGCTTCTAATTCGCCACCTCCCTGCAGAAAGGCGTCGGTACCCTGAAGCCATAGTGGTAAGCGAGCCTATAGGAGAGAATATAGGAGCTGATGTAAGGGTGGTCCACAGCGCTGGCGCCAGAGGGCGGCCTCAGGGCATCATTACAGGGCATTATAGCGTAGTACCCAGTATTCTCGTCTCACGGAGTCCTACTTTACCTTCTGGATTGTTCCAACAACAGCCTTTTCCGACCAGAAAAGGAAGAAAGTAAGTGAAAACTTTCAGTGATGCTTAGACAATAGAGCCTCTCCACTAGCCATTAGTCGCAGAGGGTTCTTTAATTTTCCTTTCCAAGTCGGTCTTCTAGAGCTTTGGTTTGGTTATGGTTCGTTGAAAATAGCAGAAGGATGACCATTAACGAACTAGAACTTTTCAGGAATGTTGATAGAGAGAAAGTGTGAGCTATAGCTCCTTGGAATTGTTAAACACTCCTTCATCTCCATTTCAAGAATTCGTATTTGAATTTCAGTGACTTGAATCCCCAGCATTTTAACGGAAATTGAGGGGAAGCCACAGTTATCTTTCAATGAATTGTCATCACCTCCTTTTCCTGGAACATCAGGGAAGTGGTGTGCTGGCTCCCTACCCCCGACCTCCAGCCTTGGCACACATCTCTCTGCTGACACACTTGGGGGACCAGAAATATTCCTCTTCTGCTTCATGCGGTTTTCTTCCAGCATATATACTGCCTTGGCAAGTCCCGTTGGAGTAGAAAACATGGTATATAAACAATTTCCTAGGAGATGTTAGCTAGTAGAGACAATCAGTCCCAAGTTGGTCACCCAAGCCAATTCGAAATCTTCGTCGTAGTATAGGTGTAAAAGTCGATCTTCTCTTTGGTAGGCGAATTGATATGCTGGCATGCTAGGAGTAGCTTTGAAAGATTTATTGTAGGCTGTTCGCTCCACTCAAAAACGTCCCATTCCCGGCGACATGATTTGATGAGGATGATATGTATGGAATCTTTTATCAAACCTTTCAATGTATCCAAGCAATCCGAGGGAAAAAAGGACGTAAATCTACTAGAGCAAACTGAGAAATAGTCTATGCTTCCACTTTAGCGAGCGATTGTGAAACGGTTCTAGGGGATTGAAAGTATGTTAAAAGGATAGTATGACTCAACTCATGGATATGAGTTATCTCCGTGCTCATATCTATTTGTTGATATTGAAATTGGCTAAAAACATCGCGACTTCTGTATCGCGACTGCGGTGTGAATATGTGAAGATTTCGGTGATGGATTGCCACAGAGCGTTATTGGCGTCTCGAGGAGAATTGGAGAACTCAATCTTTTACTTTTGCTGCATCATCATTACTGATGTCGACGATCCTGAGTCACCATCCATTCTCATAGATATCTTTCCCTCGTACGCCACCAGGGTGTTTCCCAGATAGGCTGCTGAGGAGAGGGCCATATAATGTGATTATTCCGCAGAAATCCAACTCTATACATCCTTCCCGATGAATGCCAGCACCATTTATATATTTGCTATAATACTGTGCCAACCACCTAACCTGGTCCCCGTTATGTTCAGTAACGAATACATCCCCAAACCCCAGCGGTGGTTGTCGGTTTAGATCTTATGATAGATTCGGGTTGTTCTACCGGTGATAGTTTCTTGGGGCAGTGAACCTCTTGTATGCCCGGAATTTTTACGTTGCAAATCTAGGATTCATCCTCATACATCCATCAAACCCCAAGTCTCGAGCTAGCGCACACAACTCTCTCCCTCGAGTACTTTCACCGTGCGTATGTTGGGTTCAGCTCAATATGCTGGCCGAAGTAGGGTCGTCTGATTATCGAGTGGTCGTCGAAATACAGCAGGTTAAGTAGCCTGAAGAGAATCGCAAGTGCACAAAAACGTTACACCAAAGTCCCCATAAATACCCAAAAACATTTCTCATTATAAGTTAGCCATAGAGAAATGCTGGCAAATGATATTGATCCAAACCTACGCGCCAAATTCAGACCATAATTGGTCCCTCGAAGGAATCGGCATACATAGTCTAAAGATCTATTGCGTGGGAAAAACCACTGGCATAATGGAATTGCCGTTTGGACCTTATGTGAAGGAGTATATACCATCAACTATGAACGGGGCTGCTATTTCGCAGCCTCTGGATAAAGCTTCACATCTGAGTAGGGCGGTCCTTGAGAGGATTGGCGTATCTGAGAAGCTTGGAGAGGCGGGTGAATTGGTAGAAGGAGGATTGCTATGGTTACAAGCACCTAGTAATAGTAATTGCTTTGCTGTCGTTTCGAGAGGGGATGAAGTTGGTATTTGTGAATAAGTCGAGGATGCATTGTCTTCGAACATGGATCACTTGGATTTGGTTTCGCTCCACTGACGTGAAGTAACTAGAAGATTATCACAATTGTTGTTGTTGCTGCTGCTACCCTTATCATCCGATAGGGGGGATAACAGAGAAGAGCTATTTAATTGTATTTCTTCCTAGTTGGTAGGTAGATGAAAATGGATTTAAGTTCGCCTACGCGTCTTATTACAAAGTTTGTGAAGGGATCGGAATGGGTGAATAAGCATATTTACTTTATCATATGAACGATTTTGTAATACATTGTGTTGCTTGAAGATTGAAGTTGATTTCACAATTCACCCTCTCTCCAAAAAAGTCCTATATGACGCATTGAAGTCAAGATATAACAATACAAGCGCAATATACTCAGAACCAAAACTTTACCTCCCAGCTCAAGTTTTTACTTCTACACTCTTAATATATAGTATAGTATAGGCAGAGATATTTCTCTAGTAGCCCTCACAGTCCACAAATCTGGGATCTACGACTATTTTCGCATATTGCATTTTTAGATAACGGATGTTGGGAAGCTCATTTTTACAAAAAAAAAAAAAAAAAAAGGGGGGGGGGGGGGGG
>LLEY01000235.1:0-78223 GCA_001414485.1 Calycina herbarum | reverse complement strand
AATCTTATAGTACTTGTAGGGTGGTGTAAAAACCGACCTATACTACTTCTATGTTTTTCGAGAGAATAAGACTTAGCTAATTAAATAAAATAGCTATATATCTTTAGTAAAGTCTATTTAAAGGTTCATCTAATTTATAGTATAAAAGCTTATATAAAGTACTTTCTTACTCTTAATCTTATAGTACTTGTAGAGTGGTGCAAAAACTAATCTATACTACTTTCTCTGTTTTTGGTTTATAAAAAGGTAGTATAGAGTAAAACCTTGTTAAGAATAAGACTTAAGTTATAATATTATTATATACTATAGTACTTTTAGTAGTTAAATATAGTAATCTTAAGTTAAAATTAGTTTTTATTAAGTATTATATCTAATACACATAGTTAAAGTTAAGAAAGTAGGTAGACTCGGGAAAACATCGGGAACGATTAATAAGCAGGAAAGCGTAACTCTAAACTAATTAAATAAAATAGATATAAATTTTTAGTAAAGTCCATTTGAAAGTTCGTCTAATCTATAGTATAAAAGCTTATATAAAGTATTTTCTTACTCTTAATCTTATAGTACTTGTGAGGTGGTGCAAAAACCGACCTATACCACCCCCCCTGTTTTTCGATTACAGGGGGGTGGTGCAAGGCAAAATCTTGTCGAGAATAAGACTTAGTAGTAAACTTAGCAGTCTTAACTAAGCTATACTATAACCTAGCTAGCGCCTCCTCCTAGCTAGTGTATTATAACTATAGATCGATTTCGGTTACTATAGTACTTACTTTATACTCTTCCTCTTCCTTCTTTATTTACTCCTCGATCTCCGCCTTAATCGCTGCCTCTATGTCCCTAGTATCGTTATCGTCGCTGCTACTACTATAGTTATAGCTAATATTTATATTATATAACTGTCCTAACGTGTCTACTACCTAGTATCGCTCCCTCCTCTCTCTAAACCACGTCTATAGCTAGACTGCTATCTAAACCTAGTTATCTTTTAACCGCTTTTTACTATACTTAATATTACTATACTATTATACTACTAGTCGGCTTTAGGTCTTATATTAGTAGTTAGTATATTAGAACCCGTTAACTACTAGAAGAATTAGCTATAGAAGAGATCTATCTAGTAGTAGTAGCATAGTCCAGAAGTTATATAGCTACTACTAGTACTAGATATACTCCTTAACCTACTTCTAGATATTAAGTTAAGCTTAGTATTTATTATAGAGATAGCGACTAACTGCTGCTAGTGCTTATACTTGCTAGCACCCTATATAATAACATATAATTACGTGAAAGTCTAGATTTAGTATAAGCTATAGCTATAGTCCTTTAAGGAGTAGTAGTAGCAGCTGTTATAATAAGTTTACTATTATTATAATCGTATACTTTTGTTTATAGATGTATTATTACTATGTATTAAGAATCTACATACGCCGTGTTTAGAATGGCCTGCGCACAGACCATATGCTAAGCGAGCCCACTAAAAAAATCCTAAACACGGCGTATTTAGAGGGAAATACCGTTAGAGTAGTACGATTCCGTGTTACATTCACTTGTGTGTTACACTCGCTTGTAGATAACGTTACGTCTAATACACGTATTTAAAGTTAAGAAAGTAGGTAGTCTTAGGAGGAACTTAGGAAGGATTACTAAGTAAGAACACTAACCTTAAACGTAACCCTAAACTAATTCAATAAAATAGATATAAATCTTTAGTTACGCCCATCTGAAAGAGCGTATTAATTATAGTATAAAACCTAATATAAAGTATTTTCTAACTCTTAATCTTATAGTACTTATAGGGTGGTGCAAAAGTAGACCCCCCCTGTTTTTGGATTACAGGGGGGTGGTGCAAACCAAAATCTTGTCGAGAATAAGACTTAGAAACCTATAGTAGTTTAGATCTATAGGGTGTGTGTGATCCAGTAGCATCCGCGATACCTAACTGTGCTGTAAGTTCTAATTTCCATGCTCGATATCCTGTTTTCATCCAACTGACACCTTCCAGTCCTCATGCATCATTTCAGCGGCTGGGGCAGTAGGTTGTCAAAAGACCGATCTCGCCTGCGCTTGTTCATCTTCAGCAAATTCAGTAATAGTGAACTCGGCAATTGGTTGCGTAATCGGAGCCTGCGGAACCCAAACAGCTATTCGAGTTTCCCTCTCAGCCCTAGATGTATGCTCATGTGCATCTGCACATCCTATCGCCGCAGTCACAACAGCAACGATAAAAACAACAACGACGGTACCAGCGGGTGCAACACGCACTGCATCTCCAGGGTCGTCGAGCCCAAGATCAATTGCTGCTTCCAAAACTGGGTCTTCAAGTTCGTCGAGTGATGGGGTACCGTTTATGGGTAGTGTTGATGGGATTCAGGTGTGGGTAAAGACCGAGGTGATGGTTGTTTTCATCGTGGGAGCTGTGAATTTATGGCTGTAATTAGCTTGGAGTTCTGAGGAATTGGGTATTCATGGGGAAATGAAGTTATGATGTACTAAAGACTCTGTGAGTGTGAGTCTGCGAGTTGTTAATGTTAAGAAATAATATACCACGCACTGTAATAGACAGTGGCATTCTTCGTAACTCCTTCTCAAATGAGGTCTTTCTCGTAAGTATTTGATTTGGATGATGCCACGACGGTGAGAATTGTTTATTAAAGACGACAAAAAGACTGTAGCTTGTGAACATACTAAAAGGGAGATGTAATAAGTAACCACTTCGTCAACTTGAACTGTGAGAGAGCTCTGCCGTAACCGAGTAGTTGAATCTTGATGTTTGTTGATAGGTACGGTGATATCTGTTATATTAAGCCACTTATGAGATATCGGTATGCCCGTCGGGCATGCCGGCAGGAAAGAGTTTTTCACAGTAAATGGATGTAGCAATGGTTATTGCAAAGTTGTATATATATGTGCCTTCTGCTCTTGCAGAGCAAGGCAAGGAATTCAAGTCTTTTACTCTTGCCCTCAGAAGTGCAGCATTTCAACATCAACCATCGAAACTTGGCTTGAAAGCACCAAAGATGCCCCGGCGCCTGGTCATCGCTTTAACGGACACACACTCGGACAGCCAAAACTTACTCCGAGGAATCTTGCGATGTTGAATGATGGACTGACACCTATGCCGGTGTTTGGGCCCGAGAAATTGACATCAACAAATTTGAAGAAATTCGAGAAGGGGATGGGTCCTTTCGATGGGGCGGAGGAGATATTTGGCTTTGAGATCGCGAGGGTTGAAGGTGGACGGGATGGGGAGTCTTCTGACAGTGGTGCTACGACAGGCTCGAGTCGGTTATCTGCTTGATGGAGGATGAAAAGATTCTATAATTATGCTACAGGAAATCCCGCCTGCATTTGAAGAATATTCAACAAGGGATCTTGCCCTTGAAGCTATGTAAAAAATTAAAAAATAACACCGTTCATCAACCCAAGTTCTTGCAAATTCCCTATTCGATACGATACGCCCTTCTGATCTATCATCAAACGCATTCCACCTGCATATACTTCCAGCATATGTGATCCTAGTTTATGATACCGATCAACTCCCCTCAATGCCCTCGTCAGAGCAACACCTCTAGATCAAAAAGCCATGTCCCCATCCAGTGTCTCGGCGCATTTTGGAGGCGGATGCTGTGGTAGCGGGAGCGGCAGGGAGAGGATTTCCTTGGGCATCGGTGACTACGTTCGTGGCTGCAGCGATCTTTCTAGCGCCACCGACAATATCCTGTTGAGTGAGTTCCACCTCTGACTTCTTGAATCCTAATTCATATGGAAGTCGCTCATTCTCTGCATGAAGAAATTAGCACACCTTCGTGTAGATATCAAGCACCTGAAGCTTACCAATCCAAAAGATGACCTTTTCTCTGTCGGCAGTTCCTGCGGTCAAGTTTCCGAAAACCACCATTGGAGTACCCATCTCGGAAAAGGTGACTGCTTGAGAAGCCTGGGTGAAGACAAATTCGGGGTTTTGCGACCTCATGAGAAGTTGTCGGGATGTCATGCTGTTTGCAATCATCTCGGCAGTCAATACCGAATCGGTCCAGAATGTCTTGGTGAGGTCGAACGTTTCTTGGTCGAAGACGTGGTTGTTTCCGAAAAAGGCGTCTTTGCGGCTCAAACTGGCATCGTGTTCCAAGACATTGTGTTGATTTAGCATATCACTATGAGATTCCCCGTTAGAATTTTCAAGGAATAGTTAGGATCCCAGGACTTACAGAGTGAAGAAGGTAGCATTCGGTTCCGGGTTGGCTTTGATACCTTGTTTGAAGAATAGAATTGTAAATTCTTCGTTGAAGTTAAGTCCATCCTTCAAACCCTTGATCAAAGGTGCCTGTGTAATATTTTTACCATCGCGTGGTATGAATCCATGGTTTGCGAGGGTGTTCAACATAGGGCAAGGACCGCGGACTAGTTTATTTTGTTAGCCTCGTCTAGATTGTATAGGATGTAAGTGCCTTTTCTTACAGTCATCTGGTCCAGCTGCAATAAAAACACCGGGGGAGGTATCGGTACCGTCTGTTTGGCACTCAGCTGGCGCGGCCGAAACAATCATGGCCATTGCGGCCGAGAGAATGAGGAACTTCATTTTGGGAAGAAGTCTATCGGATGCGGAGAGAGGATTCAAGTGAGGTGTGACTTGGTGATGATGTATAGATGATTTTGTTGTTCCTAAAGAGTGATTTGGTTTTCTGATGATGAAGATATCCTGGCAATTCATGGAAATGGAAGGACCTTTATAATGTCACCCCCTCCTCTCATGGTATCCATATGGTGGTATCCAAAACAATCTCATGCCTGCTGGCACTTCACCCAAACCACAAAAAAGCAACCAATGGCATTGCCCTCGATGCCCATTGATGCCCTTGGCTAAAGACGCCAAGATACCAAGCATTACCTACGATATGTCGAGTGAGAATTGCAGTGGTGTTTCGTTGCCCCTGCACTGGATGATCATCTGAATTCGGGGATTTATTTTGGAAAGTACCTTGGATGAAAGAAGGCGACTCTAAATTGACGAATCAGAAGGGTGGTGATGACACTTACGACAAGGATATAGGCTCGTCTGATGCTTCTCGTTTTCTCTCTCGTTTGGAAAACTCGTTTACGTTCTTGCTACCCCTGCGATGATCATGGGAGATCCACTTTTGAGGCAGTGAATTAGGTTGTTAGGGCTGGGGATTTACGCTTGAGGTTCGTTCCGCTGCTCTAACCATAAGTCTAAATTCTTAAATGGAAGAAAGTGAAACAAGACTTCGGAAGTCGGAAAATTTCATGGCTATCTCCCCGTGGCGATGAATGATCATCTTTGAAAACTTCAGACCAGTCAGTCTGGGGATCGCAAGGACACCCAAGGAGTCTGAGCTGACACGTGACCGCATGATGTAAAGCAAAACGAGTGCGACTCTGTGCGAGTTGAAATGGCGGCCGTTCTCGGATTATGAGGTCTTTAGAAAGACGTAACTTCGATGGTGGCTCAGAGCATGAGGGGCAAAGAATCTGAGATCCGATATCACGTGAAACAACATATGAGACACCGTTGCTATATTTTTGGTCACTGATAGTGTGACTATAGATGATGTATCATACATTGTCGCTGACAATCTGTGATTGTGAGAACTGTCGCATTCTCTCAGCTTTACGATTGACTGCGCTGTTTTCTGTCTTATCTTCCGAGATCTGGAGTGGGCTACAGATTTATCCAAACGGTGCAGAATGTGAATTCCCCACTGTAGTCTGCATTGTTCAGATTGACTCCATATTTAATAGTCCCAGTTTATACCTAACTTCTTCCCCTGAACCAGATAGTCGTGAAACCCAATCTAGTCCTCGTTTTTCGCAAATACTAAGCAAATTTCAATTTTAACATCTGCAATCTTCTTGGCTTCATCTCACTATGATACTCCTCGAGATAGAGAAGATCACTAGCAAATAGAGATGACTTCCAACCAGACTACAACTAGAGTTACTTCGCGTAAGAAAAGTAGTTGCTTCTCCGAGAACACCTATATTTTTGTCAATAGTGTTTGGTAAACATAAAGCCCTGCCACCTGCAATGCAATTATTCCATGAAATAGGAAAATACTAGTTTAAGGTTCAACTGAGTCATGATTGCGATGCTTAAATAGAACTAAGGTCAAGACCAAGGCGTAAAGTCGCCGAGCGGAGTGACCAACATATAGTGGAAATCCAATTTCACTCCCCGAAATGGGGAGAGGTATTGCCAGGGGTAAGAGAGGGGTAGGGAAGAGCTGTTGGATCTACTAGCTTTTTATCCTCAAGTGGGGCGATTTTGCCCCGTAAGCTGCTTCGCTTAGAGTCAAAAACACGCAGTGCTCAACTTGGCAACCGTATGAACGAGTTTCCATGGTGTTTTTGCGAATTCAACAACTGTTGTTGGAGTAATGCCAACGCTTGTTGGTAGTCACTTTCGTTGTCGTGCGTGGCGATTCTTTGGGTGGCGTTGTCAGTGGGTTTTTATCTCGGTAACCGCTAATGTGCCGATCGAAAGAGTTCATGAGTGGTGCCAGGTCTTCTAGAAGTAAGTTTGCTTGTTAATTCGATTCAGATAAATGGAATGAAATATCTCAAAGCCCACCCGCTCGTGTCTTGGTCTCCTCTGTAGCTTTGAGCTTGGATGTTCTGATGAGATTACCTTTGAGTTCATCACTTTCGAGAAAACTAGTTTTGTCTACCCCATTCTCTCCCAACACATCATCACTTCCACCGGAAAACTTTCCCGTTTTCTTAGTATAGGGAAGCAATAAGCGTGGAACAAACTTTTCACCACCCCGCTTCAATTCTTAATTTTGTCGAGTTTTCAGTCAATCGAACTTCTGAGCCGTGAGTCCACATTTTCAATGTTTTTGAATGTTCATCGTGAGAAAGTGCATGAATTACTTGATGCTTATAGATGATTTGAGATCGGTACCAAGAATACTACCAAGAATACTCTTGCTAGTGAAAATGTTGATGAAGGTGCCTCGGAACGGACGGAAAAGAGATTCGGGTTGGCGATCGACCTGCTTTGAAAATTTAGTGGTCCCAGTTGAAAAAATATGTCTTTGATAGATTGATCCCAGTCTTTGCCTAGTCGTTCCTCCTGGTGATATCGAAGAACCTCTTGTTCTTTTTACTTTTAAATTACAATTGCGTGGACTTGATAATCCGTGGGAATCGGCTTCTTGGTCTTCGTAAGATGAGCCTTTAATGAATCGTGTAACACTACAAGAACGCTTTTGGTAGCCAGGTCCATCGTTGTGGAAAATGTATGTCTACACTGGGGAACTATATTTGTGGAGAATCTTTGCATTGTCTCATTGAGTGGGGTGACACCGAGCCACCGTCCGAACTTGAACTTGCGGTGGATTACCCCACACAATTCCTTTTGCTCTTGAAGTCAAAAATTCAAAATAGCATTAGCTGGAGTATGGGGTTTCTTCAAACTCAGTGATGCGAGAGTGGGTATTGTCGATTTTGGACTAAATATTCGCTTGGCCCTTTATGGCCGTTGTTATTGAATTGGCTATATCATCAGTGTTATGGCATAGTGTTTTGCAGAAATGCCAAGATAGGAGAATGTTCCTCGAAGGGCTTTATGGTGAGTAACAATGTTGAAAGGGTGTCAACGAAATGGGTGCTGCTACAAGGATCAAGCTGCTGTACTGCAAGTCTGGTTCGTGAAACTTCATTGCGATCATTTCTCAGTCATTTGATTCAGTACCATATTTAACAACCAAGTTTATTCATAGCCGGAATGTTCTTTCTACTCGGAGTACCTTCAATTCTGCTATGAAATTGACTCAGCCTGACACCATCAGTGAAGTCCCCTTCCAGGTGACCTCGAAGTTATTACAATGAGAAAATAGTGACAGTCAATGAAGTAAGGTGTGTCATTCTTAGACGAGTCCAGCTTGATAATATGATGAGCGTGTAACAACCGGTTTTGGTGAACAGCTCCTTCATTCAGTACAGAGTTGCGTAACTTCAATTTATTCATCTTTATATTTCATGTAACTCGAATTTAAGTATAAAATGCACTCCTCTTTGCGGCCGTATCCCAAAGTAAACCAAAACCTCAGATTGTACGGTAAAATCTACCCCCCTTCCACGTCCTAATAATTTTACAGAAACAAGAAACTTAACCCAACTTACCTATTATCAAAATGCCAGGTTTCTGGCATTCTCTGTGGTACCCAAAAACTCGATATCCTCCCCGCCGACAGTCGCGGGGCGTCATGTCACGAATCACGGAAAGTGGTAAGTAGTCCAGACGGCGCTCTGACAGGACAAGGCACGACATCTAGGAAAGGAAGGTAACACAGGAGGAAATCAGTAATGCAAAAAGCATTTGAGGGTTTCAGGATCTCACTGTTGTAATATTGCTGGAAGTCACGTGCGATCATGTGACGTGATCGCCCTGATCGACCTGATCGCTCTGATCGCGAGCGATGCAGGCGATGCGAGCGATGTGGGCGATGCATGTGGAGAACGGAGGTTCTATATAAGACTGGCACGTCTGCTATTAGATAGGAGCTTCGTGCTTAACTTTAGTTATTAATCTTATCATCTTGTTTGACATCTTTGATATAAGTAACGAGTTCACTTCTAAGTGAACAACCCGGCGCATCTGTACTTCTTACCTGTATACTAACCTTCGAGACTTAGTTATCTTTGTTTAGTTCGTTTGAGTTTCGTTACACGTTATCGGACTTTACGGTGAGAACAACTAAAGATATAACAACTATCGTTATGGAAACAGGGGCTATAGCTATAGTCAAGCTCGACGTCCTAGTAGTGGTTCTTATTAGTTAACCTAGGCGTAGGTGTAGGTAACGAATAGTTTAAATAATAATTACTTATTTACTATTTTTATTTATTTACTTTTTATATTTATATTTATATTTATTTATTTATTACTATTTAACGTTAAACGGAGTCTAGATCGCGCGGTCTAGGTTCTAAAGAAGTTTTAATTTAAGTATATAACGCTAAGGTTATACTCTAGGCTATAGAGAGTATAAAAGAAAAGACGCTAATTTATAAGAGACAGTTTAAAGAGAAGCTCTACTTTTAAAACAGTTCTTATTCTTAATTAAAGAAATTCAGTAGCTATGTATTTACTACTACTAGCTCGGCTAGTAGTATACTCTAGGAAACTATAAGAGGAAAAACTAAAGTAATAACTGTTCTAACTAGCTAGTAGAGGTTATAATTTATCTTTCTATAATATATCTATCTATCTACTAGTTATCTCTATCTAAATCTCTTTTAAGCTTTCTTATAAAAGCTTCTACTAAATACTATTCCGTGTCTCTATGTCGTTCTATAGGCTAGGATTCTAAATAGTAGTATACTATCTATCTATCCAGCTCTATTCGATCGCTTTCCTAGTATAGAGTCTAAGGTTCTAGTACAAAGAGCGCTACTTAGTAGAAAATCTATAAAGCTTTATATAAAACAAAGGAAATAGATAACTCTTACTCTTCCTCTTCTCTTATATCCTCTTCTCTTATATACTCTTCTCTTTCTACTAGCTTTAAAGAGCAGCGGTCTTCTATATTCCCTTACCTAGCTAGTAGCGCTAATATAACTTTCCTTTATTTCTAGCCTTCTTTCACTTGTTTATTATAATAAGTATTATACTAGAATAGGTCTAAAAGCTCTCTAATCTTATTTATAGTAATTATACGTATATATGTAACGAAACTTAAACGAACTAAACAAAGATAACTAAGTCTCGAAGGTTAGTATATAGTAAGAAGTATAAATGCGCCGGGTTGTTTACTTAGAAGTGAACTTGTTACTTATATTAAAGATGTTAAATAAGATAATAAGATTGATAACTAAAGTTGAGTACGAAGCTCCTATCTAATAGTAGACGTGCTAGTCTTATATAGAACCTTCGTTTCCTAAGTACGTTGCTTATATTACTCGCGTCGCTTACGTCGCTTGCGATTAAGGCGATTAGAGCGATGTAGGCGATCACGTTATATGACCCTATGTAACTTCTAATATTACTATAATAGTAAGATCTTAAAATCTCTAATGTCCTTCTATATTACTGATTTTCTCTTATATTACTTTCCTTTTCTAGATATTATATCTTATTCTATTAGAACGCTGTCTAGACTACTTACTACGTATACTGTGATTCGTAATACTATCCCCTTCTTAGACTAGCGTGTCTCTATGCTTAAGTATAGCTTAAGAAATATCGTTAAGAGGCTAGCGGCCTCCCTAGTTCCTATTATGTTATTAACACCTCTTTTGAAAGATAAGCTTAAATAATATAGGACCCTTAACGCCCTTTGAATCGAACGTTTAGGACGTGAAATGATTCCTTATACTTGTTATATAAATGCGAAAACTAGTCGTTGATATATCGGCGTTCTTAGTAGTTCTAAGTGCTCCGAGTATACTAGGAAGAGTAAATCTTACGATGTTGAGTTATAAAATCGAATACTCTTAATTTTCGAGTAGGAATCTATTGATGCTTAGAAGCGAAGGTTATAGTAGGAGGAAGAGATAGCCTGTAAGATTTAGGAAGAAGCTATATAGAAGATCCTTTGCCTATGAAAACAACAACGCTTTCTTATAGAGCGGGAGTAAGAGATGCTCTGTCGTAGTCTTACTAACTTATAAGAACTTAATAAAGCTGATAAAAAAGAAAGCGTAGAGAAAGAGAAAGAAGAGAGGGAATTAGAGGTCGCCTAGCTAGCGGCCCCCTCTTCTTCTAACGACCTCGCTTTTGTTACTAAGCTGACTCTTAATTCAGCTTTCCTTAAGGCTTTCTCTTCTAACTACGAGATGTAGGTAACCCTAGGTTTTAGTAGTAGAACTTCCGAAGTTTCTCTAAGCAATAGTTAAGATTGCCTTTTAGCTCCTAAGTGTTTTCTAAGTATAGGTAATCTAACTATTTAATTAAGTACTTAATCTTGCCTTTAATAATCTTATAGTTAAGAATTCTTTTAACTTTGTATTTAGCGTTTAGATTTACTAGTTGAATTTCTATAAGTAGGGCTAGTAGTGCTTCTAGTAGTACTAGTTTAAGTAGGGATATATAGAATACTAAGTAGATATTTATTATCCTTAGTAGTACTAATTTATAATTTAAAGATCCTTTAACACGTTTGATTTTAAATAGTCTAAGTTTTTTATAATCTAGTTTATTACTTAGTCTTTTTATATTAATATTTTTCTATACTAGGTAGACTTTATCTCCCTCTTTTAACGTTAGCTCTTAACTACGTCGTTTATTATAGTAGTACGCGTTTCTTTCTACTATAAATTACAGGTCTTTTATAAGTTCCTTATATAGACTCTTGATTTTTAAGACCTAAATATAAGCAAGTTAGTTATTAATAGTCGTAGATAGTAGTTCTTAATATACTATTAATTTATACCTAAAATTAGTATAGAATAGTGTAATAAGTAATATTTCTATTACTAAACTGTTATAGGTAAACTATACTAAAGGCAGCAGTTCTACCTAGTTATCTTACTAGTAGTTTATATAATAACGAAGGTATATTTTAACTACTTAATTCATTCGTTCGTTTCCTCTATTTGTTTAAGAGTAGAAAGCTATAGATAGCTTTCTCTTCGTACCTAGTCGCTTTATAAGAGCAATTTAGAATTTCAAGGTAAAGAGTTTATCTCTATCTAAGAGTATTTCTTTAGGTAGTCTATATCTTAAGACTACTTCCTTAAGGAATATAAATACTAATTCCTTAGCTATACTTAACTCTATATATACTATTAGGATTATATATTTTATAAGTCGTTCTATAATAACTAGGATTATATTATATTTAACTCTTATTATTAGATCTTTAGATTTTAGTAATTTAATAATAAAATCTATAGATATTGATTTCTAAGGTGTCTATAGTATTAGAGTAGTGTTTATCTATCTATAAGGAGTATAGTAGAAAGCCTTATTCCTAGTATAGGTATTATATTTCGCTAACACTTCCTTAACTATTATAGATAACTAATTAATATAGTAATATTATCTAATCCTCTAGAGAGTTCTACGAATTCCTTAGTATCTATAAGTAAGCGCTATATAGTATTCCTATATAAACTCCTTTATATATAAGCTAGGAACCTATAGTTTCCCTTTTATATACTAATTATAATCTTTATATAAGTTCTAAATTTTATCTATTTAAATATTATTTATTACTACTATCTTATATATAGTAGGTATTAAGTCTCTGTTCTTAAGAGTTTTTAAGATTATAATCTTTTTATATTCTTTATTTCTCTTATATCTAGGTTTCTAACTAAGAGTATTAGCTTAAGTATTTAACGTTCTTTTTATATATTAAATAATAATATTAAATCCTCTTAATATTTCTAACTATCTAGCTAATTATTTAGTCGTAAGTTCCTTAGTTGTTATAAATGTCCTAAGATTCTTATAGTTAGATAAAACTATAACTAGGTGTTTTACTAACTATAAATAAATTCTCTAGTATTCTAAGGCTAATACTATAGTAAGTAATTCCTTATCAAAGATGCTATAGTTTTATTATACTAAGTTAAATATTTTAGAATAATATATAATAGGTATAAGTTTTCTTTTATTATTTGGTTATAAGTAAACCGTGTCTACTACTATGTCTAAGACGTCTGTTTCGATTATACTAGGTTTATCTATATTAAAATTATATAGAATAGGTTTTTTTACGAATTTTACTTTAATTTTCTAAAAAGCACCTTCTATCTATTTATTCTATATAAACCTAATAGCTTTTTTAACTAGTCTTAATATTAGTTTAGTAATCTTTATATAGTCTTAAATAAATAGATAGTAAAAGTTTATAAATCTAAGGAAGGACTATATGTCTTTTATATTTTCTAGTAACTTCTAGTTTAAGATATCTTAGATCTTTACTAGATTTATTTCTATTTTTCCTAGGCTAAATATCTATCTTAAGAAAAGTGTCTAAGTTACTTTAAACTTATATTTTAAGAGTTTTAACTAAGAGTTTACTTTTATAAGTCGTTGTAAAACTTCTTTAATATATTCCTTATATTCCTCTTCTTTTTTTAAAAAGATTAAGATATTATCTAAGTAATAGATTACTATTACTCTTAAAAGATCTCTTAAAATATTATTATTTTATCTCTAATATATAGCTAGTATATTATAAAGTCTAAATAGTATAACTATATATTTATAAAGGCTTAATAGTAAGGTAAATGCTGTCTTCTATTCGTCTCTGACTTTTATTTATATAAGTCTATAAGCGTTTTATTAATCTAATTTTATAAATTATACTACTTTGCCTAACTTATTCTATAAGTACTAGCTAGGTAGTAGCGGATAAGCGTTCTTAACTATAGTATAATTTACTTCTTAGTAATTAATATATACTCTCTTATTTAGATCGTCCTTTTTCTTAATAATAAGTATATTTAAGGTAATTAGTAACTTAGATTTTCTAATATATCTCTTTTTAATACCTTTCTTTATATAACTTTCTATTCTTTATAGGCTTTTCTAGTTATATAACTGAAGTTTCTACTTTAAGAGGTAATAACTCTCTTTTAATTTAATCTTATAATCTTATAAGCAATGTTTTAGTAAGGCTTATAAGTCTTCTAGGTTTTTAAACAAAGCTTTAAATTCTCTGTACTATATAGGTATTTCGTTATCAGCTGTCCTACTAACCTATAGAGGACCCTAGGCTAGGTATCCTAGCGTCTTAGAAGAGGTAGCGCTAACCTTGTTCTAGCCTTATAGTTATAATTATAAACCTATATAATTATATTAACTAAAGGTTATTATTTAAGCCTTCTAATTAATATCTAGATTATATTCTCTAATCTATAGTATACTAAGTATTACTTCCTTACTTCCTATTTTAATAATATTAAATTATATATCTAAGTAGTGTCCTTTAATAGTAATATTTATTAGAATAGTTTATTAGTTAATAATTCTATCCTAGTATATAACGTCTATTCTATTAACTACCTCTAAGTAGTATAGCTTTATACTTTTAATTAAGACGTTTAGCTTTTTCTAAGCTACTAAGGAAAGAAAATTACTTATTACTTCTAAATTAATTAAGACTCGGAGTTTCTTTCTTCTTAACTTCACTACTACTATAAGTTAATTTTCTCTAGAAGTAGTATTTAATTCTCTAATTATTAGTTAGTAGAGTTCTCTCTATACTAACTCTATTTCTTAGTTTATATTATATTTATTTATCTCTTAGAAGATTATACTAAATAATTTTCTACTTCTTAATTCTTAAAATATTACTCTAACTTTTCTAATTAAAGCAACTATAGTATACTAGCCTCCTATTTCTAGTATAGCTTCCTTGCTATTAGGTAGTATACCTAAAAAACTAGGTTTAGAGCGTCTTATAAAGTTATTAGGACCCTGCTATTACTATAAGCTAGTTTCTTCCTATATATCTACGACTATCTAAATATCTCTTATCTTAGGTATACTAGATAGCTTACTAGATACTACTTATTTTAGTCTAGGTTCTTTAAATTTAATAGTTTCCCTTCTAGTAATAAGGCTTACTAACGTTATTCTATCCTATTTATTTTAAACTATTTTATAAGTAGTTAAAATAGTAGAGTTAATTCCTTAAGTAGAATATAGGCTTTAGAAATTAGGTTTCTAGTTTTCTATATATATCTATCTATTCCCTCTTTTAAAGGTTCTAATAAATACTTATATTTCGCCTTATTTAGGCTTATATATTCCTAGATCTACCTCTAACGAGTTAGATATTAATTCTAATAACTCTAACGAACTTATTAATAATAGTAATTTATATTCTACCTAAAGAGGTAATTTATACTCTATTTCTAACCGTGTATTATAATATTCTTTAAGTAATAGATCCCTATTATTATTAGTATCTTATACCTTACTAACTTATAACTTAATTCCTTTGTTTAGCTGTAAGTATATAGCGCCTACCGTTGTATTTATAGCGTCTATTTTAATTTACGTGTTATAACCTCTGGTCTTAAGTTCTTCGTCTGTGAGTTTGATTTTTTCTAGTAAAGCTACTTCTTTTTAGATAGTAGCGTTAGCTTATTTCCCTTTAGAGTCTTTCTTCTTACTATACTTATTTACTCTATAGCTAGGAAGACTATAGTTATAATATAAGTTCTACTTACGTCGACGATTTCGCTCTTTCTAGAATAGTCCTCTCTTCTAGGAGTTTTCCTTCTTAGATTCCTTCTCTAGAACCTATAATTTCTAGGTAGTATTGATTTCTATAAGGTCTCTATAATCTTTTCGTCTACTCTTTCTATATTAGTAACTATAACTTCCTTTCTTCTCTAGATTTCTTTTATAAATATAGTTATTAATTTTAATTATATTATTTATTAATTTATTTAATATATCTAGAAAATCCTCTTATATAAGTTTATCCTTTATATTATTCTTAAGCCTATAATAGAATTGTTTATATAATGCTTTATTATTCTATCCTATCTATATAAAGTACTATTAAAATTATAAGGCGTATTTAGTAGCTAAACCTTTTTACTTAAGTATATATAAAGCTCTAACTACCTTCTTTTTTATATTAATATCCTTAAAAGCCTAGTTAATTCTATCTCTAAACCCTCGAACATTTTTGAACAAATCCCTCGTCTTCTTAGATATTTAAAGAGAGACTTTTCCTTTAGCTGTTTTATTTACCTAGTAATCCTCTAAGTATAGTTCTAACTAGTTATAAGCTGCTCTTTTAAGACAGGTAGACAACTATATAACCTAGTTAGTTTTATTTCTAAACTAAGTATAATAAAAGTTTAAGTAGAAGGAAGCTTTTATTAAGAACTTAGCTAATTTCTTAGGCGAGCTATCGAATAGCTTTAGAAGAGGAAGTTTCACTTCCTCTCGAAGAGTAGTAACTAGTGTAACTAGGGGGTTTATAGCTGGCTTTAGTAGGGTGGTTCTTAGAGTAGAAGAGGTTGCTAACATAGTAGTAATCTTACTTCTAAGCAAGTACTTAAAGTATAATAAAACTTAAATAAACTAAATAAAGATAACTAAGTCTCGAAGGTTAGTATATAGTAAGAAGTATAAATACGCTAGGTTGTTTACTTAGAAGTAAACTCGTTACTTATATTAAAGATATTAAATAAGATAATAAGATTAATAACTAAAGTTAAGTACGAAGCTCCTATCTAATAGCAGACGTACTAGTCTTATATAAAACCTTCGTTTCCTAAGTACGTTACTTATATTACTCGCGTCGCTCGCGTCGCTCGCGATTAAGGCGATTAGAGCGATATAGGCGATCACGTTATATAACCCTACGTGACTTCTAATATTACTACAATAGTAAGATCCTGAAATCTCTAATATCCTTCTGTATTACTGATTTTCTCCTATGTTACTTTCCTTTCCCGGATATTATACCTTGTTCTATTAGAACGCCGTCTGGACTACTTACTACGTATACCGTGATTCGTGATAATATACTATAAAACTAGAGCTTATATTACTACCTCGAGAGCTCGCTGAATTTGTCGAGTATATAACTATCTCTTTCTACTCTCTTCTACTTCCTTAGCCTTTTCATAAACGTATTCTAAAACTCGTATAGTAGATAGATAAGTAGGTCGGAATAGTTGGTTTACTAATATTCGAGTTAGAGTCTTATAATCGGTATTTGTCTTAAAAGAGGATTATACTTGTTATTATAGTAGTATCTCTGAAATAGTAATTCTTAGTATAAAAACTCTATCTCGGGATTGTTTTAACCTTAAAAACTCTCTAAACTACTCTTTCTAGACTAAATCTAGGCTCTAGAATAGTATTACAAAGTAGCCTCGGGTATAGTACGTAATTCCAGGTTCGTAGTAGATACTACGTATAGGTGTTCAGCTATCGTCTTTCTTTTTATATTTATATATTTGTATTTATATAAATAGGCTTAATTTAAATATAATATAAATATAATAAATATTTATAGTTATTATTATAATAGTACGAAATAGATACTACTATAAAAGAGATATAGAGAAATACGTTTAATAGAATAATATATCTAGATACTAGGCTCTAATACGAAGGAAAAGACTAAATTAGTCTTTCTAGTAGAGAGTAAGAGTATCTATATATAAGAGGTCGAATAATAACAAAGTCTAAAACCTATCTAGCTCTTACTATTCTAGAATAATACTTATAATATAATCTATCTAATATATAACTATAGTAATTCTAATAGCTAGCTATTATATCCTCTTCTCTTAAAAAAGACTTATTCTCGAGGCTTCGTAGTATAGTTAAGATAGTATTAGAAGGTAATAGAATTATTATTTAGAAATATCGAGTAGTAAATAAAGCTCTTAGTAAGCGTCGTAGAGCTAGGAAGACTTGTATTTGTTAAGGTAGTATACTTACTATAGAGGATATATAGAATATTTTAGTATAGAAGAACGTAGATAAGCAGGTTCGACGCGATATACGTGTTAAGAGTAGTAGTTAGAGAGAGGGGAAATTAACTAGTAGGCGCTATAGCACTTGTAGAAAAGCTGGTTATAATACGCGAACTTGTTAAGTAGATGTAGATATGTCTAGTTTATTAGATTAAAAGTAGTTTTAATTAAATTTATATAGTATAGTTAACTAATTATACTTTGAAGTAGTAGAGAAGTAGGAAAGTACGCGGTATACTAATATATACGGCGTACTAATAAACTACGTTATATTATATAAGTAAGATATTAAACACTTAAGCTAATACTCTTAGCTAAAAACCTAGATATAAAGGAAATAAAGAATATAAAAAGATTATAATCTTAAAAACTCTTAAAAATAGAGATATAGCTCTAATATTATATAAGATTATAGTACTAAGAGAAGTTAATCTCTAGAGAAATAAAATCTAGAGTATTTAAGAAAAAGAATAACCTTAGATATTTTAAAAAGAAAGAAGCCTAGAATAAGAACTAAATATTAATATATACTATTTATAAAAAGAATAAAACTATAAAAACAGATATAAGAAAGAGAAACTTTAGGTTTCTAACTTATATATAAAAGAATTTATTTAAGAATACTATATAGTACTAGTATATAGATATTAAAGAGTTCGTAGAACTCTCTAGTAGATAAAGTAATATTATTATATTAATTAATTATCTACGATTATTAAGAAAATAATAGTAGAGTATAATACCTATACCTAGAATAAGGCTTTCTACTATATACTATATAGATAGATAAGTACTACTCTAATACTATAAATATCTTAGAAATTAATCTTTTAGAATTTTATAGTTAAACTACTAAAATCTAAGGATCTAATAATAGAAGTTAAATACGATTTAATCCTAGTTATTATAGAATAGCTTATAAAGTATATAATTCTAGTATTATATTTTAAATTAAGTATAGCTAAGGAATTAGTATTCGTATTCTTAAAAGAAGTAGTCTTAAGATATAGACTACTAGAAGAAATACTCTTAGATAGAGATAAACTCTTTACTTTTAAATTTTAAGTTACTCTTATAAAACGATTAGATATAAAAAGAAAGCTATTAATAGCTTTTTATTTATAAACGAATAAAGGAAACAAATATATAAATTAAGTAGTTAAATATACTTTTATTATTATATAAACTACTAGTAAATAACTAGGTAGAACTAATACTCTTAGTATAGTTTATCTATAATAGTTTAGTAATAACGTGTTTTATAAGCGAGTCGCCTACTTTTTCAACCTAGTATTATTATAATATAAAATACTTAATACTATATAAAGTTATTATTACTATAGAAGCTATCTAGTATTCTTTAGAACTTTCGCTATCTTCTATATCTAATATTTCTATCTAATAAGTACGAGAATTATACCTAGTTTTACTACAACAGCTATAGTACCTGTCTACGCGAACTCTCTTCCTAGACTCTTTACCTTATTTCTAGCTACTATTTTCCTTAGATATAATTAAATCAGCTACGTTATCTACTGTTAATATCTCTTAACTCTTAATATACTTCCTTTTACGACTTTTATACTTAGTTATAGCCTTAGTTATTATACGAAGACTAGTAATTTCCTTATATATTAATACTATATTATATATTACTCTAGTTAAGCCTTTTTCGAGTTAATTAAGAGACTGAATAATAGAACTAGGTAACGAGTCTTAATGTCTTTGAATCCGATCTCGAATAAGCGTTAATTAAGCTATTATTTCATTTACGTTACTTAGTGTTTTAGGTGTCTATAGAGTATCTTCTAGTATTATTAGTATTAGAGTACGAAGCCTTAAATCAAGCTTTGATAACACAGCTTCTAGGCTATATAGGACTAGCCTAATCTCTTTAAAACTCGCGTAGATGTTATTCTTTATAAATGCTTTATAAAAAGCTGCTTTAAACGTGAGAAGAAAGGTTTCTTTAGTAATATAATTAATATAATTCCGTACTAAGTCTAATATCTCAGCTCTATACGCTTGCTTTAATAGCGAGAAGTAGACTATATTAAGCGGCTATAGTAGGTGTAATAAGTGTAGAGGTATATAGAGAGTAATAATATTTAAGTCTTTATAGAGTTACTAGAATTTAAGCGAGTTATAGCTTTTATAACTATTAATAATTAATAAACGATATCCTTCTATACTTTATACCTTTATATACTTATTAAAATACTTTAACTATATAACTCTAAGCTTATTATTTGTCTAGCCGTTGTTACTAATCTTAATTACCTAATCGTATAGTATATATATGTCTTAGTACTAGATAGAAATAAGTACTTTACCTACGAATATAATAAATAGCAGGATTACCTATTCTATTACATTAACTCTCTAAATAACTATAACCTACTCGCGATTACCTAGCTAAACTTACTTTCGCTTCCTACGTGTTTCTAAGCTTATAATAATAAGTTAGAACGAAATAACTTCTATTATAAAGCTACTTTTATTAAAGTTATAAATATCTTTATCTTAAATACTATATTTCTCTTTAATAGACTATATAAGCGTAAACTATAAGCTAATAACTCGCGGATCCTTAGTTAAAGCTCGCTAACGATCGTATAAACGACTTTATCGAGTTTTAAGCTTAGGTATACGTTTTATAAAGTTATCTAGCTAGTTCCTATCTATAGGCTTTCTATAATAGTACGAAACGAATACTACTATAAAAGAGGTATATAGAAGTACGTTCGATAGAATAATATATCTAAATACTAGGCTCTAATACGAAGGAAAAGACTAAATTAGTCTTTTCTAATAGAGAGGAGATAGCTATTTATAAGAGGTTCGGATAATAGTAAGTCTAGAAGCTATCTAGCTATTCTAAATTCTAAAATAACATCTATATCGTATTCTATTTAGTATATAGACTCGGTAATTCTAATTCCGATTATTCTAATTAATTCCTAATAGTACTATTATATTCTCTCTTCTTAAAAACGACTCGTTTTCGAGTCTTCGTATTATCGGTGTAGTATTAGTACGATATCGGTAAGCGATGTCTATAGGCGGTAGTATTAGTAGTAGAAGGATTGTCGTATAGAATATAGTTTATTAAGTAAAGTGTTTAGCGAAAGGTAGAATACGAGTTATAGCCGGCCTTATTCGTAGATATTACTTATATCAGGTGTTTTCTACTAAAGCAAAGTATTTACTAAAAGAGTATATAGTCTAATCCCTCGATTGTTCTATATATTAGAGAGAATTTAGATAGGAGTCGGAGACGGAAAAGTCGGAATTTAGAAGTCGATATCGTAGAAGATAGTAATAACTTAGCTAAGAGATTACTTATTCTTATCTTTCGTTTTAATAGATAGTATACTTCTTCGATTTATATCTGATTTAAATTAGACTTCTAGAATCCGGCTAGAAGGTAAAAGGAAGTAAAGACTCCTTACTAAAGTAGAGAGTTAGAGAGGTATTAGCTAGTTAAATATTATTACTAATAATTATTATTAGATATCTTGTTTTTCTACTAATTCGAGGTACTCTATAAGGACTTGGTTTTATCTTCTCTTTAAATAGTAGAAAAGGATTCGCGTTTAGGTAGTAGAAGGTTTAGAATTAAGCTTGATTTAGCTAAAGTACTTAGTTTAGCGTTTCAGCGTCTTTCCTTATCTAAGGCTAGAAGATCTACTACTATTTTAACGAAGTTATAATTCCAACGTCTCTTAAGTAGAGCTGCCGAGTGTTAGAGCTATAGTATAATCTTTTCCTATATATAGAAGAACCGTTCTAACTCTAGTATCTCTCTAAGTATAGTTATACTTGAAAAGTAACCTCTAAAGTTAGTAAACGTTTCTCTAGTGTAATCCTTTCTATCTATCTATAAGGTCTAGAAGACGTTCCGTATATCCTTTATCTTATATCTAGTTAAGAAATATAAATCTAAAAGTTTAATTATATCTTAATAATTATAGAAAGTAATATAAATCGACTTAGACTCGTATCTAGGCTTAAGGTAGTTCCTAGTATAACTAGTAGTTATTCTCTAGATAAGAGTCTTTCGAGTCGGTATAGTATTATAATAATCGGCGTTTACTAGAATTCTATCGCGTACCGATATCTTCTATTATTAGTAGGTAGGTAAGGTACTGTTATTTAAGGGTTTAATCCTTTCTATAATCTTACTTTTAACAGTTCGAGGTAGAAGGGGATTCGAGGTACCTTCGAAAGCAGGTAGAGTAGTCTACTATTAAGAGAAGGTATTAGAGACAGGATCTCTTAAGTAAAAAGGGTCTCGCGTAGTACTTAGAGACGAAATGTTACGAATTATAGAAAGTAGTAAGTAGTCTAGATAGCGTTCTAATAGGACAAGGTACGATATCTAGGAAAGAAAGGTAATATAAGAGGAAATTAGTAATACGAAAGGCATTTAAGGGTTTCAGGATCTCACTATTGTAAGACTGTTGGAAGTCACGTGTGGTCACGTGACGTGATCGCCTTGATCGCTCTAATCGCCTTAATCGCGAGCGATATAGGTAATACAAGTAATATAAGCGATATACTTAGAGAACGAAGGTTCTATATAAGACTAGTACGTCTGTTATTAGATAGGAGCTTTATACTTAACTTTAGTTATTAATCTTATTATCTTATTTAATATCTTTAATATAAGTAACGAGTTTACTTCTAAGTAAATAACCCGGCGTATCTATACTTCTTACTTATATACTAACCTTCGAGACTTAGTTATCTTTATTTAGTTTATTTAAGTTTTATTACACTTTAAGTACCTACTTAGAAGTACTGCTGATATAATATCGAAAACTACGCTATTCTCGGGTTTAACCTCTATACTACCTCTAGTGCTAATAATGCTAGTAATACTAGTTACTACTCTTAGAGAGGAAGTGAAGTTACTAGTACTAAGAACGTTTAACAGCTTCTTAGAGAAACTTACTAAGTTTATTATAAAAGCTTTAATATACTTAAACTTTTACTTAGTATAGTTTACTTATAAAACTAATTAAGTTATATAGCTTACTACTCGTCTTAAGAGAGTAGTATATAACTAGATAGAGCTATATTTAGAGGATTTTTAGAAGAATAAAATATTAAATAGAAAAGTATTAAACCTTATAAGTAAAAGTACTTAGAGATTGTTTTTAACTGTTACTAGATTTAAGAAAGGAATTAACTAGGCGTTTATAAATATAGATTTAAAGAAAAAAGTAGTATAAGCTTTATATAGCCTCTAATAAAAGAGTTTAGCTATAAAATATACGTTAATATTCTAGTAATACTCTATATGTCTTAGCTAGAACGACAAAGCCTTATATAAACAGTACTATAGATGATTAAAGAATAGTATTAAGGATGAATTAGCTAGAGATAACTTCTTAGATATACTTAACAAGTTAACTAATAATATAATTAAGATCGATAATCGGAATTATAAGCAGAGTCTAGAGAAGAAGAGTAGTTATAAATATCGATATTAAGGAAAGGGTAGGAAGAAGGACTATAGAGATTCTATAGAAATTAATACTACTTAGAAATATTAGATCTAAGAAAAAGGAACTTAAGGTAAAAACCTACTAAAGAAAGAGCTTTCCTAGAAGAAGCGAGATCGTTAACGTAAGTAGAACTTATATTATAACTATAGCCTCTCTAGTTATAGAGTAAATAAGTATAATAAGAAGAAAGACTCTAAAGAGAAATAAGCTAACGCTACTATCTAAAAAGAAGTAGCTTTACTAGAAAGAATTAAACTTATAAACGAAGAACTTAAGACTAGAAGATATAGTACGTAGATTAAAACAAATACCTTAGATATAATAGCAGACGCTATATATCTACAGCTAAACGAAGGAATTAAGCTATAAGTTAGTAGGGTATAAGACACTAATAATAGTAGGAATCCACTTCTTAAAGAATATTATAATATATAGTTAGAAATAGAATATAAATTACCTCTTTAAGTAGAATATAAGTTACTACTATTAATAAGTTTATTAGAGTTATTAGAATTAGATCTAAGAATATATAAGCCTAAATAAGGCGAGATATAGGTATTTATTAGAACCTTTAAGAGAGGGAATAGATAGATATATATAGAAAACTAGAAACCTAATTTCTAAAGCCTATATTCTACTTAAGAAATTAACTCTACTATTTTAACTACTTATAAAATAGTTTAGAATAAATAAGATAGAGTAATATTAGTAAGCCTTATTACTAGAAAGGAAACTATCGAATTTAAGAAACCTAGACTAGAATAAGTAGTATCTAATAAGCTATCTAGTCTATCTAAGATAGGAGATATATAAATAGTCGTAGATCTTTAAGAAGAAATTAGTTTATAGTAATAGTAGGGTTCTAACGACTTTATAAAACGCTTAAAACCTAGTTTCTTAGGTATACTACCTGATAACAAGGAAGCTATACTAGAAATAAGAGGCTAGTATACTATAGTTACTTTAGTTAGAAAAGTTAAAGTAATATTTTAAGAATCTAGAAGTAGAAAGTTATTTAGTATAATCTTCTAAAAGATAAACAAATATAATATAGACTAAGAAACAGAGTTAGTATAGAGAGAGCTCTACTAACTAATAATTAGAGAGCTAAACACTATCTCTAGAGAAAATCAGTTAGTTATAACTACGAAGATAAAGGAAAGGAACTTCGAGTTATAATTAACTCTAGAGTAATAGGTAATTTCCTCTCTCTAATAGCTTTAAAAAAGCTACACGTTCTAATTAAGAATATAAAACTATACTACCTAGTAGTCGACAGAATAGACGTTGCCTACTAAGATAGGATTATTAATTAGTAAACCGTTCTAATAAAGGTTAATATCGAAGAACATCGCTTAGATATATAATTTAATATTATTAAGATAGAAAGTAAAGAAGTAATACTTAGTATACTATAGATTTAGAAACATAATCTAGATATTAACTAGAAGGCTTAAATAATAACCTTTAGTTAATATAATTACATAGGTTTGTAATTATAACTATAAGACTAGAACAAGGTTAGCGCTACCTCTTCTAAGACGCTAGGACATCTTACCTAAGGTCCTCTATAGGTTAGTAGAACAGCTGATAATAAAATACCTATATAGTACAGAGAATTTAAAGCTTTATTTAAAAACTTAGAAGACTTATAAGCCTTACTAGAACATCGCTTATAGGATTATAAGATTAAACTAAAAGAGAGTTATTACCTCTTAAAGTAGAAGCTTCGGTTATATAACTAGAAAAGCCTTTAGAGAATAGAAAGTTATATAAAAGAAGGTATTAAAACAAGATATATTAAAAGATCTAAGTTACTAATTACCTTAAATATACTTATTATTAAGAAAAAAGACAACCTAGAAAGAAGAGTATATATTAATTACTAAGAAGTAAATTATACTATAGTTAAGAACGCTTATCTACTACTACCTAGCTAATACTTATAAGATAAGTTAGATAAAGTAGTATAATTTATAAAATTAGATTAATAAAATACTTATAGACTTATATAAATAAAAATCGAAGATAAATAGAAGATAGTATTTACCTTACTATTAAGCTTTTATAAATATATAGTTATACTATTTAAACTATATAATATACTAGCTATATATTAGAGATAAAATAATAATATTTTAGAGAATCTTCTAAGAGTAATAGTAATCTATTACTTAGATAATATCTTAATCTTCTTAGAAAAAGAAGAAGAATATAAGAGATATATTAAAGAAGTTTTATAATAACTTATAAAAGTAAACTCTTAGTTAAAACTCTTGAAATACATGTTTAGAGTAACTTAGATACTTTTCTTAAGATAGGTATTTAGCTTAGAGAAAATAGAAATAGATCTAGTAAAGATCTAAGATATCTTAAACTAGAAATTACTAGAAAACGTAAAAGATATATAGTTCTTCCTTAGATTTATAAACTTTTACTATCTATTTATTAGAGACTATGTAAAGATTACTAAACTAATATTAGTACTAGTAAAAAAGGCTATTAAATTCGTTTAGAATAAATAAGCTAAGAACGCTTTTTAAAGAATTAAAGTAAGGTTTATAGAAAAACCTATTCTATATAACTTTAATATAGACAAACTAAGTATAATTAAAATAGATACTTTAGATATAATAGTAGATACGATTTATCTATAACTAAATAATAAAGGAAGACTTATATCTATTATATATTATTCTAAAATATTTAATCTAGTATAATAAAACTATAGCATCTTTAACAAAGAGTTACTTACTATACTACTAGCCTTAGAATACTAGAGAATTTATTTACCGCTAGTAAAACATTAGGTTATAATTCTATTTAACTATAAGAACCTTAGAACGTTTATAATAACTAAAGAACTTATAACTAGATAGTTAGCTAGATAGATAGAGATATTAGAAGAGTTTAATATTATTATTCGCTATATAAAAGAAACGTTAAACACTTAAGCTAATACTCTTAGCTAGAAACCTAGATATAAGAGAAATAAAGAGTATAAGAAGATTATAATCTTAAAAACTCTTAAAAATAGAGACTTAGTATATATAGTATATAAAATAGTAGTAATAAACAATATATAGATAGATAAAATTTAGAGTATATATAAAGGTTATAATTAGTATATAAAAGGAAAACTATAGGTTCCTAGCTTATATATAAAAGAATTTATATAAGAATACTATACTACGTCTACTTATAGCTACTAAGGAATTCGTAGAACTCTCTAGAGAATAAGATAACACTACTATATTAATTAATTATCTACGATAGTTAAGGAAGTAATAGTAGAATATAATACCTATACTAGGAATAAGGCTTCCTACTATACTTCTTATAGATAGATAAATACTACTCTAATACTATAAATACCTTAGAGATTAATATCTTAGGATTTTATTATTAAACTTCTAAAATCTAAAGATCTAATAATAGGAGTTAAGTATAACTCGATCCTAGTTATTATAGAATAACTTACGAAATATATAATTTTAATAACGTAGTTTATCAGAACCCCGGTTATATTAGAACCTTGTTTAATTTTCCTGAAATCCTACTCTCTAACTTTAACACGCGTTTTTTTAACCTTCTACTATATCTATTATTACTAAAGAATCAAAAGTTATTCTAGCTATTAAGGTAATTCGAATATCTAAAAAGCTAAGTCGATAGAAAGCTACAAAGATCTACGGAATATCTTATTCTATACTTAATAATAGAATAAACAGCTACCTTTCTCTAGCCGACTGTCGAGTAGTAAACCTTAAATTGTCTAAGGTAGAAGAAGAAGTAATTGTTTAGAATATACTTAATATAGATTCTAGAGGGTTTATACCTTAGATAGCTAGTATAGAAGATATAGCTAATTTCATCCTCGAGTTATAGAGAGAAAAACGCGTTAGTAAGCTCTAGGCTTATCGATTTATACAACGATAACCAGGGTTAAAGACGCGTTTTAATCGCGTTTACAACTTCTAAAGAGCCTTATACGAAGATCCTAACCTAATTAGCGCGTGGTTCTAACTTATATAAAATATAAGAGCGAAATACAGCGTTTTAGATTACAATTTCTATAACTTCAATAAAACGGGCTTTATAATAGATGTGATTTACTTTATAATAGTTGTTATACATATAGATCGACGTAGTAGAGATAAGGCAGTTTAGCTAGGTAATCGGGAATAGACTATAGTAATTGCTTATATTAATAGCGAGGGTTAGAATGTCTCTCTATTTTTAGTTATCTAAGAGAAGAATTATCTTATAAATTAGTATATAGATAGCGGCCTTCTATATAACTAGGTTATTAAACTAATAAGTAATAGATAGACAAACAACGAGATAGGTCTAGAATAGCTAAAACACTTTAATAAGTATACTACTACTCGAGTAAAGAGTCTATATCGAATACTAGTATTAGATAGGTATAAGAGCTACGAATCAGCTGAATTCCAAGAGTACTATAAGGTATATAATATTATAACTCTTAGACTGCCTCTCTATTCGTCTTATCTAACCTAGCCACTTGATATTAAGTGTTTTAGTATATTGAAACAAGCGTATAGTTGATAGATTAAGACGTTTATTAAAGCTTATATTAACTATATTACTAAGGTAGAGTTCTTTCTAGTCTTTATAGCAGTATATAGAGAATCTATAACAGTCTAGAACGCTTAGGCTAGATTCTATAGAGCTGGCCTAGTACCTTTTAATCTATAAGCAGTGATTTCAAAGCTTAATATAAAGTTATAGACTCTAATACCCTCTAAACCCTCTACTGCTAACACTCTTCTATAGGAATCTCAGACCTCTTCTAACCTAACAGAAGCTCTTTCATAGTTAACTCTTATACGAAATCGAATTACTCGCTATTAGAGAAGCTTGCTAACCTCTCTATTTAAGACAGTTACAGCGCTAGCTAAAGATATAGAGCGAATAGCTTATAAGATAACTCTTCTGTCTACCGAGGTACGTATACTTCGAGCAGTAAATAAAGCTCTTAGTAAACGCTAGAGAGCTAAAAAGGCTCGTGTCTATAAAGGGGGTATACTTATTATAGAGGATATACAGGATATTATAGCCTAGAAAGACGTAGATAAGCAGGTACGACGCGATATACGTATAGTAAGAGGTAGTTATAAAGAGGGGTAACTGTCTAGATAATACTATAGAATCTATAGAAAAGCTGGTTATAACGTACGAACTTATTAAGAAGCTGTAGATATATCTAGTATATTAGACTCTAATTATAAAGAGTTAATTTAATATATTATAGTTAAGTTATTTAAGTTTAAAGTTATATACTAAGGAAAATTAATCGAGGTTCTAATATAACCGGGGTTCTAATAAACTACGTTACTATATATAGAGTTAAGTATAGTAGAGGAATTAGTATTTATATTCCTTAAGAAAGTAGTCTTAAGATATAGACTACTAGAAGAAATACTCTTAGATAGAGATAAACTCTTTATCTTTAAATTTTAGATCGCTTTTATAGAATAATTAGACGTGAAAAGACAGCTCTCGATAGCTTTTCACCTATAAACGAATAGAGGAAACGAATATATAAACTAAGTAGTAGAAACATACCTTCGTTATTATATAAACTACTAGTAAGACAACTAGGTAGAACTGCTGCCTCTAGTATAGTTTGTCTATAATAGTTTAGTAATAGAAATAACGCTTATTATACTATTCTACGCTAACTTTAGATATAAACTAATAGTATATTAAGAACCGCTGTCTACGACTATTAATAACTAACTTACTCGTGTTTACGTCTTAAAAATCAAAGAGCTATATAAGGAACTTATAAAGGATTTATAATTTATAGCTAAAAGAAATATATACTACTATAATAAACGACGTAGTTAGGAGCTAACGCTAAAAGAGAGGGATAAAGTCTACTTAGTACAAAAAAATATTAATATAAAAAGACTAAGTAATAAACTAGATTATAAAAAACTTAGACTATTTAAAATTAAATAAGTTAAGAGACCTTTAAATTATAAATTAGTACTACTAAAGATAATAAATATATACCTAGTATTCTATATATCCCTACTTAAACTAGTACTACTAGGAGCTCTACTAGCTTTAATTATAGAAATTTAACTAATAAATCTAAATACTAAATATAAAGTTAAAAGAATTCTTAACTATAAACTTATTAGAGGACAAGTTAAGTATTTAATTAAATAGTTAGATTACCTATACTTAGAAAACACTTAAGAACTAAAAAGCAATCTTAACTATTACCTAATACAACTTTAGAAGTTCTACTAACAAAACCCAGGTTTATCTATATCTTGTAGTTAGAAGGAAAAGCTTTGAGAAAAGCCGGGTTAAAACTTAGCTCGGATTAGGAACTAACAGGGATAGGCGAGGCTACTAGACATGCGATCTCTGCCTTCTACTGTTTTTCTAATACCTCCTACTACTCTTTCTCTTCTCTTTCTCTCTCCTTAGCTTTATCAAGCTCTTATAGGTTTGTAAGACCACGGCAGAGTATCTCTTACTCCTACTTAGTAAGGAAGCGTTGCTATTACTATAATCAGAGGATTTTCTACATAGCCTCGGAACTCTTTTATATAGCTTCTTCTTAGATCTTAAAAGCTGTCTCCTCCTTTTACTACAGCCGCCGCCGCTGAATATTAATAGATTTCTATTTAAAAAGTAAGAGTATTCGGTTTTGTTTTTCAACGTTATAGAGCTTACCTTTTCTAGTATACTTAGAACACTTAGAACCGCCAGCGACACCGACATAGCGACGACCGGCCTTTGCTTAAGTATATCAGGTATAGGGAATTATTTCGTATTCTAATCGTTTAATTTAGAGAGTGTTTTAGATTCTATATTATTTAAGTCTATCTTTATAGATAGGTGTTAATAATATAATAGAAGAGAGAGAAGCCTACTAACTTCTCTATAATATTTCTTAGCTTATACTTAAGCGTAAGGACACGCTAGGCTAAGAAGGGGATAGTATTATAAATTATAGAAAGTAGTAAGTAGTCTAGACAGCGCTCTAATAGAATAAGATACGATATCTAGGAAAGGAAGGTAATATAGAAGGAAATTAGTAATATAAAAGATATTTAAAGGTTTCAGGATCTCACTATTATAAGACTGTTAGAAGTCACGTGTAGTTACGTAACGTGATCGCCTTAATCGCTCTAATCGTCTTAATCGCAAGCGATATAGGCGATATAAGCGATATAGGCGATATACTTAGAGAACGGAGGTTTTATATAAGACTAGCACGTCTGCTATTAGATAAGAGCTTTATACTTAACTTTAGTTATTAATCTTATTATCTTATTTAATATCTTTAATATAAGTAACGAGTTCACTTCTAAGTAAACAACCCGGCGTATCTATACTTCTTACCTATATACTAACCTTCGAGACTTAGTTATCTTTGTTTAGTTCGTTTGAGTTTCGTTATACGAAAGAGGCTTAAGATCGATTCTAGGTAGATTCGTAGAGGCTAGTTAGAGTTCGCTTATTATCCTTTCTAACTAGGCGAATCGATCGTTGTTATTTTAAAGTTTTTCTTCTAAGTCTTATACTATACCTCGTATCTCGTCTATATTAGAAAAGTCTTAGTTGTCTTTAGAGTTTCGAGTAAGTTACTTTCCTTTCTAGGACCTTTTGTTTTTAGGTCTACGAGTATAGTTCGTAGACCTTTTAGAGAGGGGTTTACTAGCTTCTCTAGTAGGTTACTCAACGCTCTTAAGCGAAGCTTTGGAATTCGATATATTATATATCGATTCGAAAAGAGAGGAGAGGGTTAAGAGGTAGATTCAGAAGCCTTCTAGGTAACTATATATCGTCGACTGTCTATATCTTATATAGTAATCTCTATACAGAGAGGGTTATTAGAAGTCTTAGGAGTACTTAGCATAGTCTACTTCTATTAACGTAGGAACCGTCTACGATTTTACTAGCTAACTGTTTAGATACTAAACCCCGGTGTTACTAGCTATCTAGATAGTCTCTAATTACCTAGCTATTTAAGGTTATCGATATACTAATCTAAATCTAGGCTGAATCGAATTCGAAGCAGGTACGCTAGCGCGCTCGAGTGAGATATTATAACAGGCCGTCCTCGGCGGAGTCGAATTTGGTCTTTTAATATAATAGTACGAAATAGATACTACTATAAAAGAGGTATATAGAAGTACGTTCGATAGAATAACATATCTAAATACTAGGCTCTAATATAAAGGAAAAGACTAAATTAATCTTTTCTAATAAAGAGAAGGCAGCTATTTATAAGAGGTTCGGATAATAGTAAGTCCGGAAGCTATCTAGCTATTCTAAATCCTAAAATAATATCTATATCGTATCCTATTTAGTACGTAGACTCGGTAATTCTAATTCCGATTATTCCGATCAATTCCTAATAGTACTATTACACTTTCCGTCGCGCTCTCTTAGTAGATTATTAGCTATATCTCGTACTATATCCCTTATAGGCGAAAACCCTCGTAAATCTAACTCTAATATATATCTAACTATTACCTCCTCCTCTAGCTTTATAAGCTTTTTCGAATTAGACTAGTAATCGCGTCGTAAGAGCTTTCCAGCGCGTCGATTAGAGAGAGTCTTTCAAAGAATATAGTAAATCTTTATAGTGCTTTATTCGGTTAATAACGCGTTGTTTTCAAGTTCTTAGATTACTAAAATAATATTAGCTTCTTAAGAAGGTAATTAAACGTTATAGTATTAAGCTATTATAATTTAAAAGTAGTATATAGTACGCGACGAGGAAAGTAAGCGACTCGCTTATATAGACGACTCGCTTATAAAACACGTTAGAAATAATACTTATTATACTATTCTATACTAATTTTAAGTATAAATTTATAGTATATTAAGAACTATTATCTACGACTATTAATAATTAGCTCGCTTATATTTAAGTCTTAAAAATTAAGAGGTTATATAAAGAACTTATAAAAGACTTATAGTTTATAGCTAAAAGAAACGTATATTACTATAATAAATAATATAGTTAAAAGCTAATAATAAAAGAGAGAGATAAAGTCTACTTAGTATAGAAAAATATTAATACTAAAAGACTAAGTAATAAACTAGATTATAAGAAACTTAGACTATTTAAAATTAAACGAGTTAGAGAACCTTTAAATTATAAATTAGTACTATTATAAATAATAAACATCTACCTAGTATTCTATATATCTCTACTTAAACTAGTACTACTAGAAGTACTACTAGCTCTACTTATAGAAATCTAATCTCTTAACTTAAATACTAAATATAAAGTTAAAAAGATTCTAGACTATTATATTATTAGAGATAAGATTAAGTACTTAATAAAATAGATAGATTACCTATAACGTGTTTTATAAGCGAGCTAGCTATATAAGCGAGCTAGCTACTTTTCCGAATAACTTATTTTTAAATATAAATTACTTAATACTAGAATAAGCTATTATATTATATAAGATACTATAAGATTATTCAGAGTCGTTACTATCTTTAGTATCTACTATTTCTACTTAATAAGTACGAGAATTATATCTAATTTTACTATAACGTCTATAGTATCTCTTTATCTAAACCTTCTTTTTTATCTCTCTACTACTCTTCTAATCGCTATTTTCTATAGAGGTAATTAAACTAATTACCTTCTCTACTGTTAATATCTCTTAACTCTAAATATATTTCCTTTTATAACTCTTATACTTAGTTATCTTACGAAGATCTGTGATTTCTTTCTATATTAATACTATTACCTAACCTGTTATATTAACTTCTTAAATAACTATAACCTATTCGCGATTATCTAGCTAAACGTTTTTATATCTTCTATATATCTCTAAACTTATAATAATAAGCTAAGATAATATAACACCTATTATAAAACCGGTCTTATTAAAATTATATATATCCTCGTTTATAATACTATGTTTATTCTTAAATAACTATATAAGTATAAACTATAAGCTAATAATCCGCGGATCTTTAGTTAAAGCTTACTAATAATTATAAGAACGACTCTATTAAGTTTTTAGCTTAGATATACGCTGAATAAAGTTGTCTAACTAGTTCCTATCTATAAGCTACCTATTACGCTTCTTTAGTAAGTTATTAGCTATATCTTATATTATATTCTTTATAGACGAAAACTCTCTCGAATTCTACTTTAATATATACCTAATTATCACCTCCTTCTCTAGCTTCGTAAGTTTCTTCGAATTAGGCTTATAATCGCGTCTTAGTTGAATTCCGGCGCGTTAGCTTAAAATAGTAGATCGAGAGATATTATAAGCCTTTGTAGCACTTCGTTAGATAATTAACACGTCGTTTTCGAGTACTTAGATAGCTAAGTTGATCTTTTTTTCGTTAGAAGACATTTAAACGTTGTTTAGTAGAGATAATATAACTAGAAGTTAATAATTATTATAAAGTTTAAAAAGTGGCTAGCTCGCTTATATAGCCAGCTCGCTTATAAAACACGTTACTTAGAAAATACTTAAGAGCTAAAAAGTAACCTTAACTAGTACCTAGTAGAACTTTAGGAATTCTACTAATAAAACCTAGGTTTATCTATATCTTATAATTAGAAGAAAGGCCTCTAAAAAGGCTAGGTTAAGACCTAGCTTAGAAACGGGTTTAGTAGAAGTAGATAGAGCTACTAGGTAGAGAACCTCTATCTCTCTCTATCTTCTCTCTTCTTCTTCTTTCTTTTCTTTTTCTCTCTCTTCTACTTTATTAAGATCTTATAGATTTAAAAGACTACGACGTAGTATCTTCTACTTCTACTTAGTAAGAAAGCGTTATTATTTCTATAATCAGAGGATCTTCTATATAGCTTCTTCTTAAACCTTATAAGTAGTCTCCTCTTCTTATTATAATCGCTGCTTTTAAGTATTAAGAGATTTCTACTCGAAAGTTAAAAGTATTTAGTTTTATTCTTTAACGTTATAAAGCTTACTCTTCTTAGTATATTTAAAGTACTTAGAACCGCTAGTAATACTAACATAGTAACGACTAGTCTTTACTTAAGTATATTAAGTATAGGGAATTATTTCGCGTTCTAATCGTTTAATTTAGAGAGTGTTTAGAATTCTATATTATTTAAGTCTATCTTTATAAATAGGTGTTAATAATATAATAAAAGGAAAGAAAAGCTGTCTACCTCTTAATAACATTTCTTAGGTTATACTTAAGCGTAGGGATACGCTAGTCTAAGAAGGGAATAGTATTATAAATTATAGAATATAGTAAGTAGTCTAGATAGCGCTTTAATAGAATAAGATATAATATCTAAGGAATAGAAGGTAATATAAGAGGAAATTAGTAATATAAGAGGTATTTAAGAGTTTTAGGATCTTACTATTATAAGAATATTAGAAGTCACGTGCGGTTATATAACGTGATCGCCTATATCGTCTATATTACCTTAATCGTAAGTAATATAAGCGATATAAGCGATATACTTAGAAAACGAAGGTTCTATATAAGACTAGTACGTCTGTCGTTAGATAGAAGCTTTATACTTAACTTTAGTTATTAATCTTATTATCTTATTTAATATCTTTAATATAAGTAACGAGTTCACTTCTAAGTAAATACACCGGCGTATCTATACTTCTTACCTATATACTAACTATCGAGACTTAGTTACCTTTGTTTAGTTTATTTAAGTTTCGTTATACTAGACTCCGCTTAACGTTAAATAATAATAAATAAATAAATAAAAGTAAGAATTCAAAGTACTTAGTAGTGCTTAGTAGTATTATAATATTATTATAATATCGATATAAATACTAATAATATAAATACTAATATTATTAAGTATTATAGTAATTATATAGTATAAATAGTACGTATTAAAGTGGGTTTCTAATAATATATCGTAGTAGTGTAATATCCCGAATATTACTAACTACACTGCATTTAGCACATAGGTAGAGAGGTTTACGTGTCACATTAGTTCATCTATTGAAACTTAAAAGAATATATTACTATGAACAGTCTAGGCAAATGGTGCTGTGTAAAGCCCAGTCTTTTTCTTCTGCTCATCCCCACCCATCTGACTATTCGCCAACTTACTCCTCATCCTCAACTGACTCCCATATTTAAACATAACAATCGGAATCAAACTAAGTATCGTGCCAAAGATCGCCAGAATCAACCCCGCATACTGACTCCCCACATTATGGAAGAATTGACTCGCAAAAAGGGGCGCAACACCACCAAGTGTATTCCTCATAAGTCCCTGGCCCGCAATAGCAGAACTCGAGTTCTCCCCATAACAGTCGGAGGTGAAACTATATGTTGATTCGAAGATGAAGAAGATGCCAATAGCGATAGGTGCCAGGGCAATGGTGGGAGCAATCCAGGGGAGGTATCCGTATTGTGTGAAGCTGTAGATGAAAAGTCCAATAGGTAGGAAGCCCGACCCCCACATTGCGCCATACAACCGTGATTCCGGGAGTATCTTCCGATTCCTGGATTTCATGATTTGATTGTATTTCTTGATTTGGAGGAAGTTGGCGACGAAGCCGATCGTTGTGCCGATGCAGAGAGAGATGTAGGGAAGACCAGCGATACCTTCTCCCCACCCCCGTTTTTCTTGGAAGGTAATCGGAATAACCGAAAGGAAGAGGAAGGTGACCAGCCAAGCGAAAGCAATCCAGAGACCGAACGCGAAGACCACCGGTTCGGTCGCGAGCATATGCACCGCTTTAACGGAAGAGTTGTGAAGCATCTGCTTCAAATCTTTGGCCTCGAGATCCATCTCCGCCTTGTATCTCTCGTCACCAGTAGCAGCTCGCAATGCCTTTGCCCGCTTGTGGAGTGTCACACCTCCACGAGTCTCCTTCAACCCTACAACAATGAGGAGAAGCAATGGAACATTGGCGAGTCCTTGGATTCCTTCGATCCATCTCCATCCAATCGTTTCGTTGATGAAGCCTGCGTAAATAGGAGCCGCAAGGGTTCCCACAATTGCAACATAAGTAAAGCATGCCATAGGCACAGCTCTATCATCGGGTCTGTAGATATCCGAGAAAGTTCCACCCACGAGAATTGTCCCGACACAACCGAAAAGGCCTTGGAATACCCGCATAACCAGTATCGTTTCGATATTCTTCCCGAGTGCCAACCCAATAAAAACAATGATGAACAGAGCATAAGCCCCAACATATACCACCCTTCGTCCAACTAACTCGCAAAACGGCGCCAGAAATAGGGGAGCGATGGCACAAGCGATATTAAAGCAAAATAATCCCAATTGTCCAAGTTCCTTCGAACCACCAAGATCATCAACCATCGAGCCAATCCCACTACTATACGCCGTAGTCGCAAGCCCAATAGATAGTGTCATCGTACACAGAAGAGCGGTGATAAAAGCTTTCCTGGCTGAGCTCCAGTTAAACGGGTCTTCCTTGTCGTCGTTGGTGAAAGTGAGTAGTATGTATTCCTGCCCATCTTGATATATCGTTTCCGTCAAGGTGAGAGGCATATCGATTTCCACGTCTTTCAAAGGTCCCTCGTGCGAGTTATCAGAATCGCTCTCATGAAAACCCGTTAAAAATATTCCTCCACATATCCGTCCCTTTATGCTGCCTTTTTCTACATTTTCTTCTTGTTTCGTATGAGGAAGGTCGGGGGAGGAGGGCAAAGTTTTGTTTTCTTCGGTTGTGGTGTTTTCGTTCCTCGCTCCGGTTGATGGATTGGTTGGTGCCATGATGGTGTTGATGGTAGGAAATGAATTTGACAAGGGAAAAGGGGGGAGAGGGAAAGGAAGTACTTAAGTTTTGTTCTTGCAGTATCTATTGTGGCTCCTTTATAATCTTCCACTCTCAAATTGTCGTCATCGCAAAGTGTCCGAGAAAGGACCGTGATGAGAAATACACGCCGAAACTAACGATGCAAAATCCATTTTTTCTTGACAACACTTGAAGCAGCCGAATAAAATTGGAGACATGACAGAGTCGTAAGATCCACTTACTCGACAGTGTTAAGTATTGACCCTGCTTGCCACCACAGTCCCCCGGTGCTTGGAGAAGAGGCATTGATTTCAACATCGTGATAATCATACCATTTCCAAACTGTAGATTCCGAGAAGCAAGAATTTGTATAAGCAGACAGAAAACTTGTGTCCGAATTAACTTTTCGTACATCAAGTTAACGGTCCATGAACCAAGTGGGTTCATCCCGTTGACCCACAAACCCACACACAAAGAGCGGGATGACGATGAAGTGGATTTTGAAGATAATGGAAATTTTCGGAAATAAAACAATGCGAATCTCCCGATCGAGTCAAGAGATGCCACGGAAGTGCCGGAAAGGGTTTCTTAACATGACTCGGAAGGTAATGTGGATGTTGTACAGTGTATAGCTTCCATAAGCCTACCGCGACTCCATCAAATGCTAAGAAAATCAGGACCAGCTCATGACACGCAAAACAAGAAGAAAAGGCCTCCCTGCGTTGGCATGAAGTCAAGTAGTCCACCAAAAGCAAGGGTGGAATAATTGGAAATCGCCCCCTCATTTATTAGTAAGATTTGAATAATAGAATGAACAAGTAGAAGTAACTGGAAAACAGACCAGGCCACTCACGTAGGACCTCCTGGAGGAATGAGAAACAGCATAAAACGAAAGCAAACGCCTCTACTATAAACAGGTCGACACCCCACCAAGAAGACGCCTAGAAATTTTGAAGATTTATTAAAAGAAATATTCCAACACCTTGGGTATACATCAACTGGAACGCTTTCTAAACCTCCGAATGAAATAAAGCGTCATGGCAAGCATAGAGATAAGTCGGACACTTGCCGCAACCCAAACAGCCCGTCTAGCCATATCATAATACCCCTCGAGCATAATACCAACCGCGTAAGATCTCTCCGCATCCTTTCCCTCGGTCGAAGCTCTCATCCCATCACTCAGTCCCCCAATAAACCATGGATTGTCGCCCGTCGCCACTGCTTGGGTTTCACTATCCACAGCGGTCTGACTTATACCACCACGCTGCAGTCTCGCCTGGTTCCTCCGCCTGAGAGGATAGGTGAGCATGTTTATGATCCCACGAATGTCCCATGGAGTAAATGTTGGGTACGACCACAATTCGACTGCATTATGCGGTGGCAACTGATCCAGAAAATCGGCTAGCATGCCGAGAGTCAAGCCCCAGAGTAAGAGGGGTCTTGTTTCGACTGGTGCGCCTGCCTCGTCCCCACGAAACCAGTCATAAAATCGACCTCCCCACGAGACTTTCGTCCAAGGCATTTCTGGTGGTAGGAACTCGGCGGTGGAGCTACAGTATAAGGATTCGGAGGGCGTGAGTTGGATGGCTGAGAAGCGCATTTTCCCGAGTAGGGTGCGTAGGACTGTCTTGACTAGAGCCCCTCCTTGCCGTGCAAAGCGATCGGATACATCGACGTATTCGTATGTCCTTGCCTGAGGGGATAACAGGACTCGCAGAGGAACCCAGTGCGTTGAAGCTACTTCGGCGGGCTGTAATTGGAGGGGAGGAAGGTCTGGCCGCGTCCAGAGGAAGACGAAGGGGCAGAGGACCATGATACTGTGGGGATATAATATCAGCTTGCTTGGCTTGGGGTGAAGGCTGTGATGTCAAGGAAGACTGCGAACTTACGGGACCTTTCCCCACGACGTGCTGACAACTCGTTCTGGCAGATGACCGACGAATAAGGCATGAGGAGATGTGAGATCCAAACCAATTTCCTCCGCCGTTTCTCGCACAGCGACCGCCTGGTCATCTGCATCTTCCGCGTCTCGTTTTCCTCCCGGGAGCGCGACGTGGCTGGTCCAGCGATCGCCGTCCCTCGCCGCCCTCTTGATGAAGACGGCCTCGGGATCCCCATGGCGAACCCAATCCTGCTGGAAGAAGCGTTCCATAACCCCCTCTTCCTTTTCCCCAGCTTCAGCCCCAGCTTCGGCTTCAGCTTCAGGCGCTCGATGATGGAAGCTGCGTCGGACGCGCAGTACCAGGGCGACGGATGCCCGCTTCTTGCATTCGGGGGGGTTGGGAAGCGTGGGGTAGGGATTTTGCGGCAATTCGTTGAGGGCTTTCTGTAGCGCCGCGAGCAATTGCGACGGTCCTTGGACCTCGTCGGGGCCCTCGTCTTCAGCCATCTTGAGGTGTTGACGAGTCCTTTATGGTGTTGTGCCTAACTGGGCTGGGCTGGGCTGGGCTCGGCTTACGAGCCCGGCACCACGGGTCCGTGCGTTCAGGGCATACTGAAAAATTGAGTAACAGAGTAGAACTATACAACAGGGACAGATTCAAAATGCTCGAGAGTTTATCTAAATACTAACACTGTAATTTAGAGTTGCAACATATTTTTTATATATTTTTCTAACGTCTGAATTTTGTTAGAGTTCTCTTTTAGTACAGCGTCTACAAGAGCCTGATCGCACGGACCCGTGGTACCGGGCTCGTTACGTTACTCGTTACTTCGTAGCCCGGGGGTACAAGCGAGCGACCAATTGTGTGCTGGATACTTGTACATCACAAGGACGGGTCTCAGTCTCTGTGCAAAGGCAGAACGGAGGAAGAGGAGCCTCGAGCGAGTTGCTCTGCCACAAACTCCTCGTTGTTTTCTTTTCTGCCGTCGAAATTGCTTTTGCATTTTCACCTCTGTTGTCGTTCCTCACTCCACGTGAAGTAGATTCATCTTTTGCCTCCTCAACCTACTCAAATATCAGCCTCCAAAGCCTCCACGGCACTCTTACCGATTCATCGTATGAGGGGTCAGTTTTCTTGACGTGAAGAAAACTATGGGAATTCTCTGCAAGTTTTATCCATATCAACGGATAATTCCTCTAGTACTTATCCTAAGCATTCCCGCCTCGCTTACTGAACAATTGGATGTTCTTCCTCAAAATCTCACTAGTTGAACCGACACAACGTTCCTTTGTGGTGCAGAAATTATGTTAAAACTATACTGCTGGTTATTTTTCATCCGATGGTCGAACACGAACACGCAACGTTGCGCAAATATCTCAACAAAAAGTAAGTTATATCCCATAATAGTACTGAGACACCTGCTTCTAGTTTCAACGTCGATCACCTGAACCAGATTTCGTTATGTCTTCTCGGAAGATGTGGCAGAGCTTTCTCACCGGATTTTTCTTCCTAGATACTATTTCGGCTACTGTTCCTTCCATTAATACCACTATCACCTTCACCCCCGAGGATTTTGGGAAATGTAGACTCTGTCCTTGGCAATTGTGTAGCTCACGGTTCTTGGCCAATGATAACATTACCGCTACATGCTGGACTCGCGGTGATAATCAAGGGGAAGAAGACGGAGACAAGTATGTTAAAGGCCACAAAGCACAAGTGCAATAACTGACTGCAAATTTTTTGAGCATCTGGCTCTACAGCACACAAGATTGCTATATTTCCTCATACTGGGTGGAATACAATGGAACAGGTTCGTTGCATATCTTCTCCTGGTCCTTGATTTGCTAGCTAATAGATACCACAGCTGAAGAGGACCTTCGCTACTGCGGTCGAGACTCCGAGGAAAAGACCTATGAACGACATACAGTGGACACAAAATACGACGCTGACTGCAACAAGGAACCAAGTCACCCACGACCATTGGGAATTACCAAGGCTATGAGTTTATACAACCCGGGAAGTAGCCTGGAAGTAGTTTGCTACCGCGGAGAGCGGAAGGAGCCTTTGTATGCCTCCGAGTAAGTTGCGATGGGATCCAATCTCGAAAAATGTCTAATTCGGATTTCCAGGAGGTGGCTTATAACCGTTGACGGCTGTTGGATGATGGAAAATCTCCTCGAACAAGCCGATGACCTCGACGACATCCAACCCTGCGAGCTTTCAGAAAACGATGATCGTCCATCTAAAAAACCTGAACCAGCATCTATTCCACAATCCAGTCCAACAGTTTCAACAACCCCTACACCAAAAATCCTCACACGTTGGCTTTTCAACGACACAGTTGGAAATGACTTTGCACATTGCTATACCCAACCACGAAATACCAGTCAGCTTATCAAATCATACGAATACGACGACTACAGCGTAACAATCCAATGTCTTGCACCCGACTATGAAGCCGCAGATCCCTGGGCGGTGGCGTGGGGGTTAACCACGGATTGGTGTTTTGTTGATGAGAGAGATTTTTGGACGGAGTTCCAGGATGAGTTTAGTCAGTTTTCTTTCATATGATGGTGAAGAGTTGAGAACTGATCTTTTGGTTAGCTGTACTGGAACCTCTTTGTGAGAATTTTGGGCAGATTACAAAACCTGGTGCCAGTCCGCCGACAGCAACACCAAGTTCGGAGCAGAAAATTGCGGGGCAGGATGCAAATAGTCGTGCAAGTGGCCATTGGCACAGAAAAGCCAGTTTGTGAGTAAAATCTGTGTATCAACTAGAGAAAAGAGAGAGCAAGAATATTGAAGAGCGACATCGCGTACTAGCTACACTCTTGGAAATGAATGAAATTTCAAGACCCTCCATTCTCCTCCAAGCGAAATTTGCTGGTGGGCCTGATGGGTAGCCCAGACTTCTCATAAGCCATATCAATCATTTTAGCCTGCGCAAGACTATCCTCGCCACTAACCCAAAGCCCAGAGCCTTCTCTCCCACGAATATGGTTGACAAATTGCTCAAGTTGATGACGGTAAGACGTCCAAGAAGGTTCACTTGGCTGATTGATACCAACGTCCGCGAAAGTGTATATCTTCTCGGTCGTTTTCTTAGTCCATCGTTTAACAACACTGCCGTCATTCGTTTTCCGAATGATAAACTCGTTCTCTATATCAATCCGATGCCAGAAAGCTGCTACCAGGAAGTTGTTGAGAACTAGTTTTCGGATTCGTGTCTTGCTGTGCCCTCGTGGGAGCGTCTCGTCTTCGACCGGCACCTCTTTATGGACGACTGTGATTTTGAAGAGGGGGAAGGTCGTGATGCTTGCACGCATATCCATCTCAGCCTCTCCGATAATACCACCAGGAAAGCGGAACGTTGCTTTTGCGGCCTCGTCGCAGAGTTCGTATGGAGGAGGAGGAGTACGAACAATGCACTTGGTACACTCTTCAGGCTCGGTGCCCACAACTTGTCGTATGACGTACATCACATACGTCCCAAGATCAAGCATATTCCCACCACCCAGTTGATAGTCGAAACGAATGCCTTCTCTGGGAATCATGAAGGAAGGCAGCTTCGCAACAGAATCGACGTGTTCCAGGCTAGAACGGTCGACCAGGGAGAGAAAATATTGCCAAGTTGGTTGGAAGCGGAAGTGGAAAGCTTCGAGGAGAATCGGCGCATTTGGTTGTCGCAAAATCGGAGAGCGATATAATGCCTCTGCCTCTATCGCGTTGATTGCTCCGGGTTTTTCCAATAGAACATGCTTGCCCTTGGCGAGTGCCTTCAAAGCCCACTCATAATGCAGACCAGAAGGGAGGGGGATATAAACAGCGTCAATAGATGGGTCATCGAGAAGAGCTACAAATTCTTAGTCAGTCCTCTCTCCTCAGAAGGTTGGAAAGTGGAAGAAGTACATACCTTCGTAACTATCTAAAACTTGAGGTATGTTATGTTTTTTGGCGTACTCCACGGCTTTTTTCTTGTCGCGGGCTGCTACGGCTTGAATGATGACTTCGGGGTGCGTCTTGGATGGTTTTATTAACGCTGTTGGTCTAGAATCTGGTTAGCGATCTATGGATGGTGGTCATGAGTAGGGAGGTGTGGACGTACGCAATGTTTGCTGCACCGAGTATTCCGAATTTCAATGCATTTGCAGCTTTGGGGATCTCGGTCGGGGAGGAAGCTTGCAAGTTACGGCCGACAAAACCGAATAGAGAAGTCATATTGAGAGCTGTTTTGCAGCAGAATTCGTTTATCGAGTCTCATATATATATATATATATCTCAAGTCCGGAGTTATTTAAATGGTTTTGGTTAATTGCTAACCCCTGATCTCCCACAGCTTACATTTTTTCTCTATTTGTTCTAGTTTCCAGGTATGAGCAAGATGCGAATTGTCTGTCATCATGTTCAAAATATCTCCCCACTTGCAAGGGGGGAGGGTTGGCTTACATTTTTGCCATTTACGTCCTAGTGTGAGGCAAGGGCCCTGCCATTGGCTGACATTTCCTCCTTTTTGGATTTCAGCGCCCGCTTCCTCAACAATACAAACTCTCAGGATTGTTTGTATCTGGGGTGCTAGCATATGAGTTTTGGAATTGTGAGGGATGGTGGAGTCTTCGAAACGTGGGCGTTCTGGCGCAACAAACGCCGGTAGTCCCGCGACAGCCGGAGATGAGAGGAAAAAGCGAAAGAAACTTCAAAATCGGCTGAACCAAAGAGCTTTCAGTATGTATTCCGTCCTATTCGTCTCTTATTTCCAAAATCGATGAGCTAATTTCTCTTGACAGGGTCTCGACTTCCGAAAAACGAGAATACGAGAATCAATACTAAGAAGCCTCAATATCCCATCGATCGCTGGCAGCTTGACGAGTACGAAGCAAGCAATCCACCTCAGGCTTCTCCGGCTCAAGATTCCCCCGCTCAAATGTTCCCGGTTTTCAGTAACAGGCCTGGCACGATTCAACGTTCCTCTGGAACAACATGGTTCCCCTTACCAGCTGATCACTTACTCCATCTTGTCAAATACAATGTCTTCAGAGGACTTTGCCAGAACAAAACGACACTGGAAACTCTGGCAGTACAATATGACACAGCAAACCATCCGAATGGGCCCTTTTCCGACCACAAAACATTCCCTAGATATTCGGTTATCCTGCCGAAAGCACCACATCGCTCCAGTTGCCTTACACCGACACCTTTACAAATGAGTGTCGTTCATTCAACTTGGATCAATTTCATTCCTTTCCCGAAGATAAGAGATAATTTGATTAAATGGGAGTTTGCTTTTGATCATTCTGATCTGGTGGGGGACTTGGTTGGGGATCTGATCAACTTGAAAATCTTTCTTTCGACAACAACATCTTCAAGGCCAACAGGAAGTCGTGACCCAGCAGCTAGGGAGGGGAACAATGATGAAGTGCCCACGGATGAAACAGGTCTTATTTTATGGGGAGAACCTTACCTTGCAGAGAGCTGGGAAGCAACTCCGGGATTTTTACGGAAGTGGACATGGGCAGTGGCAGGTTGCCAAGAATTGATAGACTCATCTAATTATTGGAGAGGGGTGAGAGGGGAAAGGCCGCTGCAGCTATCCGTGAGAACTGAATTGTATTTACAAAATGATAATAACTAGATAGCTTGCCAACTGTCTAAGAATTTCCATCTATATCTAGGATTGATCTTCCTGTAAACCAACTTCTCTTTTGAAAACTCAAAACGTTAGGGTAGCACCAGCAACGCCGACAACAGACTTGATGACATTTGCTGACCCCAACAGAGAATATGTGTATGGCATACTACTCGCTGTTAATGTACCAACGGGAGCAGTGTTAGTTGCCCCGCCAAGGTCAACGTCAAAGGCGTTCACATATCTATTTTCTTGTCAGTCGAATCCAGAAGACACTCTGGGAGATATATATCATACCCAGTAACATCCGAATAAAGTGCACCAATTGGCTGTGTGACGTTCGAAAAAACATTACTTTGGACCAGTATTTGGGCACCGTCTCTAGTGTCGATTCCGGTGTTCGCATTTTTGAAGTATGAATTATAAATATGGCCAGTTCCATATCTAAAACTTGGCATTCGGCTGCCAATGTTCAACCAATAATTGTAGGCTTGAGTAACATGGAGATGTCCGGCGTCTGCTGGGTTGTTGTCGCTATGTCCGACGAGTGATGCTTTCCAATGGTCGTGTAAATAGACGTTGGAGATTGTCACCCATTCAGATTCATGAGTGACGTCAAGCACTACAATAAATTAGCAGATGTTTTCTCGCTGACTGCGGAGCCGGGAGCAGTGAGTGAGGATGATATTTGCTCCCGATCGCTAAGGATAGGAGATCAAAAAGGGGAACAAAGGGAAAAGTTGCGTACAGCCGTCGTAGTAATCTTTGTCGTGGGCCAGGTCAGAGTAGAATTCGCTTAATTCGTTAGTTGTTGAAGTAGACTTGGATCCGGAGGACTCACCAATGATCAACCCAAACATTGCTCGAAGCTTGAATGGTCAAACCATCTCCTGAGCTTGCTAGAACATTTGCGCTAATAATGTTGCGAACAATGACATTCCTTTGCTTCCAGATGAACAGTGAAACACCCTCGAATTCTACCTCGAGTTAGTAATACTGGCATGTAAACGGTTGGTTGCCAATGCATACTGGCACCTGGAAGACCAATAATTGTCTTATTGGACCCAATACGGACTTGAGTATCCCCAGAAATTGTGCCTGATATGATAATGATGCTCGGTTCCACGTCATTATTTTTGGAGTTGTCTGCAACGGCTGAAAATTGTGCCAAAGTAGAAACTGTAGTGACAGTTCCACCTTTTCCTCCAGTAGTTCTAAACTTGTGATCAGACTCTCGTTCTCCACGAACTTGAAAAGGAAAAATTACCCCCCATTTGTGGAAGCGTATCCCAAAGTGGCTACATCAGTTATTGTTGCTCGCTTCACAATTTTGGCGTGTGCAGCTGCGTCCTTTTCCGTTGGGGTTGGGGAACATGACGACAACTGGGCAAGAAATGCGATGGCTGAGGAAATAATGAAAACCTTCATCGTGACGGTTGAGACTCTGGATTATGTTTTGAGTATTCGACTTGTTCTAAACAGAATAGAAAGCTGGTTCATTTATACTAGTTGATATTGCAATTGAACATATGGAGATAGGAAAAACTAATGCAAAAGTTGGGTGGAAAATATTAGTTTGCTCTGCAAGTAAAAATGTTTCCACGAATGAGCCAAGATCTATTGTCCAAATTCAGCTAGACAATGGTTGATAGTACCAAGTAGTTGCGAATAACTGGGATCAAATCGAAGCAGGTAATGGGTAAATACAAACGGAAATTAGTCGTGGAGAAGATCTTCCGGATCGCCCCCATGCAATCACCAAAATTTGAAACAACATTCGGTGAGTGGATTATCCGTAAAGACACGTATATTCAATGATAGATTCACAAATTTCATAAATTTCAATAATAGTCTCGCCCTAAAGAGTCGAACCGAGGGAGGTCCTTGGGGAAGTCTCGATGACTTCCCCCGCATTTCTACCCCACATTTCTCAACCCTGGTACTTGATAAATGCATGCGACATGGGCTGAATGCCTGGAAAATTCAGCAAGGACGGAAAATCTGTTCTGGCTTCTGTTTTCGCACCCTAAATGATTTTCCTCTTCACATCCCTCGTGGGGGCAGCAATTGAGAACGATTGGTGGTAGAACTCTTGTTTACGTGACTGCTCGATGTTCGCCATACCTTGACAACACCTCATACTAGGAATAAAACAAAGTGGCAAAAGTGATATTGGAGGGTCTTTGGAAGTGTCGGCTAGAGTTGTATCGTAAAAAGTAAAAAAAGTGTATTAATATTTGTCAAATGGTAGATTGATTTAGTACTTCAAGGGCATTTCCCAAACTTCTAAGCCTACAACACGTATCGAAAGAAAACCTGTGCTTTCATTAGTGCTGACAAAATCGTTTCTGGAAGGAAAACTTACATTCTCCTTGTCCGTTCGATCCTCGAATCCTTGCCGTCTACTCTCCTCTCTCAACTCCTCCAAATTCTCTTCGCTCAAGCCTTGTAGTCCAGTCTCTCTCTTCTTGTTTTCCCAGACATACAAACACCTCAGAACTAAATTGAAGAAAGCATTAAGTATAAACCCAACAAGCATTGCTATGATACCTCCTCTGTACCCTGGTTTCTCACTTGCCTTGAAACACTGCGGGCCAACAATTTGTCCAACACAGTACATGACAAAAACCATAGCACTGGCTGTACTTTTCTTTGTTGTACCAGCGATATTTGTTGCAAGTAACGATAAGAGAACCATGAATCCGGTTGGGTAACCTGCCAAGAGCCAAAGTCCAACAAGGCGACCCCATTTGTTCTCCGTTGCCAATTGATTGATGAGAAGTGTCCCAATAATGGGTGGGACCATTGCAACAGTCGCAACATAAAGCCGCGAATTGGGAAGTTTATGCATGGTGTATCCACCGAGGAGCATGAACACTGACTGTAGGAAGGACAAAGGCATGTTCATTAACGAGGTTTGAAGAGCAGTATAGCCGAACCCTTGAACTATTCACCGAGATGTCCAAGTCAGCAAATCATTTCTCAATCTTCCATCATATACTAGGTAAGTGCAAGGAGTCGGTGGGTTTGACTCGCTTAACAACTCCCGATATGCTCAGACAGTAGTGAGGCGCTGAGATTCAAGAAAACAACGAGAAGACAACTTACTAATCAAAGAACCAAACGATAAACCACCTGATGCGACAGCATTGACGAAAGATATCAAGCCGAGGAGGAGAATCTTAGGATCCGTAACTGCCTCCCAAGCTTGCGCTTTGACAAAAGTTCTAGATTTTGTGCCTGTTTTGTTCTCAATCACTCTCTGCAGCGCGACGATTCTTTCCTCTTCAGTCAACCAACGTGTAGTTGCTGGATTGTCTGGCACAAAAATGACGAAGAGAATGCCCCAAATAATGGTGACGGCACCAAGAATAAGATAAATGAGCTTCCATGGCGAGAGGGAATGGTTGATGTGTCCGATTCCAAAGGTGAGAATCCCACCGACAGTCCCAAACAAGCCCATGAACGATATCCAGAGAGAGGAGCGAGACGCTTGTTCCTTGCGGGTGTACCAAGTACTAGTGAGGAGAACAAATCCAGGCGAGATAGTAGACTCGAATATTCCTAAAAGAAAACGAAGGGCGGCGAGACTGGCAAAGGAATTTGTGAGCGCTGTGAGCATCAACAAAGCGGCCCATATGATAATGTTTACTACTGTTTGTGAGAAAATTTTGACCAATTGCGACCTGGAAGTGAGGAAACGAGCTTACTGCCGAGAAACTTTGCAATTGGGAAACGTTGGAGGAGGGCTACTCCAGGATATTCGGCAACGAGGTATCCAAAATAAAATATCGAACTATTTCTTTGGTTAATCACCGGTTAGTCCATGGGGTCGGAACAACTTACGAAGCCCAGGAGTAATCTTGGCCCACGAGATGTGTATCCTTAATGATACCAAAGACGCTGGAATATCCCAGTGACGTTTTGTCGAGGAATTGAAGACCTTTGGTCACGTTAGATTGTTGTTAATCAAATTCAAAATATCATCATACCGTAAGTTACGCATAGGAATGGCAGAAGATAGAGATCTATTTTTCGCAAAACCTTCTTTGACAATTCGGCGTCAGGCTCTCCTGAGGCGAGAGCCAGAACTGCCAGTTCCCCTGCTTCATCGGTTATTTTTGCAGCCTTCTTTTCCGTTAATACATCGTCAGGAGGAGGAATTGACGAAATCTTCTCATCGGCTTCTTTTGGGGAAGACATCTTGAAATAGTAGAGATGAAAAAGTGGAATTAGCGAGAAACAGAAAAGTAAAATTATTGCGGGACAGGAAACTATGTATAGGAAAACTTTTATGGGGCAAAATTTATTGACCTACAAAGATATCAAGATAGTCCCCGATTTCATCGGTGTTGTTACCCGTAAAGTGGATTTGATACGCACGGATTTTGATAAGATGCCAAAAATGGGGGGGAGAAGCACGTGGTCGCGGAACCCGCCTGTCGGGACAGATAAGCTTACCCCACCTTTATTAAGTCAGCTTCAAACGAACCTAAATGCTAGTTTGATTTATTTGTGCCTCCCAAATTGTTTTATTTACACAGCGCATAGAAGCATAAGAATTTTGAGGTGATGCAGATACTTTCATCGACTCTAAACGGCGAGGATGCTGAATTGTCGGCTCGTGGTGCTGCTGCTCTCACCAGAGGGCATGCCAACATTCCCATTCGTAAGTTTTATTGGTAAACATTGGTCTACAAATAGACTAAATGATCGTCCATCTAGGTACTGAGACGAAGTCTACTCGTCTTGAGAAGGAATTCCTAGATTTCACTTCAAAATACATCGACTCAATCAGTGAGGTTTTACGGCCTATCAACTTAAAAATTCACGACAACCCAGAACTCAATTATAAAGAATTCATTGCTCATGAAACACTTACGAGTTTTATGAAGACGCAGAAAGGGTGGAAGGTCACTCCATCTGCGTATGGAATTACCACAGCATTCATCGCAGAATTCAATAGTGGGAGAAAGGGTCCAGTTATCAGTTATAATGCTGAATACGGTATGTATCCCTGCTATGGCCTAGTGGCAATTCTCTGACAGCAAGAAGATGCACTTACTGGAATTGGAAATGCATGTGGCCACAATCTCATAGCCATTTGCGGAGTTGCCGCATCTCTCGCAGTTGCTGAAGCTATCACCACCTACTCCCTCCCAGGAAAAGTCATCTTATTTGGAACACCAGCAGAAGAAGGGGGTGGTGGAAAAATCAAACTTCTAGAAGCTGGAGCATACTCTGACAAGGATGTTGACATTAATTTGATTTCTCACCCCGGAACTGTTCCTGCTTCTGTTCTTGTCAGAACAAATGCATATGTAAATTTCAAAGTCGAATATTTCGGAAAAGAAGCGCACGCTGCTGCTTGTCCTTGGGAAGGAATCAATGCCCTTGATGCCTTGATTATCGCATACAATGGGCTCAGTGTTCTCAGACAGCAAACGATGCCTGGTGATATTATCCAAGGACATATCACTGATGGGGGGATTGCTCCGAACATTATTCACGCATATGCGGCAGGAATTTTTGTGGTGAGAGCTTTGAGTAAATCGAGATTAGAAATATTGAAGCAGAAGGTGGACAAGTGTTTTGAAGCTGGCGCAGGAGCCTCAGGGGCAACGTTGAAGATGACGATATTGATGGGATATGACGATCACGTTCCAAACAAAGCTTTGGGGTCGGTTTGTAGAACTGCTATGAATCAACTTGGGGAAAACGTTCCTACAGCGGAGTTGGACTTGATTCGGGGGGCAACACAAGCGAGTACGGATCAGGGAAATATCAGCTATGCCATGCCAAGTTTGAGCTTGGGATTCCAAATAGAAAGTGAGGAAGGACCGCATAATCCTGGGTTTGCCAAAGCTGCAAGGAAACGAGGAGCCCACGATGCTGCGTTGAAAGCTGGAAAGGCACTTGCTGTAACAGGCTTGATGACTTTGGTGGATGAGGAGTTACTAAAAGCTGCAAAAGAGGAGTTCCGAGGTTTGAGCAAGTCGTAAGACAATAAAAGCAGTGGTAAATTCTTTAAGCACGAAAATACTAGCTATCCTGTTTAGATAATTGAGATGCCATAAACACAAGTTCATTGCAAGGTAGATACACTAGTCAACAGCAGGATGATCTATGACTATACATCGCACTTCCACACTTTCCCTTGGAGGTGTATCCTCTGATGTACTTGGATCCTTGAAAGCTGAATGTGGGCACACTATAGATGGGTCAACATTTGTTCTCTAGGTTTCCTAACCTTATCTTGATTACATGTGATGGTACTTACTATTCGCTGTTCCATCCTCACTATCCCAGATTTTAATCATGGTAATCTCATCTACTGTCTGTTTATCTAGATGATACCATTCTTGCTCGTCATGATGTGTGTAAGTTACCGTCTGTCCTCGTTCTTCGAACTGATGTCTCCATAGGTCACAATTATGGACATCGGAGGTGGACAGTGTCTGAAAGTCCATCGTAGCCAAAGGCCAATCCGTAACTGGTCCACGCAAGGGACGCCATACACTGAAATATATGTTAGATTTGGTTGGGTTCTAGGGGTATGGACATAACTCACTTGATCATTCGAATGCGCCTACTATCAAGAATATGTTGGATATCTTCTCCGTCTCCGATATTCTGCTTTACACGACGTAATGCTCCCTTTGCAGACCTAAATTCTTGTTGTCAGAGGGGAAGACCAAAGTAAGTGGGGAATCCATCTCGATGCTTACTGGTCACAATGCACCTGTGTTTTGGTTAGCCAAGAGCCTTCTGGAAATTTCGCTCAACTTACAACGGTGGCTGGCTGTTCTTTCCCATTGGGGTTATCTTCTTTCTTGAGACTCGGATCCTTCTTCCGAACCGTATGATCAAATATGAGGACCCGAGAAGCGCCGGTGACTCGTTTTACCAGTCTTTCTACTTGGGGGTAATATAGCTCCTGAACTATTTTCTTTACTCCCACCCTCAAAGCGTCGAGAAGTTCCGGGGTCATCGTATTTGAGTCGTCTACGTAACAGAACCCGTTCTTGTCTAGAGTAAAGTTGTTCTTGTGGCCCCGGGAATTGGTGACAGTTACCGGGTGATCGACCCAGTCAAAGTTCTTACTTTCAAATCCAGGATCGGGGACGGAGCGGAAGAATGGCTGTCCTCGTGATATCGCCCATGGCTCAAGAAAGCTCATGGCAGTGGAAACTTCCCTTCGCTTGGAAAAGGGTTCGTTGACCAATTTTTGACCTCCATTCATTTCCTCTACAAAATCATGTTTAGCGACATTTTTCATTTCGGCTGTTCCATTGGTTTCGGGCCGAACGTCATCCCAAATTGGTACAAGTTCGATTGCGCAAACCCAAGCATTTCGGAGATGGTAAATATTCGTGACCTCCCAGCTTGTCTCTCGTGCTAATGCTCTCCATTGTCCCTCATCTCTTTCCTGTCCATTTGCGCTAATAGCCATTGTTAAATCACCGTAACGTGCTAAGCGACCCATTCTACCCTCTTTCAATAAGGATTCGAGAATTATCAAACGGCTCTTTGGCCCCCGTATTATAGATTTTCGGATATTGCCCATAACTGTCAGTGCTTTCGAGTCGTCCCAGTCATGCAAACACCATTTCATGGTATACACCTCAAACGAGGGCACCTCCACGTGGAAGTCCCCTATGATCAGGTTTGATCGAGGTACCCGATCGCCAACATTGGCGTACTCTCCTGTGGGACTGTGAAAATTTTCTGTTGCATGCTCAATCACTTTTGTTGTGTCAAATATTGCAGCACGCATCATCTTATGCTTGCGCAGTAGAAGTGCTACCAACCCGCCGCCACCACCACCAACGTCGAGAAAACATTCCTCGGCAATGTCTTCCCATGGATAGTCTTCCAGGAGTCCTGGTGCTTGTGCAGTTGCACCACCGCTCAGTGTCTTGTGGAGTCTAGGGAGCCATCCTTGTTCCGTGAAGTAGGTGAACATGTCGGTATCGGTATCGAAATTAACCTGTCCCGCCATTCTAGCGACATCCTTGTGGCACGATGCGGGAATTCCGCGGGCCATGTCATAGAACTCGTTGCCATAGAGGTCGACCCAATTTCGCCATTGTGTCCAGTGGTCCTTCATAAGCATGACGGATGTTGAGTTGTTGCTATATGTATCCGTCGTAATATCGTAGGAAAATATTCCATTGTTGTGGAGAACCCTCATGATCTGCCGCAAGCGATGTGTGTGCGCATGTGCCTCAGCTGCAAGCGCAGGGAGACTTTTAATACCTTTTCCTAGGATCTCGGGGACATTCAGTTCGACGGCTGCACAAAGACATTTTGTGTTCAGATACCCTATTTAAGAAGTTAAATACGAATACCTACGGTCACATCACGAACAGGGGCATCTTTGTAGAGAAATATACCTAGAAAATGATCTGCAAGAACCAACGAGCCAGGCTCAAGAATTTGTTCAGTCTCGTGAAGCAAATCTATTGCTGTACAAGCAAGCGTAGCCATTCGTTTTCCGGGTAGTTTGATGTCACTGTGGAGTGTTTCTTGTAGTTCATCTGCCAATTCGAATTTGAGAATCTTCAAGGTAGCTTTCAATGAGTCGATGAGGTTGACAAGTGTTTGATTCATGTTGGAAGTTCAGAAGTCGGATATGTCTTTTTGCACCTCCAAATTAAACGGTGGTTGTGATTGAGATAATGTTTTGGTTGAGAGGGACTTCATGCTTGCTATTTAAATCAGCTGGTGGCCTCCACCGCATCCCGCTCGGCTTCCGAGCAAAGTGCCAAACAGTCAAGCATACAAAAATTGTAGACCAATACTTTGTTTTTCTGGTTCTGGTATTATTCGATGCTTCACACAGTTGATATGTTCAAAACTCTACAGGAGTATCTTTCTGTTGATGGAGCGCCTCTTCCTTAAACACATCATCCATGACCTGCAGAGCAGATTTCAACTGGTCTTTTGGAACCCCGAACCCAATTCTCGCCCAACCCTTCTCGCTCTCTGGGCCATGATATCCTTGTCCCCCGCTTATAATTACACCTTTACCTTTCATTAACTCCACTACCCTCTTTTCTTCTTCCCAAGACTCGCAACCGGGTGCGATATTGGCAAACACGTAAAGCCCAGCGTAAGATGGGAAGTACCGCAATTTATGTTTTTTCAAAACTGCCCCACCACCATGGAGTATCCCAATGCTAGCGCCTCGGAGTTGCGTTTCAGTAGAAGCGGTAGGCGAGGCGAGGTGAGAATTGCCGAAACGCATATCGAAGAAAGAGTCGAGGTTTGTGTATGCGAAGCTAGGGTGACACCAATTGCCATTTCTTTGTTCCCCTGAGTTATCGCGCATCCCTATTCCAGCAGAGTTAGTATTTCCAACTCTCTGTACTTGTATAATTGAACTCGCCATTCTTATGCCGCTTTGACCGAGGTCTTTGCTGGTGCTCCAGACGGCGTGTACTCGGGATAAGTCGCATCCAATGCTGGCTACGTCTAAGGATAGCGCTGAAACAAAGGGTACCGGTTCAGCAATTTCGGGACATGGAAAAGTTGTCATGGCATAAACCTCGTCAGATATATAGTGTATATTCTTCCGCTGGCAAAATCGAATGCACTCCTCAAGACACTTAGCAGGATAACACTGCCCAAGCGGATTGTGAGGATTTGACATCAACATCCCTCTGATGGGAATTTCGGATTTTTCGAATGCAACCTCTAGTGCTGGAATAAGCGCTTCGGAAATTGTCGAGTCCAAATCAGCTGTCACAACAGATACTGGGATGACTGAAGATCTGGCCTTGAACTGGAAGTCAAAACCACCTGCTGACAGTAAGTGGGTAGTTTTATTTGTGAACAGAAGACTACTAACTCCAATATGCCCCCGGGACTAAGATCCCGTCTCCCGGATCACAGATGTTGTATAAAAGTGTATCGATGCAACTTGCAGCACCCGGTGCTGTAGCGAGATGCGAAACCTCCACTGGGATCAATGGCTTAAAATAAGTGTTCAAAAACATGGCAAATGCATCGAGTACCTCTGGAAATCCCGCGAAAGCTCGTGGGTAGGAGAGATCTCCGGGACAAAGATTGTTGACGATTGCTTCTTTGCAGATTTCGATAATCTCTGGTCGTATGAGCCAGTTCTCCGCTGATGCTAAATCAATTTTCGTTCCCCTAGATCTTGCAGTCACCGCGGCGGCGATTTTCGGCATTATGGCAGCTACATTAGACCCTCCACGTATCGACATTCCGGAAATCTCCTCGCTTGCCATTCTTCGTGGTTACTGTATTGGGATTCTAAGTTTAATTTGGTTTTGACAGCACTGAAAACTTGGGCGGTTTGGGAATATTACAGTACTTCGTTCGGCGCGAACTTTGGTCGGCTACCGCCCGCTGTCACGCTTCGAAGTTCGGACCCCGGATGTTACCACACATTTCTGAAAACTTCCTCTGATTGTAGCTCCATATTAGCTTCAAATTGTATCAAACACACTCTCAGTTCAGCCCTTCTCATTTTCCACCAATATGTTGACCAAAATCTCTTTGTTTTTGTATTATGCTTACCCAGCCGGCTTGTGTGTAACCCTTTTAGGATCTTATACTTTCTTCTATAGGGAAAAAAATCCTTTCGAGAACACGGGAGCAATTCAGCACAGGTCCTCTCGAGCTATTTGGTGGCTTCAAGCTTTCTTATTACTCGTTTTTGTATGCGTTCCTTCTTATATCATCATAATATCATGTGTCCAATACTGATTCAAGCATAGTCTGCCAGTATCGTGAATAGTATCAGCGCGTATCGTCGAGATAGCAGCTACTATGTTGATACCCACTATTTCCAAGCTCAATTGGTTAGTACAATGTTTCACGGGTCATTAAAACAAGTTAACTGCCAACAGGCTTCATTTCTTGCGCTTGCTGTGTATTTCGCCTCCGGTCTCCTGCCTGATCCACACAGTTCATTTATCCCAACCAGAGCAAACTTGCACACATGGTTTGTAGCAATTGGATTTGAGGTAGTCATTGGAATATTTGACCAACTTCTCACCAAGAAACCCACCTTCTTCGAGAAAGTCAGCAATTTACTCCCGCTTCTGAGGATTATCATATTGCTTTGTATGGCTGTCTCATTCATGAAACGAAACAACTGGAGGTCTCGAACTGTTTATGATGTCGAAAGAGAGGCACTGCTTGGAAATGAAAACTCCAAACCAACTGGACATTACGAACCATCAGGGGGGTGGCTTGAATACTTTCACGGATTCAGGAGACTATTTCCTTATATTTGGTATGTATGATAAAATCTCCTCTCATCACTCTAATCTTACTAAGATTTCTAGGCCCTCAAACTCCAAAAACCAACAAATAGTGACGGTCTTATGTTTCTTGCTTCTGATGTTGCAACGAATAATTAACGTCATGGTCCCCAATCAGCTCGGGAAACTGGTTGACTCCCTTGGACAAGGTACAATTCCATACAAGAGTATCGCACTTTATTGTTTATATCGAGGACTCCAGGGTCAACAAGGAGTAATAGGATCACTTCGTGCTGTCCTGTGGATTCCAATAAGTCAATCATTATACCAGCGACTCACAAGTGCCACTTACTCACATGTGCTTCTTCTTTCTTTGGATTTCCATCTTAGTAAAAGAATAGGTGAGGTCATGAGCGCTTTAGGTAAGGGGGGCGCTTTAAACACATTTTTGGACGGGTTTGCTTTTCAACTCTTCCCCATGGTGCTCGATCTCGGCATAGCGGCAGTGTGGTTATTTATTGAGTTTGATGCTTTTTATACAATCATTGTCGCAGCTGTTATGTGGAACTACATTTTTGTTACTATATATATGGCAAAATATAGAGCAAATGCAAGGAGGGAAATGGTTACAAGGGAGAGGAATATGGAAGCTGCAAAGTACTTTCCCCTCACCCAATCGATATTGTTGGTATTTCAACAACAGCTGATGATCAAAATTTTTTTTTTTCAGAACAGACGCAATATTAGCCTACGAAACTGTTCAGTACAACAATGCCTTGAAGCTCGAAGCCTCCAAATTCCAGCGACTGGTAAAAGCGTTCCAAGGGGCTGAGTTCTCGGTCCTATTTTCCTTGAATGCCTTAAACGCCACACAAAACGGGATTTTCATCCTAGGTGTAGTAGCCGTCTGCTCCCTATCAGCATACCAGATATCTATAGGTGTGCAAAAAGTATCGGATTTCGTAGCGCTGCTCGCCTATTTCGCTCAGCTTCAAGCTCCTCTGGCTTTCTTTGGGAGTTTCTATAACCAAGTGCAGAATAATCTTGTTGATGCCGAGAGAATGCTTGAACTGTTCAACACCAAACCGGACGTCGAAGACCTTCCCAGCGCGCAACCTCTCTCTTCAATCCAAGGTCGGATTGAGATCTCCAACCTCACATTCTCCTACACTCCGACACGAACTACCCTCTACGATATTTCTTTCACTGTCGAGCCTGGAACATCAACGGCCATCGTCGGTGAGAGCGGTAGTGGCAAATCTACTCTGTTGAAACTACTGTACCGCTTTTATAATCCACAAAGCGGACATATATTCATCGACGACATTGCTGTGCAAAAGATTACCATTGATAGCTTGAGGAAGCATATCGCCGTTGTCCCCCAAGACACCATCCTGTTTAATGAGGAAATACTCTATAACCTTTTATACGCAAGGGAGGATGCTACAACGGAAGAGGTGGAGGAGGCTTGTAAGGCAGCGAATATTCATGAAAAAATCTTAGGTTTCAGCAGAGGGTATCAGACCAAGGTTGGAGAGAGAGGTTTGAAATTGTCCGGCGGCGAGAAACAACGAGTGTGTATTTTTAATCTTTCATATTCTCTCATCTTACCATATTTCTTCTGTGGTAGTGTTTTCTTGGCTAATAACTCATTCCCATTTCAGGTAGCAATTGCGAGGGCGCTTTTGAAAAAGCCACGAATTATGTTGCTAGATGAGGCAACAGCATCATTGGACACACATACGGAGAAGCTAATTCAAGAGGCGCTTGAAGTTGTCACGAAAGGTCTAACAACAATCACGATTGCGTATGTTACTTTCGCCCAATTTTTGACTGGTTTTAAATTTGCTCCTGCTAACATTCGTCTCGAATTTTGTTCTCGATCAGTCACAGGCTATCTACCATCACACACGCTGATCAAATTTTGGTAATGCACGAGGGGCGAATTGTGGAAAGAGGGATGCATGATGAACTACTCGCGATGCGAGGTAGGTATTCAAAAATGTGGGAGAAGCAAACTGAAAGAGAGAAACGCGGAGGGTAAAGACACCTAGGAAAAGGGAGGATTGAAGGGGAAATTTTGTCTCAGTGAAGATGGCCACAATTAACTTTCGTTTTTCAGTTCCGATAGTAGTAACTGTCTCTCCAAATCCAACCCTTTCTGAGTAACTGGTGATTCACGATAACACGAATCTCCATGGCCATCGCCCCTGCCAAATACAGGCCCGAAAAATGCATCATGCGAAAGCCAAATGAAACAGACCGTAAAACGAACGAGCCAAACAACCCACTTTGGTACACACCCGTCATCCTTCATCTTCAGATTGGTGATTTTTCCATTGCACCCATTACTGGCCCCCAAATAGCCAGGAAGATAGCAGCGCCCACTTTTCCCCACCAACTAAGTGGTGGTTCATAAACTGGTTGTGATTCCAAAAACCGGTGATACTCTCGTGGCAACTGCATTTCTCGGGAACCAGCCAGTATTATGTTCTGAGGAGGGTTAGATTAGTTGGAATATCATTCTGTCAAGAACCAATGACCCACCATGTACCGTCGGCTAGGCTTTGGCCAGGGGCTTCTTTCCATAGCGGGGCCCAGTGTCTTGACCATAACATGGCTGCCGATAATTTGTCGGTCCGTCTCGCTCACCGGAATACATTTCACTTCGATGTCATCGTAAGCAATACCACCGCCTTCGGAAGCCAGTACGCGAATGTATTGGTCCTGGGTGATTAGATAGGCCACCCCTAGCAGCTCAGGTTTTTCTATGTCTGCGGGATTGGACCGTACAATAGAGGTAAAGGTTGGTTCAGAGTATGGCAAGCCTGGGATGTTGAACGCCAAAATATGACCCGGCACCCGAACTCGTGCGATAGCTTGGGGAACAATACCACGGCTCCCGGTGAACTTTGCTGAAGACATGTTGGAGCCATAAGCAAGGTACCAAACTAAACGAGGACGGAGGGGTTCGCTTCCATTATAGGAGCCCCGGAGAATGAACCGGTGCGATGTAGGAATGGCAATGGTTGTGATCACTTTCCAAGTAAATATGTAAACAAAAACAGAATTCGAAATGCCCCTCCCATATATATCAGCAGAACTTTCGAAGTCTTTCCCTTTCCGGAGGGGTAAGAAGCAGCCACGTTGATATTGTTATCGGGGACCGGCAAAGGAGGCCGGAAATCGCGATGTCACCATATTGGTACCCCCGCAGTACTCTCCCCCCCCCCCCTTTAATTGTCTGTAGACCGCACAGACATTTCACAGCCAAACTACCCTTGCACATGACAGACAGTTAATCTTCGTTGGTTGCCCCGCGACACATATCCACTGATATCTCCTTGATGTCGACGGCACCCGCTTGTTCAAGCAGTCAAGCCATTGCTTGAGCCTCTCGGCATACTTCTCTCTCACAAGCGACAAAAACTGCAAGAAAACGGGTCCGGAATCAGACGTGATCTGTTCAGCTTCGATAAGTTAGATCCAACCCCCGGTTTAACAAGCTCAAAGGCATTTTCAACTGCATCGGAGAGTGCAAGCGGTGCAGCACCAGGAAGGGAGAGACGTTGATGCACAAAGTCAAAGGTACCGTGTTCGGCCTCTGGCCAAGCCTGCCCAAAGTTATGCGTGTAGAATGTAAAGTCGCCTGGGTGATCTTGGGGAAAGAGCTTCGCATTTATATCTGTCCCTACATAGTGGTTTTGATGGGATGCGGTGCATTCCTTCCGCAGCTCTTGCAGCCAATGTCCTGTATCAAATGGCTGATAAGTACTGTGCTGTGCTGTGCTTTTCTTAATGACTTGGGGAAACGTGACAAGACATACCGTCCGTCGTGCCCGAATCCAGAATCTTGAGATTGGATTAGGAAAGGTCAATGGGCGCGAGAACGAGACTCCCACCTCAGGCATCGATGACAACCTTGTGTTGATGGAGGAGCCTCTGGCTGGTGCTGGGGTCGGCAGGGATCAGTTCTCCTGCCAATGGGTGGTGCATCTGCATCTGTAAAATCATCGAGAGGCATGGCGCGGCAGGCAGGGTTCAAAAAGGTGGCATCTTGTTGATTTCTGCTGAACACTACTTTCTTTATCTTGCAAAGCTCATTGCACTTGCAAGACTAGATCCCTCCTCTTGTTTAAAGCCAAGACAGATACAATCGGCAGCCGGCAGCTGGCGGCGGCCGCGGCCGGTCTGTCTCGTCGGGCGACGGAAAGAGGCGGAGACGGAAAGAGACGGAAAGAGACGGCACTTCACTTACAGTAGCGGGTGTTGAGGTGAGGTGGCTCCACCTCGAGCAGAACAAAAAAGCATGACGAAGAGGTATTATACCTGTGTATGGATAATAATTAAGAATATATATATATATATATATAAATGCATAAACACACTGGCTGGTTGAATTAGAAGTGCAAATAGTGTAAATTTCAATAAATTTTACTTTAAAACAACTCTCAGAAGATGAACAATATATACACGCAAATTTGTAGCGTTCAACGACCAATAAATTGGATATATCCTTTTTAAACCCAACATTACTTTTCTTTTATAAATTAATTTTACCTGTATTACCTCTACACCACCTCTACCTCTACCTTTACACCATCTTCCTTACTGCTTCGTAAACGCGCGCGCCCGCTCTCAAAACCAGAAGAAAACATGTCATCCGACACCCCCATCCTCCAGCGGCCGAATGCCCAGCGGTCTGATTACTTCATGTCGAGCCCAGATGAGATGAATCGGCTGTTGAACCAACACTATGTCATCAAAGATGCTGTTGTTACTTCCGCTTCCTCTCTCGGCAGGCAGCTTACGCATCCTTGATTTGGAGACCGCGGACGGTATGTTCCCTTTTCTTTTCCACTTACACCCTTCCCTTTTCCACCCTTCCCTCTTCCACCCTTCCCTCTTCCACCCTTCCTTTTTACACCCTTGCTTGCATGCCACCCCCACTTCCCCGCGCCGTGTCGCCTCCCCTTCCACACCCTTTGACCCATGCATGCCACCCCACCCCCACCCCAATTCCCCGCGTCGGCGTGTCGTTCCCCGCCCGTCATGATCTTCAGCCCCAACTCACAGGACTTGCAGGAACCTGGATCGAAGATCTCCGCCATGCCTCTCCCGGCCATACTTTCGTGGGCACCGACATTGACGAAAGCATGTTTCCCAAAGACTCGGCACTCGGCACTTCGTATCACCTCCACGTCATCAAACAACCCTGCTGACGGAGTGGGAACAGAGCTTTGACATTGTCCATCAGCGCTTAACTCTTGTCGCCGCCGGGCCAGAGGCAAGAGCTGCTGCCAAGGGACTCGCGTCGCTTGTCAAGCCGTGGTCAAGCCTGGCGGTTGGATTCAAATGATTGAGGCCGAAAACATCCTTACCGACATCGAAGGTCCCGCTATGCATGCCCTTTGTCCGGTTGATGCGCGATATATTCAAGGCGATATATTCAAGGCAATGGGGACGAGCCTCACACTGGCGCGCGATATCGCCCCCATGCTTCGTGAGGAGGGTTTCGTTGATGTCCAGGAACGACTTGTCACGATGCAGATTGGGAAATCCAATAAGAATGAACAGCTCGAACGTCAGGGTGCTTGGTCCACACCTGTTGTTGCGAGAGGATTAATCGGCCATGGGAAGCGTAAGCCAATCCTTGAACTAAACATATACCTTCTGTCATAATACCTGCCCGATTATCTGTCAGTTTTGCCAACGACTTAGTGCTAACGGTTGCATTCCACTGTAGTTTTTCCACAAGAATCCCTGTCTTTTAATAAATGACGCCTTGACAGTTTGCAGGGCGATCTGGAGAAGGGGTTCGTAAATCGCGGGGCTGGATACCCATTGCAAGTTGTATGGGGTCGCAAACAATAGGCGAGCCCAATAGGGAGGCCTTTGGGCATTGAAAACTGGCAAGCGTTACATCGCCCCTTGCTATCTTTGGTACCTTGTCTGGACATTCATTTGAGGATGCGGAATACTGCAACCTTCCTTTCTACTTGTCGTATCTGCAAGTAGCTGCAAGCATGAGGCAACAGGAGGGTTTCATTTGAATTAATCGCAATAAATTACGTGAGTAATAATATATCTCGGGAGCCGAAGTGTCTTGAACCTCGAAAATTTCATGGCCCGCTTAATTTCGGCAGCCGAACTACCATGTACTTGCGCATGAACTCACCTGATACGTTCTCACTCTTGACGTCGTGCTGCTCGAAATGCCCCTGCCTTGTTTTTCGTGTGTTCCAGATACAATCCATCACTCATCAACCGAAACTGAACATCCCAAAAGTATTCTTTCTAAAAACACACAGTACCCACATCTTGAAGTTCATGCCCAGTTAAGACTACTGTATACCTACTGTATACCTACTGTATACTCACTACGTTCACCTCCTCCTCACTTTTATTACAACGGACCTCTCAGGCCTCACTCCCGAGGAACTGGCGATTAAGCCAGCAGCGCCCCCACCAATAGGACATCAAGATTCTCGACGATAAGAAGTCTCCTCACCAGTCGGACAGTAAGAAGCCAAAGCCAACAACAGTTACCAGCTTCACGACAAACCAGAACATTCTTCAAGCAAGTCCCTTAATTTTGCAACTGCTGAAGATATATAGGACTCGCAGCCATCCAATCCACACATCGAATCTGCAATAGCCTGCAAGTAAGAGGCGGAAAAGAAAGTCTCTTTCAATTCATCGTCCACGTAATACAATAAACGATGCTTCTCGGAAACCGAGTTTTTGAACGCCGCTTAATCTCGGCGGCGGAACTACCATGCCCCTCATATGATTCTACCCAACATATTGTACCTACCGCATTCGTCATTATTCTTACTCCTGGGAGTTTCATAAGCATCGCGGCGTGTGGTTAACTTGGGCATCGTATAGGCTGCTCCAGCTTCCTAATCAAGCGTTCTGGCTATCTTTGAATCTTTGTGATGAAAGTTGTCTTCTCTTCACTTACTTATCTCCAATGTTTTCCATCTTCGTTATTTCTCGGCAATAACGACATTTGCCACCAATCCAATCTTCAACCCCCCTTCATCAAGTCTTTCAAACCCTTCAACAGCATCAAAAGACTCCAAGATAGTGTCAACTGCCTTTTCCCAATTTTGACCATCTGTCTCAAGCCACCCCGTAACAGGAGGACCCAAGTAGCTCCACAAGACATGCGCCAAGAATCTCTCATCTTCAACCAAAATGTAAACAGTAGCCTCCTGCAATTTTATTTTCTCCTTCGCAAATCCCGCCTCCTCGGCCACATGCTTAAGGTGAGCACCTAACCACCACTGTGGGGGAATCTCACGAAGTGGTGGGCCCTGATCCCCTCTTGTTGCTAAATGTGCCTTGTATACTGGCTCAACGTGGGGCAAGCGCTTCCACGCGGTAAAAACAGCTTTTCCTCCCGGTTTCAAGATTCGGTGCATGTGTCGAACAGCTTGTACTCCATCCGGTGGTGTAAGAAAAGTAACAAAATTCGCAATCGAAAGATCGACGTTGTCATCGGGAAAACTAAGGCTCTCTGCTGCCATGTTTGAGATGCGAACTGGCCATTTGTTGCTATCTATCCTGGCCTGGAAACGACTCAGATAGTCAGCATCAATATCGGTTGCTTCTCCCTTTGCCGATTCGGATGCTGATGGATGTGATGCGAATAGCATGCTTGCGACTTCTCCGGCGCCACATCCATTATCATGAATAACAAGATTGGAGTAGTCTCGCGTTGAGAGAAGGGAGAATATGAATCTTGCAACATCTTTGGTGGAGCTTTGCATGATTTCCGCGTAGAGGTCAACGTCTTTGGTGATCTGGTGTATTTTATCTGAAAAGTCTGGAATTGGTTAATAATGTAAAGGAACTCGGACATTGTAGAATAATTTTGATTAATTTAGAAATATTTATACAATAAGGTCTCTCTCTTCTTATTTCTTCTTTTATTTCCTAAATTCCTAAGGGTGGAAAAAGGGGGGTAAATTAGCTGGAAAAGGATAGGTCTAGGCTGAAGAGGAAGAGTAATTATTTATTCGTAAATAAATAAATTATCCTACAAAGTCTGAGATATTGGTGAATTCCTTATATTATTGACCAATAACCCTCTTTTCAGATAAAATGTACCAGATCGCTTGCGTCGGAAATGTAGGCTGTTGTTGGTTCATCCTGATATTTTTCTTCGCTTGATTGTCGACCCTTGTTGAAACCTCCACATACAGTGTGAGCAAAGATTAATCATGCATCTGATTATTAATCTGATTAACGTGGTTAGTGATTAGATTAGATTATATTTTGATTAACAGGTCCTTTGATTAGATTAGATTAATTAATCTCTGTTAATCAGATTAATCTAATTAATCTAGTTAATTAATAATAAAGTAATTATTCTTAAAATCTGGTATTTGCTCCTCTTCTTTAGCCTCTTCCTCTATATAGAATAGTTAGATTTATTAATTTTCTACCAACTTAAAGAAAAGAACTTTTAAGTTAAGTTAGTATAGAATCTTACTATATAAAAGATATAAATAGTTACTTACTTCTCTTTTAACTCTCTTCTTTAAAGCAGAGTAGGGTCAGTATATAGTAAGAGCTTATATTTATTATTATATAATTAATAGCTAATTTGTTAAGGCTATTATTAAAGAAGTTACGTAGAATAGAGTAGAAAGAAGGTCCTGAAACCCTACTCCGATGCCTCAGTCCGAGCCCCGATACCCCCGGCCCGGTCACGTGTATATATTAGTAAGTTAATCAAATTATTAATCAGATTAATAGTGATTAGATTAGATTAATAGCCTTCAATCTAATCTAATCTAATCATTTCTCACACTGTCCACATAGAATTGCAATTGTTTAAACGACCGTTCATTATTTATAATATCTTACGCAGCGAAAATCCTGACGGCGTCCGGGTCTCTCACTGGCTCCTTTTGGCATCCGATCATGCGGGGAGGCCACCGGTAACCATCACGACTCTGTATTGCTTAAAGCTTTACGTATTCTCAAAACTCATCCCTCGAGGTAACATTCTTCAAATATACCTTCCCGAGGAATATAGCTATCGAGATAGACAAATCAAGTGACGAGGAAAGATATATAATGGAAGGAAATAAAGGGGAACTTGATAGACTTTCGGATCAACATTTCATTCTAAGGAGAGTAATAGGAACTTTATCCTTGGCACCCATAGATTTTTCGACACCTAATCTCCGCGTTCTTGATTCCGGAACTGCAGGTGGTAATAGATAACAATATCTTACTCCCAGATACAAAGATACAAGTAACTGACTAGTATTATAACCAGGTGTCTGGCTGCGTGAATTACAAGAGTCTGTCGGGAATCCTAATACCTATATCGGCACCGACATTGTTTCCTCCTTCTTTCCGAGAACGCTTCCTTCAGGATTTGAACTCCGTATACAGTCTATAACACAAGATTGGCCCATCAGTTGGAACTCATCATTTGACTACGTACATCAGCGTTTGACTCTTGCCGGAGCCGGAAAGCATTCACTGCAAGACTGCGTCTCCAGACCCATGGCACTTCTTAACTCTGGTGGATGAATTGAACTATTAGAGGCTGATTTTACCGGTGTATCTACGAATGGGCCTGTCATATAGCAGTTTGGGAGCATGATGAGGCGCTTCCTTGAAATGGTGGGGGTCGGCTTTGATTATGCAAAACCAATGAAGCGGTGGCTTGAAGATGCTGAGTTAGATGACATTCATGAAAGGATTATTCCGGTTACATATGATGCAGCCTGTACTGATGAGGAGGTGGCTTCCAGAAGCGTTGCACATTTGGTGACAGCCGCGGCTGGTTTGAGGGATTTTACAAAGGGTTCGTATTTAATCAATTCTAAGTTTGACAGACAACAGATTTTAACAATTATATAGGGCAGCCGGGTATTGACATGAGCGAGGACGAGTTAAATGAGTTCCCCACATAAGTCAAGAAGGAGTTGGAAGAGAGAGGTGCTTATTTTGACTTTCTTGCTGTCTGGGGTCGAAACCCTACATAGATTACTGGTCACTATCTATTACCTGTCTACCCACTTCCAAACAGATACAACTATGGGCTTGTTGCAATCAAATATCCCTACTTTCTGAGCAAATGAGCCCTCAAAACACCCACCATGAGCAGAAGGTGGGTGCATACAAAAGTAACGTAGAAGGGATGTATCCCAAAAAACCTGGGTCACACCCACGGATACTGGTTGGTAGAAGAGTCTTGTATGACTCCGGATGATAAAACTTGCTTTATTCGTTAAATGCCCGCACAAAACAAAGCCCGCTTACAAGGTGTCGTAAGGACTAGCTTCTACAACATTGAACTCCAAAAGTAGCATCGCATGTTCGTTAAACTACTTTTTTGCAATCGCTACACAGGCAACCATTCTCAAAACCGTCTCGCCTTTCTCGTTCTTGGAAATTCCATCTCCACTCTCGAGCCGTTCAACAATATCCGAAACAGCCTCGTCCCACTTATCCTCGTCCCTCTGAGTCCACCCCGTCGGCAAAGTTCCCAGATAGCTCCAAGCCAACTGTGCCCATCGCTTGAGGTCTGTGATCTTCAAAAAGCAATCCTTCTCAGAACAGGTAATATTTACGGGGGCAGAACCACCTGTCTCCAGCGCCTTTCTCAAATCCTTCTCCTGGAAGCCCTCCAGAGGCAATAAAGCAGGCATTGGACCCTCTTTTCCGCGCGTACGCCAGTGAGCATGCTGCAATGCATCAACGTGCGGCATGTAGATCCAGATAGAGGCAATTGCAGTGCCTCCAGGCTTCAATGTGCGATAGATCTTCTTTGCTGCCGTGTCATGGTCTCCCAAGCAGTGGAAAGCAAAGCTGGTGAAGGAATGTGTGAATTTGTCGTTGGGGAAAGTCAATTCTTGTGCGGACATGACTGCAGTGGTAACAGGCCATTTCTTCTGCTCCGCCAGGGCAGCACATCCAGCCACAAACTGTTCATTGACATCAGTGGCATCAATGGTGATGTTGGTAGGATTCTGCTCCAAGATGGTGCTGGTAACAGCGCCAGAGCCGCAAGCCTGCCCGCAAAATATTAGTGAGCAGCAGTTCATATAGGTACCTATTGACAATTGTAGGTATAGAGAGGTTTGGACCCAAACTTGAGATTGGGTTCCTTATATATCTATTCAAGCACCAACCGCAGCTACCAACCAACCGCAGCTACCAACCGCAGCTGACACGCTCTGCCTGGCCGTACTGAGATATTATTGATTGTAAGGCTGGCTGAGCATTACTAGCCGGCGGCGCCCGACTGTAGTTGCCTGGCTTCCGAAGCTAGTTTATTACCCCTAGAGATGGGCGAGGAAGATGGCAGGGAGCGACCAGAAGCAACGTGTGTTGTACATGCATGCTGATCATGTTGTGTAACCCAAGAAATCACCAATGTGGGTGCACCAGCCCTTACAAGGGCCAGGCATAAATAGTATGACTAGCCCTTTAAATCCGCATGCCCGTGGTGAGGTGCGTTGTGGAAAAAATGAAAAAATGATCCATTTCAAGGAGCGAGAAGCCAGCAAAAGAGCGTTTTTTAGTCGACCTTGAAGAACTTAACGTCGATGAAGATGATCCAACTTGATTTTGAACCAGTCAAACCTGGAGAAATATTGGCATGTCCATATTGTAAAAGCAATAGCACATGACCCGTCATAATGTAAAAAGTGAACTTGGTCCATCAAAATCTTCATTCGTTTCGTTTGGTCGAAATGCCTGCTGAAGAATGCAAACTCAAGATCATTAAAATATATACGCCACAGTCTTATTTCCATTCCTCCCGTTATTATGCTCTTTTTGATCTTACTGCATCTTCTTCTCAGCTTCGGTGCCATTTTACATTCCGATGCTCGCAATGTCCGAGGACGCAAGTTTTTCTCCGCTCACTGGCGCCCAACAGAATAAGCATTTACAACATGAATAGCTTGCGGGGAGTCGTTGTATGTGTTTCCATTGGCAGTGACCAGCTCAATATCATCCGCCTGCGCTGAAGTCTTGTTTCCCAAGCTATCTCTTCCATGGTGCAGCTGCGCGAATCCCGCACTAGAATCTGTTGCAGATGGGTGTCCCGTTTTAGATTGAGAGGGATATGATTTTGCGCTTGACCCCCCACGGCTTCTTCCGTACGTCAACAGACGACTTGCCAGGGAGTTGAACAATGGTGCCACTTCAACCATCACCGGTCGAAGACTAGGAACACAGCAGCAGACAATCCCAATCGGAAGCTCCATCGTCTGGAGGAGGATAGTGACCCACAGGTAGTCGGTGATGTCTTCCTGGGGAATTCCGGTGAGATCAAAGAGGCAAACAATTTTGAGAAGGGAAATAATTGTTGCTCTGTTATACAGACGTTAGAAACGCAATTCATTCTATAAGAGCTCGAGAAACTTACACAAGACCAAGACAGAGTAAAATAGATAAGATTAATTTGTTGCGGAATGCCAATTGGAGTCTCCATATTAATGGCATGGGCAAAATGACAATTCCCAAGTCGAAGAGAACGTGTATAATTCCGATGGACGAGCAATATGGCTTCGCTTCAACACAAGCTCCAGGTCCCAACGGATTCCATGCCTTGCTGACAAGCGTGCAAGAAAAGACTTCGGAAAAGAATCCCGCAATTCCAAATCCTGCAATCAATGCCACAAAAATCCAACAAATCCAGCGAAAGATGTTGTTGACTCCGAATAACCTGATGTAAAAGAACAATATTGAGAGCTGCACGACAGAGACAGCGACAACCCACAGGGAGAAGTTTACTAGAATAATCTTTGCACATGAGATCAGCTCTAGCTACTCGGCGTGTACCTGCTCAAGGTAACACGACCTGGGAGACGTTTTCCTACCTTGAGGTATAGAGTTATGGCTGTGGGGTCAATTGCCATAACTGTCGCAATTGGGAGACCAGCCCCGCCAGCAAAGACTGCTGCCAAGTTGACTCCTTGAAAAACCCAGGTTAAGATCTGATTATCTGTAAGCCAAAGTCCAATAGTGATCTGAGTATAGTTACAAGTGCAACAAGACATAACCAGTCGTCAAATAACATCTTTGACTTCTGTAATCGTCTTGCTCGAAAACGTGCCGCAACGCATGCAGTTGCGAGTAAAACCATGACAATTGGAACAACGACGATCGAAAGCTGGTGGCTGTTCGTCGCCATGAACGTTGTTCGCTTGAGAAGAGTCATTGTGCCGGATTTCGATGATCGTGTTCTATTGAAGAAGCTAGCGATGATAAGCCTCAGAAACGATTGTACAACAGACTCTCACTACCAAAAGATGGTAAGAAAGATAAGAAACGTGTGAGCAAGGTGGACATTTAAAAGATACTGTAGCTTGATATGCGCGATCACTTGCATCCTACCACTGGCTCCCGAACCGACACATGGTACGGGTCCAAGGTGGTCCAAGGCTGTGAACTTCGTCCTTGGTTGCGGCACTATCAGTGCACCATTGAGGCGTCTGGCATGCATTTTGGAATGGAGTGCCACTGTAAATTTACATGGCTGTTGATAATCCTGGCTGCTGCGTGTAGTAATGCCAGGGTAGTTTTTAGCGCCACTGTAGAATTACGTGGCTGTTAATAATCTCGGCTGCTGCATCCAGGGTATACTTTCGCAGATGAAATGATGTTTGGAAAAGTTTGTATATTCTCAGGAACTTGAATTTAATAAACACAAGTAAAAGTTAGTAGAAAAGGAATGCAGCCAAACAAGTACTGAGTTCTGGTGCTGTTGATAACATAGAAAGTTCCTCTGTGAAAAAATCGCACTTCAGTAACTCATTATGGCTGCCGAGCGTCATCTTGACAACTCTCTCGCTCCCCGATGGCACATGATATTGTAGCCTCCTTCCCCAACTGAACATGTTTCGGACACCCTTTGCTAAAAGGCAAACAGCCAAGTCATACAATCATCAATTCCTAATCTCCCGAATAGCTAGTCACCGTTGCCAAATACCTCAAAATGGTCGATAATAAGAATGAGACGCACTACTTTCTTGACGGTAATGCCGAGGAGCTCGAACGATTAAGACTTGGGCAACTGGTTATTAAGAATCATATGGAAAACCTTGTTTTGGCTCCCGTGGACTTTCAAAAGCCAGGCTTGAGAGTTTTAGACTCTGCAACTGCAGATAGTAAGTAACCAAGCCATTTAACGAGGAGGAAGCTAATGCGGCATGAAAAGGCACATGGCTTCAAGACGTATTCAATTCAATTCCTGTTCCAGTTCGGTCCACCCAAACATTCATTGGGACAGATATCACAGATACCTATTTCCCCCGACCTCATCCGGATGGAATTCAGTTGTTCGAGCAGTCTATGACCCGACCTTGGCCGGAAGAGTGGGCTTCTAGCTTTGATCTCGTGCACCAACGCATGGCGTTACCGGCTGCAGGAAAGACGGTAGTTAAAGACACAGTCCGATCTTTCGTGGATCTTGTTAAGCCAGGCGGATGGATTCAGATGGTGGAACCAGATCACTCGGTCTCCATGGGCCCCGCCATGGGTGATTTCTTTCGTCTATTGAGTGATGTTTTTGATTTCATGAGAACAGGCAACAACTACGCCGTCCAACTCAAATCGTTCTTGCAGAACGCTGGGGTGGTCGACATCGAAGAAGTGGTTTTTGATGTACCTATTGGTAGAACAAGTGACAGCGATGAAATGGCACGGAAGAGCACTAGGATGATAGAACTTGTCATAAATGGGTTGACGCAAGTTGCTGGCTGTAAGTCGTGATTGGTTTCCGATACCTGAATACCAACTAATGTTTCTTGTCGACAGCTATTCCCACCTCGTTCTCTGCAGAAGAGCTCCAAAATCTCGGTTCAACAATCCGCAACGAAGTGACAGTCTCTGGGGGCATTTTTAGATTGCATTGTGTTTGGGGGAGAAGACCTTGAAATTTGAAAAGCAGTATGGAGCGACAGCCCAAGTTTCAGAAAAAATAAGGATGTTCAAGCACAATTTCACTTTAGGAATCAACGATATTTCCCATGTGCAATTCTGTCAGATTCTGTTAGAAAATATTTCTTCCCTTGACACCACCACACTAACTGTATTGATCATAAAAGTGAAAAAGCTCAACTCCTCATTTACAAATAAGCGAGACACCACGTCAACAACTTCCAATTACTCTACGTCGCCCTTACTTCCCGTCAACACAATTCCAACATCCGAATAAACTTTACTTCCGTGCAAGCGCTCTGCTTGAATTGATGGAGCTAGACAACTCCCTTGAAATCCCACAACCTGCGAAAGATCCCATTGTCATGGCGTTGGGAATCATGCGTAAGGGGGAACAACAGTCACCCGCCGCATAAACTCCAGAGATACTCGTTTGATTGAAAGGAGGAGTAATCTTGATTCCAAGATTGGGAACACACTCGACACCCAACTGGTCTGTTAGCCTTTGGTCCGCGTATAAATCCGGTTTATGTACAAGAAAGGTCGTCTCTTTCTGAGTTCCATCTTCGAACACGATTCCAAGTTTGTCGCTTTCCGAGGTCTTATGCAGACGAACCACTTTTCTGTCATCAACTTGCATTCCTTCGTCCAATTGCTCAGATATCGCAACTGCCAGACTTGGATTACCGTGGGTGTATATGGTGATCGTTTCGGCGAATTTGTGAGCATCTTGTGCATTTGTAATTGCGTGAATAGGATTAGTTAGAATCCCTTCCGCTAGTACACCAGCTTCACGAGATCGCCGATGTTCATAACCAAAACAGAACATGCAATAATAACTAAGCTCAATGTTAGACTGGAACTTTTGCTATATATCTTTAAGGATGAACTTACATCAATTTTCCGTAATTCTCAGTATAGCCTTCAATATCCGGGTGAGTTTCCAAAACGCCAGAAGCGAACAAAAGTTTTCTCCCCCTCCATGTAACATTTTTCTCATCAATGACTTCAAATGTCCCGTCCAAATTCTTTTTTGCACTTTTAACCGTCGTTGAAACGAATTGCACAAGGCCGGATTCCACAAGCTCTGCCTTTGATTTTTCCCTCAACTTCTGTGGGTCCTCATTCTCCCAGGAGGAAGTCAAATGTGTAGGTGTAGAGAGAGCATTTCGAGGTGTTCCAGAATCAAAAATGATACATGAATGAAGGGCCCGATATAGCGTGAGGGCTGCAGAAAGACCAGCATGACTGCCACCGATGATTAAAACATCACTTGGACTGTCTAGAAAATTGCTCTCTTCTTTAGCTTTCTGTGGAAACATGTTGGTAACTCTGAAGTAGGAAATGTTTTTTGGAGCAACAAAAAGAAATATTTCGTGTCTATCTATCCTCTAACCAAGCCCCTGGAGGGTGAGATATCGGAACTTGGAGACGGCTACCGAAAATCAGAAGTCGGGCGGCGTAACCTCTGAGTGGCTCCCGCAGTCTATCGGCCTCCGCAGATATGTCGACATTTCACCACATAATACTGTTTATTAGACTCTGAATATATTTTCCAAGCGATATCGCGAAGACTATCGTTACTACACTCTCAAACAAAACAGCACCTTTACTTTGAGAACACACAGAATGTGTTCTTCCAGTTTATCCAAAACTTTCGATGTTCTGATCATTGGTGGTGCAATTGCCGGTCTGGCTGGGGCTCTTTCGCTGGCTCAACAACAACACACCACTGTCGTTCTCGATTCGCATGTTTACCGGAACGATCTGAGTTCACACATGCACAACGTTTTGACATGGGACAGAGAAGATCCCAATAGCTTCAGAGCTGCTGCTGCGAAGAATATACTAGACGGATACTCCACTATTGCATTTGAGTCTGAAGAAATCGCTTCAATTATGGAGATAGGTGGCATTGAGGGAGGTACATTGTTTACAGCAACGAGCGTTGACGGCAGAACTTATCGGGGACGGAAAGTTATACAGGCCACTGGTGTTAAAGACATATATCCGGATATCGATGGTTATGCGCAATGCTTTGCCACTGCTATGTGAGTCTTCATAAACCATTCATTGTTATCGGAATACTGATGAAAGCTAGATACCATTGCTTCTTCTGCAAAGGATACGAAGCTAGAGGTGTTGAATCTGCTGGGCTTCTCACTCTTCCTGATTTAGCATCAGCACCTATTGCACTTCACATTGCACGCCAGGCGCTACGATTTGCAAAGTCTGTGACCATTTACACACACGGCAACGCTGAGCTTGAGAAGAGAATCCACGAAGCTCAAGGATCGAATCAAGTCTTCAAAGTCGACAACCGGAAAATCTTTCGCTTCGAAAAGGGGCCGAACTTCTCCGACATCATCATCCACTTTGAGTCCGGAGACTCAGTAATTGAAGGTTTCATAGGACACAAGCCAAGCACCGAGCCAAAGGGGGACTTTCATAAGCAGTTGGGACTTGAAATGACGCCCATGGGAGACCCTGTAATTAAACCCATGTTCTGTGAGACTACGAGAAAGGGGGTATTTGTTGGAGGAGATGGAGCATCTCCGATGAAAATTATTCCGCAAGCATTGTTCACAGGGTCAGCGGCAGCGGCAGCTGCAGCAGCACAGCTTCAAGCTGAGGATGCTACCCAAACTTGTATTTTCTAAGGTTTCCAACTGTCGGATCCATTGTTTCTCGGGTTTTGATTTTTCCGTTTCGCTTCAATCTACTACAATACGCTCGGTTGGAATTGAAAATTGATTCTTTTCTATCCCGATTCGGGGAGGTTTCAACAAATGCTACGTTGCTACAGTAACTTTGCGTCGCCGATCTGCAGAGAGGAAGGAAGTGTCTCGGCCCCCTTAAAAACCTGGTGAAGGGGAGGGATTTACGGGGCCCGAGATGCAGTGTGGTTACACAACATAAATAAGATACCGACCGTAAGCCACCCGTAAGCCACCCGTAAGCCCAACCACAGGCTAACAAGTCACTCGCTCTCAACTCCCGAGATTGAAGTTGGTCCCTGTATGTTGGTTTGGTTGCCTGAACTTGTCGTGCAAAGTGCACGCCCCCGTCTACATACGAAGTATTGAAGTTTTCAAATCCATTCTTTTTACTCTTCTCTTCAGAATCGAAGTTTCTCCCTCTTTTTGTTACACTTCACTTCCTCTGCAATTGCTTGTTTTCTCGCCATAATGAGTGCTGTTAACGCGCCACAGTCGTCAGCCTCAAGTGCCTCGCCAGAGATTTCTAACCCCGCGGAAACAAAAGTAGCGGGGAGCACTCCCGAAACGCAAGCCCAGCAAACTCGTGGGCTGCAATTCTGGTTGATTATACTCTCTGGCTGTTTGGTGGATTTCTCAACGGCATTGGACGCGACCATCATTACTACCGCACTTCCAAAAATAACGACTGAGCTTCATGGCGAAGAACAATATGTCTGGCTGGCCAACACCTACGTCTTCGCCTGCACGGCCGTCATGCCCTTTGTTGGCCAGACATCGAATATATTCGGACGACGAATCCCAATGATAGTTTCCGTAGTACTGTTCTCGATCGGAAATGCTATTGCGGGAGGAGCGGTCAGTCCCAGCATGTTGATTGCAGGAAGGGTGGTCACGGGTCTTGGTGGCGGCGGCATATTCGTCTTGAACGACCTCATTATTTCCGATTTAGTCCCTGTGAGAGAATGAGCGAAATTTCTCGGGATACGAATTGCAATAGCGACGATATCTACAATAATCGGGCCTGTCCTTGGCGGAATTTTAGCACAACAGTCGTGGCGTTGGGTCTTTCTCATCAATCTTCCTTTCGCGGGAATTGCACTCCTCATCATGGTCCCTTTTCTCCGTCTCAAACATACGCGTGCGCCATCCTGAAAGCACGCTGTCGCTCGTATAGATTTCCTGGGGAATATTATTTTTGTGGCATCTATATGCGGGATACTGTTTGGACTGATTATGGGAGGAACACAGTACCCTTGGTCGTCATGGCATGTCATTGTTCCTCTCGTTTTGGGATTCGCTGGGTGGGCGCTTTTCCATATCCACCAAGCTTCCCCAATATGTAAAGAGCCCAGCATGCCACCACTACTTTTCGGCAATCGAACATCCGTCACTTGTCTAGCATTGACCTTCATCTCGAATAGTCTGCTGGAATGGATCGTGTACTTCCTCCCAATCTACTTCCAATCTCTCAAAGGGACAACTCCCCTCACTTCGGGTGTCGATGTGCTTCCATTCAGTATCTTCTACGTCCCCTTGGCTGTCATTACCGGAGGTCTGATGTCCAAGTCTGGAAAGTACAAGCCCATACATCTCATCGGGTTTGGCTTTACATCTTTAGCATGTGGCCTATTCTCCATTCTCGACGTTGGTTCCTCAACGGGAGAGTGGGTGGGGTTCCAGCTTCTTCTGTCTATAGGTGCTGGCTTTACCATGATTAGCATTCTCCCAGTTATTCAAGCCTCCCTCCCGGAATCTTATGTAGCAACTGCTACAAGTACCTTTGCATTTGTACGAAACTTTGGTTTTGTCTGGGGTATCACGATTCCATCCGTTATTTTCAACGCGCAGATCGATCGAAACCTGCACTGGGTCGATGACGACGCTATTCGTCATTCCATGAGCGATGGCAAAGCATATGGCTATGCAGGTACTGGAGCTATCAATCGTCTCCCGCTAAATGTGAAAGAGTCTGTTCAGGATGTTTACGCCTCGGCACTGAGCGCACTTTGGCAGGCGGCCGCCGCAATGGCAGCTCTTGGCTTCTTTTTAGTATTTGCTGAGAGAAGCCTTGAGTTGAAAATGGATCTAGAAACCGACTTTGGGATGGAAGACTCTTCCGTTCCAGAAAAGGATGTTGATGGAGGACAGGCTACGATGGTTGATGGGGGAAAAGAGAGGCATGGAGGATCCACTGAGTGAAATACCCCAGTGACATACCGGCAACCTTAGCCGAAGGTGTAAGCACCGCTTGGGTAATATCTCCTCTACCAGTCTTTAGCAGTTTATTTTCTCGACTTATCAGTTGTCCCGGTCTCGTACACAAGGGTCAGAAGCATTCTTCATAGGATTATTTAAGCCCTCAATTAAATGTATATTTTTTCACGTATTTGAAGGCTGTCTTGGTAGTGAAAGTTCTAAATGTCTGAAGGCGGAGGAATGGAAACATATGCTTCCACGATTCGTCTTGTGAGATTAAAGGGGGCAAACGATCCAGTTCCAACTCTTGTCCTCAGCATCGTGTCACCGACTAACCAGAAGCTGGACCACATCGATATAAATACCCAAATATAGCCAATTTTTTTCACTAACCCTCCAACCACTCTTTCGCACAAGCCACTGGACAAAGTCCTCAATTGTAATGGCAGTAGCTTGCCAAACAAAAAACAAGAAAAATCCAATTGAACATTCTGCTGCCGTTATGTTGGATGGGCGGGGTAGATGAAGTTGACCGAGCGCATGGAACGAACCAGAAATAAAGAATGCAAGGTAGAGCTTGCTGTAGGAGGAAAGATTACTACCACGTGGTATTCGAAGACTGTTCGCAACAGCTGTTGTATAGGAGGTAAGCATCTTAACACTGAATTAGTCACTCTCACATCTACAGAAAACCATTTCACCAAACATACATGGCGGAGTTGCTGATGCCAGAAGGCGCCCCAGAACAAACGAACAGTTTTGAGATCTTGAAGCCCACCAAATGCAGAAGGCCAGTCCTAAAATTATCGTCAACACTGAAGCAAGTACAAGTAGTGTTCAAATTCCGACTGACCTTTGGCTGAGTTAAACGTAGCATAACCCCAAGAAAGGCCCCTTGGGCATATTGCATGCTCAACATGAAATATGGCAGTATTCCAAGAGAAAATGTCTTGATAAAACTCCATTTCCAACTCGAATGACGGATTGTTAGAAATTTACTGTTCATCTCTCCCACTTTTCCATCCTGTGTTGCGAAATTCACTCTCCGGTGAGTCTCAAAAAGCAGGTCCGCGAGACACGCGCAAGCGAGAAACTTGAAGAATTGAGATAAAAGGAAGCCAGACCTTCCCATTTGCGGGGGTTTGGGTGTATTTTTTACTTGGTGATTCCATCGAATGCCACGTTGATTAAACATAAGTCCAGTGGCCCATCGTATCTTCTTCCATCCAAAGTTATTATATGATCGGCCCTCTTTCGAGGCTTTGTCAATTCGCCAAAAGTGGGCTTCTGGCCCTTCAGCACCTGAAAAAAGTAGTTTGGCCAAGGTTGCCATGTAGAAAGACCAAGCAATCGAAAATGGTTGAGATAAACCGAAGTCATTGGTAAAATGGGGGTGGAGATTGCAGTATATAGCTAAGTAAATGATGATGATGCTGAATACCGCAGAACGCATAAATGTTTGAGGGGAGACAAGCGCTACGAACTGAACGACCCATAGTAGAATGTGAGGAATAATAGAAGAAGAGGGCGTTCCCAAATATGTGTTAGAATGCTGTTCCATCATAATCTTTGCTGCTCAAAATTCAGGTCGTATTTTCTGAAAGACAGAATTTGCTTCTATTATAGTAAGTTTTTCATAGAAGCTAGTTGGTATTCTTGCTCGGGTGCCGGCTGTTGGAGACCGGGGAACAGACAAGGATGCAAAGCCGAATCCACACGGCACCCGTAGAGCAAGCATATCAACCTCAGGAGCCAGAGTATCGATTCAAATTGTCTTCTCACGACTTGAACTTCCAAGAATCATAAGAATTTGTTGGCGATGGAAAACTTGGCTTTTGCCTTCATTTTCTCGCATGCTTACCACATTGGTAGCATGTTGGTTTTTGCCACATTTTCATATCTTTTAAGCGCGCCATCCGGAATATACAAATGTTTCCCTCTCGCCAGAAGTTCAATTCTCTGGGGAAAAGCTGTTCATGTCTTGGTTCAACAGAATTATACCCGCGTATGATAGCGTAACCCAATCATAAGTAAACATTGCTAACAATCCAGTCCGTCGTACAATCACAGCAGCCGTTCGTGGTGAACTGGTGGTCAAAGGACTATATTATACTACCTCCCAAATACCTAGCAGATCTTAAAACGGCAGGATGGAAACATATGAGTTTTTTCCAGAACATCAACGATGTAAACGAAATTTCCTCGACATCATCTAGTGTCAACTTTGGCTAACGCGGGCTTCAGGCACTTTTTCTTTCAGCCACTGCGGGTGAATGATACACTGGCCCTGCCTCAGAAAGAATGGTTGACATTGTCAAAAAATATGTCAATCCAAATTTACGTAAGGGGGAGCTCCGTGAAATAACTTGCTAGAATAAACTAACTTCCAAGCAAAATCTAGCAAAAAGGACGCCTCTAATACTTGAGGAAATCAATTACTCGTTCGAAAATCAACTCGAGAGTTTCACAGGTATCTTCATAAATATCCCTTCAAAGTTTCGAAGTTACTAACAAGAGCCTAGATTGGAATGAAGTTCCTGCTTTGGAATTCTTTAGTAACGTCGCTCATCGAGTAGCGACACGTGTAAGAGTTGGGGCCATTACTCGTGGGACACCTAAGCGAGATTTCCCGCCCCACTATAATTTCCGACACTCCGTCTTCAAAAACCTACCATAATTCAACCTTTTAACCAAAACTCATTAAATTGAAAATGGTAGACCGAATCCTCTCCCCCTCTTCTATACACGAATCTGGCCAGAATTGGTCGACACCGAAGCGCGCTAGAGTACGTCAAGCGCGAGACGATGGAAAATCGTAGAAGATAGAAGCTGAATTAGGTGTACCAAAATCGACCGCGCAAAGGATATGTAAGAGCAATTCAAGTCGAACTACACGGAAAGGGAAGCAGTTTCGAAAGAGATTACTATCTAAGCGACATATACGC
>LLEY01000234.1:0-78511 GCA_001414485.1 Calycina herbarum | reverse complement strand
TATATATATTTAGAATTCTAAGTTTCAGACGCTATATGATTTTACTTAGCGATTCGCTTAAAAATACCCCTGTAATCTTGTCTTTTTTCTTCTTCTTTTAATAACTTTTTAATATAAATTAGCCTCAGTCTTACATTTTATAACTTTTATATTTATATAGTAATGAAATCAAAGTTTTAATTTTGAAATTTTTAATCAACAATTCGTAAAGATATTAAAATGTCAAAATCGCGATTTTAGGTGTGTTTTCAGTTGGCCGGTTCGCTATACATGCACGTTAGGTTTGGAAAGATAATGCAGGATTCATCGGCAGCGATTATATAAATCAAGGGGAGCTGAACAGTAATAGACATAGACTTACCACTGATATAGCGGGAATCAACATAGAAAGAAGTAACAAGAAAGGCAAATTTCAGAACTGCATGGATATCATTAAACTTCTTAATCTCCCACCTAAACAACTCTATCAGACCTCTTCTTATTATCCCTATGTCTCTTCTCCTTCCCAACAACCTTCCGTCGCTTCTTCCACGCTCGATTCGCATCCCCCCTGTTCTCATAAAACCACTTCTGGAAATCGCTTTCCGGAGCCGCTCCCTCTTTAGCTTTCACCTCCTTAGCCTCCTTGACTTTCCCCTCCTTATGTTTTGGTGTCTTACTACTCTCCCCCTTCGTTTTCTGCCGAATAGGTGAACTCGGAGCATGATCATCTTCCCCATCCTCATCCTCATCACCAGCACTAGGCCAAAGAAACTTCTTATTCGCGTGCGCAGTATCCGGTGTAGGAGCTGCACTTCTCAGACCTCTGTATTCGAAATCTCGTTGTGTGAAAGGTGTCAAGGGGACTTTATCTTGCGCTTCTTCCATTTCTTCATCGTTGTCTGCGTCTGCGCCGAAGAAGCTGAATGAGGAGGGAGCGGGTTTAGGTGCAAGGTCTGTGTTGCCTGGTTTCGGTCGCTTGTACAAGGCTTCGAGGGGGTGGAGTTCGGCTGAGACGGGGGTGGTGGTGATTTCTGGGATTGGGATTTTGATGCTTAGGTTTAGAGGGCCGCCGGAGGATGACTGTGGGCGTGAAGCAGGTCTGGAATCGATGGTCTCGTTTTCGGACTCGGAGGAGTCTTTTTCGTCGTCGGAATCTGCTTCTGATGAGTCTGACGAATCTTCGGAATCGGATTCAGAGTCTTCTGAGGATGAGCCAGAGCTTGATGTTTCTGAGTCGTCCAAAGCAGGTGTAGGTATAGGCGCTACGGGTTTAGGTTCTAGGAGAGTAGCTTCGTCGACCGACTTTTCTTCTTCCTCCTCCTCCGATGAGCTTCCACTATCACTGCTGTCCTCGTCCGAGCTGCCGCTTTCGCTATCCTTTTCTGCGACGGGTGCTAGTTTTGGCTCGAGCGGTTTCGATTCCGAGGTTTTCACCATTTTGATGGTTACCTCCTCCACCACATTTCCATCTTCATCAACCCAACCTTTCCCCTCCACAAACTCCGCAGTAATCTTCTTGTTCCCACTAGCCGTACTCCTCAAGAAAGTGGCATACTTTGTTGTCTTCGCAAACTCATGTACAACAGCTTCCTTCCCAGGCCTATGCCTCTTTCTCTCCACCTTATCCGTAGCCATAGCTTTCGAACTTGTCGCAACATTCGCAGGAATAACAGTTTTAAACAGACATTCCGGACCAGTGGTAAATTTCGATTTATTAATCCTCTTGTCCTTCTCCTTGTCTTTAGTCGAATATGCTGCCGCAGTTGGTGTCGTCCAACCCCTCTTCACCGAGCGATCCACGATTTCGGCGCCCGGAATTGTGTCGTCCCTCTTCCTCTTCTTCGAGAGCTTCTTGTTCTTTTTCGATTCCTTAGCTTCTGCCGCATCCTCCTCCCCAGTTACTCCCTTCTTCTTTTCAGGTCGCGCCTTTTCCACGCGCACCTTGGTGCCCTTCAAAATAGCTCCATTAAGCTTCTTCTTAATCTTCTCCGCATCCATAATTGGCAGCTCAACGAACCCGTATGGCTTCTCGGGGAATGTAGGAATCGTATGGTACGAGATATTGCGAGCGTTTGGGAGGATCGAGGGTGGGAGGATAGCTCTGAGGAGGTTGGGGTCGAGAGGTGTGATGTGTAACCTTGTGTACTCGGCCTCCGATTTTGAGGGAACGGTGTCAGATTTGGATTGGAGGGCCATGTTATATTATCGGCATTTTCTGTATGTAGTGCTGCAGGAGTGTGCTGGCATTTGTAGGAAGCTGTCAATGTCGAGATGGTAAAGCTGCCGCTTGAATTTATTTCTGCGGCGGGAAGAGCGGCTAAATACCGGGTAGAAAATCTGGAGATAGCTCAAGCGGCCTCTTAACCAAAGCCCAAAGGTACCAAAGTATTTTGAAGTTACCACGATAAATTACATACTTGATCTGCTTTTTCTGGCTTTGAAATAACGGTGGGTAATAGTTTTGACAAAAGTTCGATAAAACGCCGCTATTTTTGTAGGGGCCTGAAGGTACATTGGAAAAAATCGCGACTTTAAAAATACTACACAACAACAACGTTATTGACATGCTTAAGAAATAGTACAATTGCTAATAAGCCTATTCTGGCTCTGCTTATATTTTTTAATAAAATTTAGTAAGCTGTAAAGAGTACAGAACTTGCCTTCCAATACAGAGTGTCTGGAGTGGAAAAACGGACGTTTTTTCCGTCCCGGTAGACATTGCCCAATAAAAGAGCTTCTTCCAAGTAGAAGCCTCCCCCCACTACTGCTCATACAGACAGAGTATTCAAATAACGAGTCGCGCCGAAAGAAATTCTCAACGGGCGCTTGGTCTAGGGGTATGATTTTCGTTTCGCACTGTTCTTGTGAACTGTGACTATGAAAGGTCGCGGGTTCAATTCCCGCAGTGTCCAGGATGTGTGATCAGTCCTCTTTTTGCACTTCTTACACATCTCCAAAGGTTGTGTTCAAGTTTGGAACTGTTTTGAGAAGTTTTTGTCACTTTTTTGGCAAAGTTATAGTGTGCCGGTGGATGCCGAAGCTGGGGTCGGGTAAATCCAATGCTTTCCTTGATAGTCAGAAATTGTAGCTCTTTTATTCTTCGAGATGGTTGAAATAATAGCTTTGTAAATAATTTGGATATAATCAAATCTGTTTAGCGAGGAGTGTCGACATATATGAATGGCCCACGTAGATTACGCTGCTACCTTTGTTCCTGTCGTAGGAAGTAATGTAACACTTGAAAATACCTTATCTGACAAAATAAGTTGTAGTATGGTTTATTCATTCATTGCGGAAGTGACCAAAAATGTTAATACATTATTAAGCAGGAAGTCAAGTAAGTCTAATTATTAAATTGTCTTTTCAAGCGTAGTTAGATTATAAAGTCCGGAAAACTTTAAATAAATAGAGTATTAGATACTTATCCGTAGAACATTTATTTGATATCAATATTCCAGATAGCTTAGAATACTCAAGTTCTTTAAGCAGAGTTGATTTACGTCGAATTTGAGGTATGTCTAGATAGAAACAGTCAATTATATAGTTGGTGTATAAAGTTCTTACTGTATTTCCTAGTTGATATAGAACCTCTTCAGTATTTAATTTTATTTACTATAATCTACTGCTCTGTTGTTCTCCGATTTTCCCTCTCAATAGTAGGCTATTTCCTTTACGTTCTCTGGAATCTAAGCAGGTATTTCAGTAACGTTTTTTTACTTTTAACGAAGACGTACTCGAAGTCTTTGCCGAAGTTCGGCACGCTCGGGCCGAATGGAACAACTCTACCCGCTCTTGTTCCGACGTGGAAATTGTTGCGAGCCTTGGTGATTACTTTTGGTCCAGGATTTTTAGTACGGTCTAGGGGCATCATAAAAATCATAAATCATTCACTTTTCAATGCTGTAGAATTTAGCACACTAGTTTTCATTGTACGTCTAGCTTCAAAACAATCGAATTCATTCTCCCAAGCCTTTAGAATAACTGAGACGACTGTGCGAATAGATTTCGAATAATTGAACTCATTTACTTAAAACCTTTAGAACAACGGGGATTGTTAGTTATCTTCTGAATAATTCAGGATGGGTAATTAATTCTTGGGACTTCACAGCACCTCTGCTAGGATTAATTATGACTTTACGCTAGTGCCTAAAAAGTAAGTTACACATAGCCTTATCCTCTGAGGGTGAGTTCCTAGCCTCCTTTATTTATCTTATTACCTCTCAGCTCTATAATCTTGCGAGTTTCTTTCTCGAATTTGGCCAACGTCCAGTCGACATTCCCTTATGATCCAGAACCCAGTTGAGCGCCTTTGAAGCCCTTCAGCCCAATTTTGGAGACCTGTTCTATCAAATGACTTCTGGATCCAAAAGAAAGATTGTCAAGACTTGGTTCAAGTCTAAATTTCGCGGAAGTCATGAAAAACCACAAGCTAGCTCCATTGAGGCCGCGTCTGCTTCAGGCGCCATTCCGGAGACATCAGAGGGTGATAATCTTCCCACACTGGTTCGTCCTGGCAGTCCATCCCCTGTTCTAAACGAGCCAGTGGTTGGACCAGAACTTCTAGCAGCCTCGTCAAGAGATAATATACCCATATCAGATGCTACGGCAACTATACAATCGCAAGGGAGTGGTTCCAACCTCCCTTTGACAATTGTGGACCGAAGTCAAGAAGCCAAAGAAGAAACACATACAACAGTCGAAATTGGACTATCTCAGGCCAGCACAAATGACATAAACCCACAAAGCGAGTCTGTGGATTGCTTCAAAATGGCTCTGAGACTTCTGGAGCCAAAGGACCTTGAGAATTGGAAGGCTATGCAGTCTGATTTACCCCTAGATGGCGAAGCAGACAACACCGATAAACTCGAGGGGTTGATACAAAAACAGCAAACCACCATTCCTGGAGTAAATACACAGACACTAGAAGACTCTCAAAATGCGAAGCTTGTGGTAAAGAAACTCGAATCTTTTTTGAAAATTGCAAAACCTTTTGTGATGGTTTTGTCTCGGTTAGATCTACATGGTCTCGCGCCGCTCAAATCCGCGGGCTCTTTCTTTGCTGTTAAGGTAAATACAATTTTTGGTTTATCAATGGAACGATCGAACGCTAATAAAGCCAGCTTCTCCTTGGCATGGATACAATATCTCCTGATACTATTGATGTTATCCTCGATATCCAATCTCAATACGATATCACGATGCGAAAGTGGAGGCAGAATGAGAAGTACATTATGTCTAACCATCAAGCAATTGTATTAGCTGAACAATATCAACTTCAAAAGTCTGTGTCTGAGTTGTACGCCGAGGTTATAAGACTCGTAACGTCTGTATACCGATACATGATGGCTTCGCGCCTGAAGAAAACCTTGAAATTTGGTATGTATGACATGTTCTTGCAGGTTGTTCAGTCTATCTAACCGCCTTTAGAATTCTCATCACAACTCGAAAAATGGGGTATCCAACTGAAGAATCTGAAGAGAGCGGAAGATGGATGCGAGAGTATTAGAAGTAACATCGAGAAAGCGTTGAAGTACCAAGAGGACAGCCTTACAATCCTCAACTGGGTCACAAAACACTCATCCATTGACGCCCATGTCCAAATCCAGGAAAGCGCGCACCTTCTTGATACATATAGGTCTGCCGGCGCATGGTTTTTCGAGGAGTCCAAATTCAGAGAATAGGAAAGCGGTATCAAGAATGCAGATGCCAACTTCTCAGTGCTCTGGATCAGAGGCACAAGTACATCATCCACTTTGAGTTCAATTTTTCAATCGCTAATTATTTGTAGTGGGAACTGGCAAAACAACTCTCATGTGCGCAATCTTGCAGCTTGGTAGGGACTTTATTGACTAACGTTCAACTCAGATGTTCGACTATCTCGTGCCTTTTGGAGAAATACCAGGAAACCTTGAATTTCTCTAGTGAACCTAGAGTTATATTTTTTTATTATTGCTCTCACGAGGGCCAAGGCGAAGGGAAACCGACGTATGAGAATATCATTCGTGCTCTCGTCAAGCAGTATGCAACCCGAAGCGACTTCTCTGCAGCTCCTTTGGTGCGCTCACTCTGGGAGAAAAGCAGGGTGGAATCTCTAAAAATAACAATTAGAGAGTGGGAAAATCTCTTGAAAACACTTATTCATGACAGTAGCGTCACTGCAATCGCCATTGATGCTTTAGATGAATGTGAAGAAGTCGACGTCAAGAGGCTTTTAAGATTCTTCAAGGAATTGGAAGCAAAGCAACCGGCCTTCCGTCTCATTCTTTCGTCCCAGGAACATATCAAAGTCAACTTATATTTTAAGCCGGAAAACCTTTCAATCGTCGAAATGACTTCGGGCGTATCTAAAGATGAAATGATCATCTTTATTGAAGGTCAGATCAGCATGGCAGAAGACTTGGAACCCAACCCAGACTTCGAAAATTCGATCCTGTGTAAGTCTTGTATCTGAGCTTCAAATCTGCTGCCAATACCGCGTTTGAAACAAAATCCGAAGTGACTGATATGTGTGAGTAGATGAGAACACCGACCTTGTCGAGAAGCTTAAGGCGGCGCTTTTGAAAGGAGCTAATGGAATGTAAGTTGACATCTACTCTATTCCGTCGTGAAGATATCGTTCTAATAGCTTTACTTGCAAGGTTTCAATGGGTCAAGATCTGGATCGCTTTGTTCTACCCACTTACGCCCATTGGTATCAAAGAAGATGCAGAAAGGCTTCTTGCAAAGCTCGAAGGCTCGAAAGACGACGACAAATCCTTAAGAACAATAGCGATGCCCCGGGCACTAGTGGACGCGTACAATCTCCTGCTCAAGCACAACGCCCCTGCTGAACACCTAACCGAGAGGAAATATATGATCCGAGCGTATCATCTTCTTTTATCCTGTAAAGAACCTTGGACGTGCGATACTCTCTGCCAAGCCGTCTCAATCCAACCGAACGGTACGTTAGATGACAGTGTAAAGCATGACCGAGTTCGTTCATGGTGCCTCAACTTTTTCAAAATCTCAAAAACGGGCGTTTTCGAGATTTCCCATGATTCTGCGAGGCAGTTCCTTGGAGAATTTGCCAAATTGGACACTCTCGATGGTGGCCAGCAAGACTTTAGTCTGCCTAGCTGTAATCTTGCAATGGCAGAGCTCTGCCTGCAAGTGATGGCCAAGGACACGCACGAAATTTGGAAGACATGTGATGTTGGACCTCGGACCTGGAAAGAATCCTGGAAACAAATTAGGCATCCTGGCCTCGAAAACGTCATTAATGAACTTTACAAGCAGGATCCTGAGTCTTTCTATTACAAATATCATTTGCGAGGATACAAAAAACTAGAACTATTGTTACGATCGAACGGGCTTGAAGTCATTGTAATTTCTGACTGGAGTAAATTCGCGGTATATGTTTGCGTGCACTGGCTTCAACACTGGACGGATGTCGTACTACTTCCTCAAGATGCCCCAATGAACTTGGTCAACCTCATTATCGATCCCAGATCGGTGTTCAATGATTGGGCATTTTTTATCCTTATGGTGAATATGCGGTCATATCCAGCGTTCAACGTAGAATATGTGACCAAATCCTTGAAATGGTTAATTATTAATTCTCTAAAAGAGGTGGATCATTCGGGAGAAACCTCTAACATGGAGCTCTCGCCACTCCTTTTCCTGATAGGTTGCAATATGTTTGACACCATATATCCATCACTCTCGCGTTCAATACAGGAGAACTTACGAGATGACCAAAGCAGACAACAACCCATTGAACTTGGGTATATTCTCAAAGATCGAGATTCTCCAAATGCTTTTGGACATATTGCCACTCATATTGCCGCACGTCAGGGCTCTCAACAAACCCTTGAGTACTTGATTGAGAGCAAGAGCTGTGAAAAGCAGGCTTTACTCCAGTACCTTAGTATACCGGATAAAAGTGGACGGACGGTGCTGCACCTAGCGGTAGACGAAAATTCCTCTACTGCCAGTGGAGCAAATTGTCACGTTTCTATTGTCCGGCATATTCTTTCAAATCTCTCAAGCCCAGAACGGACCCGGTTACTAGGAGTCAGAGACAACAATAACTTCACAGCCCTTGAAACTCTTGTCCAGGATTTTGAGCCACAAAGGCGGAACTATCAGTCTTTTTGGAAAGCAAACTCTTTTAGCACCGTCTATGACGAATTGAAAATTGGTTCACCCCCGCTCAACTCCGCCACAAATGTGGCTTTATTGAAGACGTTGTTGACTCGCGGTGACTTGGAAGCTTCCTGGGCAGAAGCATTATACAACAGACATTTTTCAAAGGATCCTGAACTTAAAAAGTACCTGGAGCTAGTGTGGTCCGACCGTTCAATCATAAGGGACTTCTATCCCTGATCAGATTCAGTTATGGCCTTGATCATTAAAAGTGATCCGGGAATTTTACGCAGACCAGGCCGTTTCCAGACCATCTTCTCCGACGTGCTATTTCCTGGTGGCTTATATTATGATGAAAAATACTTTGCTGGGCTGAACTTTCTCCTAGCAGCGGAGGAGGAACAACTTGGACCTCGTAAACAACTCTCTACATGGTATCGCGACTTTGCACGATACAAGACTATTGGACTTGATTCGCTAGTCGAAGCTCATTCTCTGATGCTAGATCTTGAACCAGATCTCAGTACCACCGACGAGGAAGGAGATGCGCCTCTTCATTATGTTGGACACGCTTGGCCTGACTGCACTGCTTATCATTCTGGCTTGCCCTGCCCGTTCATTTTTTCCAATAACTTATTACAGCTGCTTATCCTCAAATATGCAAGGCTGTTTATACCCCACGCTGACGGAACTATACCGTTCTCGACAATATTGGAGCGTATTAGCAGTCACATTGGTTTTATGGCCTTCAGGCTTTGGGATAAGCCGCTTGACCAAACAAGACTGCTCCCCGAAGTCGATATAACATTGATCAGATAATTGATTAATTTGCGCTCACGCTGTATACATTTCCCGACTATCAGTTTAGAAGAGACTTCTTATTAAAGATTGTCATAGAATAATCTTCACAAGAAGAGTATTCTTGAAAACTATACTAGTTAAAGTTTCAACTATACCAAGTGAGCGAAATCAGCCCTCGACAACTCAAAAGCGTTAATAGGTAGGTATACGTTGAGCCATGACTTCAAACTTGGCTTTTGAGAGTTGGAAGCTCCCTTTGGCTAGGCAAACAAGTTCTCAACCATCGAAAGCACATCGAAAAAGCCCTTTACTATGGTCTGGTCTCACGAACAATATTAGCTGAAATATATAAAAGCTGTTTTACAACACAATAGACCGCTGATCTCGCACCTGAGAAAGTAACAAACAACGTCCGATAACTAAATCTATTATGCAACCGACTCAGGATCAGCGTATCAACAAACTACTTAACTACTCGAGTACTACTTGAGTAGTCGTGAGTAGAGTAGAGTAGAGTAGCTACTCTTAACTACTCAAGTACTACTCAAGTAGTCTATAAATAGTGATAATATATAAATATCAGCTAAGAAGATATAATCTTAGTATTAAAAAGCCACAAAAATTAAATAAGAATTCTCGCCTTTTCTTCTCTATTCTCTTCTAAAGAGATATATATAACCTTAGGAAATTCTAATAACTATTTATAGAAAACTCTTGCTAAGCTCTTCTAGTACTATAAATATATACTGATTTTAGGCCCGATTCTCGAGAGAGTCGGTTCGAATCGGTCCGTACTACTCGAGTGCTACTCGAGTAGTGTTAAGTAGAGTAGAGTAGTATATAAAATCCCTTGAGTAGAGTAGAGTAGCAGTCACTACTCTACTCTACTCTACTCATTTAATACGCTGCTCAGGATAATTGATCCTCGTTATCCTAAGTGTTCTAAAACAATCAAGGAAATTGTCTCAGAACTTGTAGGTCAATATTTCAAACAACGACCTAAACTTCTACTACTCGAGAAGTCGCTAGGTGATCACACTTCGCTAGGTGATCACACTTCTTCCTCAACTCATCGGTATAGAAAGACAATCAAAGAAACCATCTAACTTCTTTGCTATGATGACAACCAATTGAAAAGCTCCTACGATTAACACCAGGGAGAGTAGTTACAAATTTCCCTCGTTGGCGGATAGATCAAGGTCCGTCTCACAGCCTCAGAACACCACTCCAAGTAAGATGTTGAATATATCACATCCCAAGAACAAAATAAGTAAAGTGCATGTATTACTATGTACGATCCCTCCCACCACCCACCCATTACCGACACTCCATATCAAGAACTCTCAAGGTGCAAAGCCTCAACTAAACTCCTCTCAAATTCCCATCCATGCATTAGCTAAATACACTAGCTAAGAATTCCTCCAGCTCAGTGCGAAATCAAAGTACCATAACTAGAGTAGAGTATCAAAAGAAAAAGAAAAAGCAAATTGGTATCAAAGTCATAAACTTTCCCCGCAAAAAACGCTGTTGGCTCCTCCATCCCAGGTCATTGATCGTTACAGACAAAAAATGAAAAAAGGACAAGGTATCGTATCATATCGTGTCTCAATATCGTATGGTATGTCCCGATCAAATAAGAGACAAGAGCCGCAAATTCAGAGGTCAGCGCATTGCTCGCACCACCCCCAAAAAGAAAACTCAAACTCTAGTCTCCTTATGATAATCACCAGCAACCTCATGATGAACAGGCACCGCCTCCTTCTCCTCAACCACCGGACGAGGCGCACCATGACCAAGAGCATGACCAACATCAACCTTGAGATGACCAGCCTCGATGTCCTTCTGCAACTGATCCAGTCTGGAACCAGAAGAGACTTGCTTCCACGGTGGGAGACCAGAGTTGAAGACCTCGTCCATTTCCTCGAGGGTCTTGCCTTTGGTCTCGGGGGCCGTGAGGAACATGTGGATGAATGCTGCGCCGTTGAAGGTCGCGAAGATCATGTACATCTTCCAGTTGATGTTCCACAATAGAGGGGGGACGGCGAAGGCGAGGATGCAGTTCCAGAACCTGGAAATGTATTAGTTTGTGTAGATATGGGGGGATGGGAGTTGGGGGGTGAGACTTACCAATTAGAAGCAGTGGAGAGAGAAACAGCCTTAGCACGAATCTTAGTTGGGAAAATCTCCGAGGGATAAGTCCAAGAGGTTGGTCCCCAAGTTGTCGCAAAGGTACAAACAAAGAGATAAGTCATAGCGACAATGGCCTTGGAAACTGGCTTATTATCGTGAATGATCCAGGAGATATCCTTGTTGTCCTTATTCTGGAGTTCTCCTACGTTGGGAACACCATAAGAGGCTTGGAGGGCACCGACGACGAAGAGGTAAGTCATCATGAGGAAGGAACCGATGAGCATGGATGGGCGACGACCAAATTTGTCGAGGTAGATGATGGCGGGGAGGGTGAGGAGGACGTTGAGGATGTATTGGATGGAGGCTGTCAAGAGGGGCGAGGCGATGTTTGCACCCTCCATGATATAAACGACGTAGTACATCATAACGTTCTATTAAGAAATCAGCTTTTGCCATTCGATGTGTTTTGACTCGAATTGTGCTCAATTCACTAAATTGAAATTGCGGGGAAATGAGGGGTAAAATTGGGAGATTGGGTGTTGAGACAAAAAGAGATTTTTACTTACCATTCCGCACAATTGAGACCACATCTGAATGGACATGCCCAAAAGAACACGCTTGTACATGCGTGGAGCCATAAGTTGCTTGTAGCTAGAAATAGCCTCCTCACGCTCAAAGCGCAAAGCCTCCTCAATTTCCTTGTACTCAGCCAAAACCTTAGGATGGTTAACATCTCCACCTCCATGGAGGCGAGCCATAACCTGGATAGCCTCCTCCCAACGGTCCTTGGAAGCGAGCCATCTAGGAGTCTTGGGGAGGAAATACATGCCGAAGAAGAGGATGACAGCGGGAACAATTTGGACACCCCATGGGATTCTGAAGGCTGAGGTTGGTTGATTGGGGTCATTTGGACCTCCGCCAACCCAAGAAGCACCGTATTGGATGAAGTATTGAATCAAGATACCCCAAGTAATTGCCCATTGTTGAAGAGAGACAACGCGACCTCGGATTTCCTTGGGTGCGATTTCGGCTTGGTAGACGGGGCAGATGGAAGAGGCAATACCGACGCAGAGACCGGCAATGACACGTCCGACGACGAGCATACCGATGTTGATCGAGGCGCATTGAATGCTATGTACATGTTAGTTGAATTCATGTCAGTTGGGATATAAGTGGAACTTACATTGAACCGATTATCCAGAAGATCGAGGCAACTTGAATACTTGCTCGACGCGAGAATCTATCGGCGATGAAAGAGGAACCGAGAGCACCAACGAGAGAGCCGAAAGGCATAGCACAGGTAATACCACCTTGACGGTAGGATACTGGGTGGCCAAAGTAATTCTTGTAGGCCGCAGTACCCAAGACCCCTGACATGGATGAGATATCGAAGCCGAAAAGTCCACCGCCTGGTCAGAGTTAGCAATGGCCATCTTCTATTGCAGGATGGAAAAGGAGGTGGAGGTTGACTTACCAATAGCGGCGAACGCGCAGATGACGTAGACGTTAGTAGCTTGATACATCTTTGCTAGAGTATGCGACTACTCGATCTTGGTATGTATTTAGGTAGAAGAGTCGATTGAAGGTTGGATGCGCAAAGTGGTCGACTTTGTTGTGGAGTGGAAAGTATCAAAAAAGTTTGGAGGATTGAGGGGCAAGGCGGGGAATATTTAAGCCCAGAGACGACGCTAGCCGACGCTAGCTTAATTAGCGCTAGTCAGGAGGACAATAGTTGAATTTGATTGGCAGAGTTGGGGTGAATGGTACCTGGGGAAGCTGGGGTAGAGTCCGGGGAAGCAACTCACGATCGGTACCACTTTCTGGGGTAAGTAAGACGTAGATTTATTCACCTACAATCCGCAGTGTCACCTTGAAAAGGGCAGGAAGATGGTTCCTGTTTCCTGGAGAGCAGTATGTTTAGGTGATTTATGTAGGGCCAGATCCGATAGAAGCAGAAAAATATTGACCCATGGAAGCAGCTCACAGCTCTCTGCATATAAAAAGTGGCTAGGCTAATTTACTCCGAGCATGTGGACGCGGGCCATTCATCCCGGCTCAGTTTGCTACGTATAAGTGACAGCTTACGACCCATTAATTTGGGATCGCGTCGGTCCCTTAACCTGGTACAGCATCTGTGGTGTGGTAACAATCGAGACTCGAGCGTCGTCCTTTCTCGAGATGCTTGTTTGCTACTTATGCAACAAGTTCTTGGTGTCTACGATTTAGATCAACACATTTTCGTAGGGGATGCCGCGTGTAACGGTGGCTGCGGGTGTGGAGTTCCAAGCTCTTTCTTTCTTGACTGGGAAGGTCACTGGACTGGTCAACCACGTACTCACTATCAAAACCGTTGATGGCTTAAAGGGCGTTGACCTTGTGGCTATTGTGACAAGCAGTCGCATTGCGGCGTCAACCTCCGTAGCCTGCCATCACGTAAAGCTTGTGAATGATCCTGTATTTTCCACCGAGTCGTCGTGGTTATTGGACTACCCATCATGTAATGTGACAATGTTGGCGTTTTTAGATGGCATTCCAAGATTGAATGCGCCGAAGGAAGGCCGTTTCTTACCTCGACATCCCGTCTCCACCCCCGCATTTTGGCGCCTCTTCTCCATGTGGCGTCAGGGGGAGATGCGGGGAGATGGATTCGTCGAGTACCCATACAAAGGGGGACTGGGAGTACCTCCGGATCAGCACCTATACGACGTCCACTTGTCACGAATTAACTACCGCCAAGGGAAGAATCTGGTCTTACATGGTTCATTGAACAGAGCAAATGCGGTTTGTGGAATGGCATACTTGCTCTGCACAGCTATATTGCAAGGCAGCAGGCAGAACATGGTCCATTATCAAACCGGGAATCATACGTTGGATTTCGAGGTAGCCAGTCATCGAGTGCCATGTTATGCAGTATGCAACTACGCCTTAACCGATTCGTGATCATTATTCGCTCTTTAATCAACACCCTGGCTCAACCCTGGGATTTACGTGTGGAACATGTTACAACTTACATACGATTTGTTTGGAAGACCCTATGATCAGCGTAGAGCTATCTCTTTCCTGGAAGGTCCAAAGATGTGATTTTTCGATGCCTGATACTATTGGTAGCGGTGGAGCTTCCGCCGAGAGAACTTACGAGGGTAGTGGTACTTCTTACCAAAGTATCGTGAGATAATTAGACTTATTTTGATGATAAGATGATTTGGGTCAATATTCCGAGTTCTTCTGATTGTTTGGAATAATTTCAAGAATCATCCCAGAAAGTGAGAACAACGAGCGCAGTTTATCACTTTGATTGCCCATCGAGACCAAGTCATAACCAGCTGTCCCAGATAGCACGTTTTTAATCTCTGATTGTCCAATAGAAGGCGACCCAGAAATGCGAGGATCAACACGAGATGCGAGTCGAAGTTTGTCTGCACATGTATATATCGCCAGCGGAAGGTCTGAAGTAAGAAGGTGCTTCGTTGGATTGGCCGAGCCATTTTGTCGAGTTTCTGTTCCTGTTGTACGAAAACCGTCGAGGGATGATTCTATGTAGTGTGAGAGCTGAGATCAGAATATATAAACGGGCTTATCAGGAGTTACCAGCATAGTGTTGCAAGCCCTGACTGTTACCTATGCAGGATCGAAAAAGACGATGAAAGGAAGTAGCAGTAAATACTACCTAGCTCTCGTTGTTCCAAGTTTCTGGGGTAAATTATCCCAAGTTGAGACAATTGAAAATATTAACCCAAGTCTTTTCAAACAATCATAAGGACGATGCCTACATTGGACGGCGCTTGAAAGCTAGAAGGGAGTTGCTTACTTCCAATTTAATCGTACATTGACAGACAGGCTGTATCACAGTGCTTACTAGTGCTACACAGAAGGAACCATTTTCATGTGTAACTCTTAATCCATTCTTCAATATTTCATATTTGTGTAATACAGATCATGGTTTACTTTCTGAACTCGCTGGCTTCCGCGGCGACAATTGATCAACAATATTCTTTGGGTCTTTCCAGCCGAGTGCAATATACCTCAACACAATCAGCATTCCACACCAAACTAAAGCGGGCAGGAAACGACATGAAACATACTTTGTGTGACTCCCTCTTGCAGCTACCTCGCCCTTATCGTTGGTGAAAGTGATTGAGGTAAACGCCAAGGTCTTCCCAAACTTATCGCATGTAACAATAGCCTTGAGAACATCCCCAATTTCGCCTCCAGAGCTGAGGTAAGTTACTGTTCATCATGTAAGCTGGCTTTCACTTTGTGTTGCTGCTTCAAACAATACCGTTGAGGTCTGTTGACACTCCTGTGGCGTACAATCTGGTTGGAGTTAGCAATGGAAACTTTGGAGGGCAGGGGTATCATACCCCTTCGATGCTACTGCGAGTGAGCCTCCAAGGTCAACTAAGATGCGATCAGCGAATGATTTTTGCTAGTTCTTGACCAAATTCTTACCCATGCTAGCAATGGTACCCCCATGCATGATGTTGAGACGGTTTGTGTGTTCCTTCCGGACATCCAGTTCAAATTCCACCCGTCCAGGCTCAGCGGCTGTCACTCGTAGCTAAAGTGGGAGTTAGAAGGCTTGCAAATTTCGCAGCAATTCCAATTGCGACATTGATGAGATCAAGACTCTCACATTGTCGCCAAACAGTCTACAGAAATGAAAGAAATCAGCGAAATATCCGGAAGCTCCTCTGAGAATGAGCGTCTTTCCGAAATTGACAGCAAGTCGATAGGGAATAAAAGTCGTTGAACAAGAAGACAGGAAACAATGGATAAGATTTCAACCGGTAAGTTATCTATGGTTTTCGGGGCCCAAACTCCTGGTAATAAACGCAACAGAAATGCATTTAGACAGGTACAGTGGAAGATAAGGTATGAAGTCCCTCACCTGGGTTCCAAGCCGGACTCTGCTTGAAATGATTTCAAAACCTGCCACCCAATTAGTCAAAATCTCCAAGCCAGCTTTCGTACATACTGATCGAACAAATCTGAGAGCGGCCATGATGAACTTTTGCTGATAGTTGTAGTCGAGAAGTGAAAGAAGGTACGTTGAGGTCCAAAGAGCCCCACCAAAGGGTGCCAAGCAATGAGGCCGAAGCTCAATGCTTGAGACCAGGCTACAATGCAGCCTTTCAGAACCTGAAGACCCTCAACACCAAACTCGACACCTCTTAGATCATGATAAATCGATAACCCTTCGAATCTCGAGTCTGCGAAACCACCAACATGTCCGTCTCGAGTCTAGCTTCCTTTGAGTACCTGGAAAAACTTCCAGGTACCACATTCAAAAAATTATACAAGCAACCCTCCACAGCTCTGGCTATCTTTCGGCGCATGCTTCCACATTTAGGCAAGCAGATGGATCTGGGTTCGAGGGGATCTGCTAATAATTTACAGGAAAGACATTCGTCATGGCTCTTCTGTATATGAACAAACCTTTCCCCTTAATAGATCTTGATCTCTGGGTCCATCCGGATAGCAAGAGGTACCCTCTATGAGTTGTCTTGGTTTTCACGGTCGCTGACAGATCCAAAGACAGAGAGACGAAGCCCTATCAACTCTTCAAAGACTGCATATTGTTACGATGACAGCGCCGAGCAGAGACGAACCCCAAGTTGTGTCATTGACGCCCATTTTCGGAAAATCACTGCGACTGGCTCTGACTGGAGGGGGCGACCATCAATCCTTTGGTGTACCCTGCAGCGATGCGGAAACTGCCAATTTGGACATAGCCTTCCTCGATGAATATGCCAGGACACAATGGGAGGGGATATTACACTATGTGGTGAGCAATGTTGGAGATGGTTCGCGCCAGGGCGCTGCAGGTCCAAGTAGTGGTGTAAAGGAGCTGCTAGGAATCGGAAATTTGGTCAGTTCAGGGAGACGTGCAGGTATAACACAAGCCGGATTTTCATTCTTATTGCAAGAAGTAAATGCGCAAGTCTGGACGCTACTCCTTCTGTGGATTGAAAATGCGGAAAGGGTAAGATTACCCCTCCATGGTACGAGATATGGAAGCTAACCTAGCCAGCTGGAAATGGTTGCTGTTGAAGTTTTATCTTTTTTCTTCATGCTTGGTTCTCTCGAACTTGGTCGCGCCTACAATATCGGAACGCTGAAGGACCCAGAAAGGAAAATGTTGCCAAACTTAGTGGATTGTGGTCTGGTCTACATCCCTCCATCAACACCCAACCAATTCTTTCCTACAAGACTAGCGACGACGCTCACGTCAGATGCTAGCGCTCTCCGGAGTGTCACAGCTGGTTTTGACAGCGCACTTTCAGCTGGGGCTGGCACCACTGGTTTCATCATCATTGAAACCAATTATCGTCTCTACGCATATACCTCTTCACCCCTACAGATCGCCGTTCTCTCTCTTTTCACTAAGCTCACCACTCGATACCCTAATATGGTATGTGGTCGAGTAACTCGACAATCAATATACGAGGCCATAGGTCACGGGATCACATCTGAACAAGTTATTACTTATCTCTCCACCCATGCTCATCCGCAACTTCTTAAAGCAGCTGCTGCGAAGGGCGGCGGTCCTGTACTGCCCCCAACAGTGGTCGACCAGATCAGACTTTGGCAAATCGAGAACGAACGTATGAAATCGACTCCTGGCTTCCTGTTCAAAGACTTCGAGGATCAGGCGGAGTACCAGGCTTGCCAGAAATATGCAGATGAAATCGGAGTATTGGCATGGAAGAGTGATGCCAAGCGGATCTTCTTCGTCACCAAGATGGAGCAGTTGCGAGATTATATCAAGAGCCGAAAAAGCAAGTAGTTCTTGATACCTATCGATTGGCGAATCAGCAAAATGGTGCATTTGCGGGTGTTTTTGCAAGCGCGGAGTTAGTTGGATGGAAAATTATCTTTGCTTTTCAATCGTACGTTTGTAAGAAAATGGGATGGCTAGGAGTTTGGGATATGGTGTTCGTAAAAATCGATTAGACTGGCATGGAGTCCCAACTGACAACCCCGGACTTTGACTAGCTTGGATAAGTTAGGTTGGGTTTTTGGAAGGAACTTCGGAATCAACTCCATCTATCACATCTTCCGCAATAGAAATGGAGCTTTGTAACTTTTGATTTGTTCTTGAGCTTTTGGGAATCCACTAAAAGTACTTTTCGTCCCTTGATCGTTGAGGAACCCTTTCCCGGGCCGCTCCTTTACTCCACGGGAACCTGTTACCTGAGCCCATGTTCGGTACTCATATATTGGAGCCCAACCTTTTGTTCCATTTACTTGAGGGTGATGACAATTCGGTAGAGTTTCATGGTTTAGTAAAGAATGTAAACTTTCTTTTTCTGGCTGTTCTTTTTTTCCTTTTTTCCTTTTTTCCCTTTCTATGCTTTTAACCTAGACCGCCGAGGTCGCTACGTCATCAGCGTCATCCGATTCATCAGGGGCCTTGATAACTCTATCGAGATGGAAACAACTGTGTTTTGGTTGTAAACTCGAGCAAAAGTCCATTCACATTTCTCTTTATTCTATTGTCTTAACATAGGGTAGTGACTCTATTTATAATGCAGGATATTCCGAACTCTGAACCACAACATACAAAACCTTGTGATCGTAAACCATCACGAGGAGAAGGCGTTCGGGCAGTCAGCGCCCAATGATCGTGCAATCCTGGAACCCTGTGCGTGGTGCCCAACAACCTGTTTCGTCAAGCATCATCCATCCCACCTCACTTCGTTCCAAACTCCATTCACCGATTTCTTAAATCTCTTCATCGCCAGCCTCCCTATTAATTTTATATCCACGAAACAATAGTACATTACCTCCTGCCGTCAGTCCTCCTCATCGATTCTTCACGTCGAACAAAAATCATTCATCTGCCGGCATAGCGGGGTAGCACCTCTTGTCCAGCGCATAACCCTTGCGGAGGTGTAGCAAACTGCCAGCAACCCACTTTCTCTGCGTTGTACAATCCGATACTGAAGACTTTTCATCCATCTTTTATCTGCCAATATGTCGAGAGATCTATATCGGTCGTCTGCTGGGGACCTAGGCCTTGGTAGTCGTGGCGCGGAACGTTGGGATACGGAAAGATTCAACCAAGAACGGGATCGTGAGCGCTTCACCCGAGGAAGAGAAGAGAGAGATCGCTATGAGGAGCGCGATACGAGAGTTTCCATTTCCCGACCAAACGATCATGGAAGTAGCTTTGGTGGCTCCAGGGGACCTCGAGATCGTTCTGTCGATGAGGTTTACGAGCGTGAACGACGAGGACCTCGCGGATTCGAGGACGAGTATGAAAGACGACACTACCACGAGGACGAACCACGATTCGAACGGGAACGACCGGTCGGTAGAAATAGGGGACAAAGCATTACCATCGCAAAGGAGCGGGAAGTCTATGAGCCTGCTCCTCCCAAGCGAGGGGGCAATAGACCAGCGTTTCTCCGACGACAATCCAGTTTGGATACCTTCGATCGAAAGCCTTTGATCAGATTCAATGACCGTGAAGAATATGGTCCTCCGGCTCGAAGACAAAAGGAATACGACCCACCATCTCGATGGGGACGGGAAGAAGTCCGAGAAGAATATGGTCCACCAGCACGATACGAAAGAAGAGATGAACTCAGACCACCCCCCTTGACTCCCATCCCACTACCGAGGACAAAGGCCCTGCCACCACCAAGACGATACGCCGAACGGGAATACTACGATGAAATCAAAGTCGCAGAGCCGGAATACTATGGTGATGAAGAATTCCGAGGTTACCCCGAGCGAGTTCGTGAGAGGGAGATTATCCGACGAAGACGACGAAGGAGCAGAAGCAAGGAGAGTCGTTCTGATAGAGGAGAGAGTCGGGCGAGTCACAGTCATGGGGGTCATAGTCATGCGGGGAGTGTAAGAAGTAGCAGTCGGGGTTCTTCTAGTAGTGATGGGAGCTTCCAGACTGTGAGGAGCGAATTTCCAAAGAAGGGGAAGACGAGAATGCCAGCTAGACTGGTCAACAAGAAGGCTATTATTGATCTCGGGTTTCCTTTTGAGGAAGAGGTAAGTTTCTATCTGAATACAGCCCTGTGTTTTGGATTTTACTGATGAGTTTAGGGTGATACTATCATCATCATGAAAGCTCTCGGAAGAGAGAACATCGACGAAGTCATCAAGCTGAGCGAAGACTACAACAAGAGCGGTGGTAAGTCCCTCATTTCCCCCTCCCTCCTCTCAACTAAACTTTAACCCTCCAAAACAGGCCACGAAATGTCCGGCGGCCGCTCGGAAGCAGGAACAGTAGTAGAAGAACGCCGAACAGAAGTCTTCACCGTCCCCGCCCCTCCCGCCCCTCCACCCTCTTCAAACTGGGTCCCACCACCCCCTCCCCCAGGCTGGGTACCACCTCCTCAATCCGTTCACGGCAGCTCTGTCCACGGTGGTGGCACAGAAATAATCCAAGAAACCAAAATTGTCGATGTCCATCGCTCGCCTTCCCCCGCCATGTCCCATCGCTCCCATCACCATCATCACCACGAAAACCCAATAATTCTCAATGCGGGTCCTGGTCCGAGAGAGGAAACTACATACGTGAAGAACGAGTATATTGAGCGTTCGGATCCTGTCCCCATCGGTCCCCTGGCTCTCGCTCTTCCTGCCGAAAGACATCGCGTAACCTCCGAACGCTCCATTAGGGCGGAGATCAAAGCTCTTGAAGCTGAGAAAGAAGCCCTGAAAGCCCAGAAGCGAGCAGATCGCGAATTGCGACGTGCGGATCGATATCGAGGCGAACGGGTCTCTGAAACCGATCTCGTTGTTTATGATCGCGAACGATATGATACTGTGGGTGAGGAGGTTACTACTCTTGTGCGACGGGAGAGGATTGAAGAGCCCGAAGGGGGAGTCAAGATTGTGAAGGACAAAAAAGGTAGGATGAGCATTAGCGTGCCGAAATATATCTAAATCCTTGGATATTGTTTCTGGCTTCCATTCTTTGGTGGGTTATTTTTGCCCATTTTTGGCAAGGCATTTGCTGACAGGGTTTTTGCTATAGGTCCGCCGCCGAAGTTGGTTCGCGCTATGCTTAAGACTCTGACTTGAATCTTCTCTTCTTGTTCTTGGTTTCATTTCAACCTATCCATATTTTTTCGGCTATCTAGGGGGTTGAGGATGGAAGGGTGGATGTGAGTAAGGCGTTCTTGTTCTTTGGGATATTTACGCTATTTTCAAGTGGTTTATAGATTTGGATCGGATGAAGGCCGGTCCTTGGATGTATTAATTCTCGGGTATGGGATTGCGAGGAATGGATACTATACCAGATAGGAATATTCTTGTTGGCACCCTTTTTTTTTTGACGAATTTTACATATTTATTATTTGATTGGGGTTTGTTGATTGTCCTAATTGTTTTGGTCTTATTAATTTGCATACTTTACTCGTAACTCCAACTGTCTCGTCCTTTTATCATAGTGTGATAAATGAGTATTTATAGTAGAGTACTGGGGTACTACCCACACTACTCTGAGTACCTGAGCTATCTCGGGGGGGGCTCGGACCTAATATGGGTGGTGCAGGCGGAGTAGTTAATTTGTCTGGTTAAATGGAGGTAAAATGCTAGGGTTTTTGAAGGTTTTATAAACAATAACTTCTATACAGTTTCTTACGATATTGGAAATTTACGGTTTATATTATTAATTCATTATTTCTTCGTTGGCGTATATACTACGGATTCATTCTTATATACTTCGTACACAAAAATTGAAAGGGGGTATATAAGAGCTCTATTAAACATCCGATAGATATAATCATATAAAACACTAGGATGACTGAATTGCTCGGACGGAGGTTTTGAAAATACTTGGTATTTGGAAGTTTTGAATAATTAGGGTTTCCTCGGTTGATTTGTTTAAGTATGAATTTGTCATACACGACCTCGATATATAGCAGACCTGAAGAGTTGTGACATACTCTCCTGGTATCGATCGTAGAAGCTTATCAAGCGGTAGGTTAACAAGAGGTTTAGACGCAACTTTAATTGAGATTACTATCTATCCACATCAAGTTGGAAAGAGGTGTAGTTACCCCGCGACTTCCCAAGTAGTAAGAGTTTAAGTCGTTGTTCTAAGATATTGTTCTAGAAGCATCTGCAACAATTACTTTGATTGTTCTAGGAGACTTGGGATAACTAGAGTTGAGTATTCTAAACCGGTTCGTATAATTGAATTACTTGTTTGAGGTTGTTTGTTACTTTCGCGCTACGATCCATCATACATATGGAGAAATTTATGATGAAAAGTGTCCATTTTCTGGTCTTTCTTGTTATGAAGAAGCTTGTCTACATGGTTGTTTTTTGAAATTTGATTTATGTAGTTACTCTCGCCACCCTAGGTAATTGGTGGAATGCCATTCAAATTTTCTCCGAAGATTCAAACGAGGAATGCAAGTTTGACAACTTGTGATTCAGGTTCGTTCTCCGAGTCTGTGGACCACTGAGAAAGTAGATTCGATGAGTATTCTACTACGCCTGTTATTGAATATTGATATGTATGGAATTGAGGTTAAGCTGATATTATGATGGGACATATTTTCCGGGCAGCTGAGCTTTGAATTTCAAACTGCGAGTTTGAAATTTGGAGATAGCGAGATATAAGCTCTAGATACATGATATTCTGAAGATTGATAGAACAAGTATAGGAGAACTGTATTTATTATTTATAAAAGTTTAGAAGAATAGGAAATTCTAGCTTGTAGTTGTTTCAAAAGTTTTTAGGTAATCAATCAGAACAGTAGAAAATGATAATCGAGGAGAAGGATAAACGAGAACGTACTATAATTTAGTATATATACGAGAGACATTCGTTGAAAACATTACTCAAATGGCTTTGGATGCTCAAAATATAACTAAAATTAGTACCTCTAGAGTACCTTTGACAGAGAAAGAGCCTGTAGCTGAACGACATCCATTTGATAATATTATTAGAAAAGCTTGAGAATCATTGATTTCCTTGGTCGAAGAATAGGGAAAAAGTGTATAAGAGAGTATAATATCTCCATCTGAATAGTCTCTACTTATTATTTGAAAGCTTTGAGAAACTTGAATTATCTAATGAAAGTCTAGAAGAAGATAGCGTAAGAGGCTACACTATCTACATCTGAACAGTGTCTGTTTAATAATGACCTTTGAAAGCTTTGGAATAATTGAGTGTAAGAGTTTTTGATTTAGTGAATAGGCTCGCTTTTGAGTGGCTCGCTAAGCGAGATTGCGGATACATCCTTCCACAGATGTATAAATAGCCAGGGAAGAGCTTCTCTCTTCCCTCCTTGCGAACAATCTATTCTTTGATCCCCACTATAACATATTGTTCGCCTTCTTTTACTTATACAGCGTACACATCGTCGCTATACCCACCGTCCTTGAAACACCTTTCCCCTCGCTATTGCCTACTGCCCTTGCCCTTGCCTTTGCCTCGAATTCATCATGCCTGAATTCACTGCCTAAGAACTCCAAGCTGCTATTGATAATGGTACGCTTAGAACTTTTATTAATAAAAACGAAGACACCTTCTAGCAAGGCCTACAAGACCTACTCTCGCTCTATGACTAACTACTATCGACAAAGACACTACGGTGTAAGCATAGCATATCGCTAAGCGAGCTTAATAATCTATTAAAGCAGATGCTCTATAAGACGCCAACGAGTATAATCGATAAACCGCTGAGCTCAACAACCGTATTACGACTCTCAATAATAAGATCCATCGCCTCCAGCACCTCTAAGCTGCTCCTGCCCCTGCAAGCAACCCTTAAATCAAGGAGTTACGAAACTAAATCGAGCAACTCCGAATTCACTCCCCTACTCGATCCGCCCCCTACGCTGACCTAGCCAAGTTTGGTAGTAGCCGCCGATCTGCTACTAAGCTACGATTATATATTATTAATCTTAAAGTTAAGCTTCGCGCTAACTCTGACTGGTTTCCCACCGAATTAAAACAAATGACCTACGTCTTATTAACTTTAGAAGGAGAAGCACGTAAGTATATCAACCCCTACCTTAACAACGCCGGCGAATTTACTACGATATACTTAGTAGAAGGCATGTTAGATATCCTCTGTAATACGTTTAGTAATAAGTTTAGCTATAAGGAAGCTTTTGCTAAGCTTTAAAAGGAGAAGTAAGGCTATCGATTATAACGGCACGAAACGGATACTACTACAAAAGAGGTATATAGGAGTACGTTCGATAGAATAACATATCCGAATACTAGGCTCTAATACAAAGGAAAAGACTAAATTGGTTTTCCCTGTAGAGAGAGTAAGAGTATCTATATACAAGAGGTCGGACAATAACAAAGTCCGAAACCAGTCTAACTCTTACTCTCCTGAAATAATATCCGTGACGTAACCTATCAGGCACGTAACCTCGGCAATTCCGATGGCTGGCCATCACAGTAGGTAAGCAAAGGCGTATATAATGTAGGGTAGTAGAGTACTGCCCTAGGGGGTACTAGTTAGTGTCTCACTTTAGCCTTATCATAGGCCGGTTCTAGCACTCTGAGATGAATAAGGAGATAGGAGAACTAAGCTAGCCAATTAGGACCTTATCTTCTAGTAAGGCAAAGAAAGAGAGAACTGTGGCGCTGGGTGTTTGCTGGCAAAAGACTAATAACCGGTTAGGAGTGGCTGCAATGTAGAGAGCCTCAAGGAAGCGAAAGAGAGCTACTATTGTAGCTACTAAAGTAAGTGAAGAAGAGGATAACTTTGTAGATGCGGTAGAGAACCAGGGAGAAGGAGAAGAAGAAGTAGCTAGAGTAATTATAGCTACAAGGCCTCCAAAAGTAATTAAAAAGAGGGGTAGAGGGGGGGCCAGAAAGGGGGCTGGAAGAAAGAAGCTAAAGAAGTCTGAAAAAAGTGGGAATAGCCTCACTTTTTTCAAAGAATATATATACGTATACACCATAGCCTTTGATTGTCGGAATAATATACGCTCGTGAATTCAAAGTTTCAAAGAATCATGGTATACGCATATACCATGGCTCATACGCGTATACCTCGTATACGCTCGCACCATGGTACACAACATCTATTTGATTATATTACCCTATAATATCGAGGTTAATTATACAAAGAATCAATTACTTGAAACCTTTCTTAGTAAATGGGGTTCCCCCAGTTCTTGCTATTGATGTCTGCTTATGTTGTTGATACACAGTAGGTCACAAATATCCCGTTTCTCTCATCATTTTGTGTATATATACCATTGTTCATTCATTGGTACAATAATCAATACAATTTTTCTTCCTCTATTCTTCCTCATCGTCATCCTCGGCATCCTCCCTCTCCTCTCCATCATCATCCTCGTCTCTCTTGCGCTTCTTGGCGGGGGTCTTGGTGGTGGTCTCATCCTTTCCCTTTCCCTTCTTCCCCTTTCCACGCCGATTAACCCAACCATCTGCCTCCCTCTTCTCAAGCTCCCCCATCAATTCCCCCCAATAAACACCACTCCCCATAACCTGAGCAAGTTTCTTGGTGCAAGCACCAGTTCCTAGGTTCTTCCTAGAATCCCCATACTTCTCCATCATCCCCTTATTCGCTAAGCGGTATTGTTCCTTGGGGAAGTGTTCAAACTCCTCCTTCTTCTTTTGGACGGGAAATGGCTTCTTGCGGTATTGGGAGGCGACGGGGTTGGCTTCTCGTTCATGTTGGCCTTCATTGTTGAAACCGTGCGAGCGAAGGCGTGCCATTGTGAGGTTGTAGATGTGGTCGAGCCGCGCCATTGCTTCTGCGGTGGTTTCCCAGGGCACAGTGCCTTCTCTCTGCTCATTCGTGATATAAACAAAGTGGTCCCATAGGGCTTGGCCCATGAATTGGGGGCGGCGGTTTCGAAGGCGTGCGACGATTTGGGCGGAATTGGTCGGTCGTTCACTCATTCTGGCCACAAGCTGAGAATAGATATTAGACATATTGATCAAAAGAATGTTGGGGTTCGTTGGACTTACACCAGGATCTACTCTGAGACCATTGGAGACATCAGGGACCCGGGGCTGTACATTGTTAGTTCATTGTTTCAAGAAAGAAATGAATGGGAAATGAAATTATTTCTTACTTGTGCTTGAGCAGGTGCTGCAACTGGAGCAGGACCTGGGCGACCACCGTATGGGAGGGGTGCGCTTCCGATGAGGTCGTCGGAGGAGGATTCGTCGTCGTCGTCATCACTGCCAACTGGTCGTAAACCGAATCGTCTACGAACTGGTTCCGGACGCATTGAACCGCCTCCTCCAACAGCACTAGCTTCCGCTGGAAGCTCGTCAAACTCTAAGGGTGTAGACTGAACTACGCCGCTTCCAGTTTCACCAGTGCTGTTGGAATCGACGTCAGTACCGCTGCTACCCTGATACGTGCGAGTACTGCTGTGAGCTGAGCTCCAAAGAGCTCGTCCACGCTCACAGTTCAATGCGTCTTGGGTGGAATACCGACTCGCAATGGCCTCTGGTATTCCCCGTCCTTCTAAGCGCGTTGGAAACCCCACCTGGTCTTCATCAATATCCCTACCACGCCTCGCGTATGCCGCGGGAGCGAGATATCTGCCCAAAGGGCGCAGAAGAAGGTTGTCGGCTGTTGCCCCGTCTCTCCACGAGTCTCCACCTCCAACGCGAGGCACGAAACGTGGGAACTCGCGTGGATTTGCATGAGGAGGGCGGGTTGGCCTCCTTGGGGGCGGCGGGCTCGTCTCTTCTCCATCCTCTTCTTCTTCCTCCTCCTCAGCGCCCCTCATGTTGGACGTCACTGGTGTTTCGTCATCTTTGTGCGAACAGCACTTCTTCTCATCGTTCGTCATTGTTGCCAGTGGTTGCTAGTATTGCGATTGGTGAGGGGTGATGTTGCAATGATGATGATGAACAAAGATTGTGCGAACGGATGGTGTCTGCTGTTTTGATGGTGGGCGTGCCTGAAAAAGTCGGCTAAAAAAGGGGAAGGGTTGTTTTTTGTCACGTGTTGAGAATTTGGTGAATGGGGCAACCGCCACAACCCTCTTCTTTTAGGCCTTGAGTAAGAGTGTTAGTTCAATTGTTTTGTGCTAGACAGCTTGGGAAAGGATTATTCTTGAATGAACTTACTGTAATATTGTCTTCATGCCTTGTTTCATCCTTTTCAATCAGATCTTGAGAGTGGTAGTTCAGTTATTTTGTACCAGGTGAGTCCAAAAAAACAGTAATTCAGCAGAACTTACTGTACTGGGTGAGTCCTAGGAGGCGGATGGCGACATCGTAACTTCCAGTGCGGAAGCTGCGAGTGTTGGTGGAGGTGGTGATAGCCAAGTGGAAAAATCCGTCCTTTGTGAGGAGAGCGAGGAGGACAGCGAGAAATCTTAGAACTTTGCATGATGCACCGTCGTCGTTAAAACGCGGCATCGCCAATTGACCATTCCGATAGAAATTGAGTTAGACGCCACCGAATGGTGGTAGTAGATAGCCTGTGGGGTACTGCTGTACTGCAGGTACCTGGGCTGGGGTAGGTTGAAAGTTTGGATGCAATGCACATTGCCAATTCCATTGCTGTTTCGTGGACCATCCCTCCAAGGCGATGGTGACAAAATAAATAGTTTAAGGAAGTAGTATTCTCAGATGAACTTACAGAGATATCATTCCTCAACTTCGTCGTTTCCTCGTTCATTCTCCTATCCATTTCCGAGAGTTGGATCGTTTGAGCAGAGACTGATTCAACCGAGCTCGGTCGGAATAATAGGAGCGAAGTAACAACATCCGAAGATTTTTATTGTACTATGGGTTTTGAGAATCTTCGATATTCAAAGAGTCTTAGGACAATGCCTGGGTTCCGCTAGCTTTTTGGCGATTGCTTCAACTTGCTAAGTACTCTTGAAGAATTTCGATTCTGCCACGCGTTTAGCTCATGTGGGATGTAAACCATCTTAAGGAGCATGGCGATCAGAAGATAACTGGAAATGTCAAGTTCTTGGGAAGGGAACTGAGAGCTTGCTCGCGGCTCCTGATACGCTCGACTTAGAACTTCTTTGTCCTTCTCAGCGGCTGATCTCGCCTAGTTCGAACGTGCTAGAGACTTTCAAACACATGGCGCGTACTGCCTAGACACAGGACTCGATGAAAGGTTCCAATTCTGGAAAACTCGCAAGTCTCGCCCAAATATTGAGATCTACTTTGACGAAATGCACTATGCTGGTTGTGCGCAGATAATAGCTTGTCCAAAGAAATAAGAACATTATCGCAGTGCACAACGGCATCATGAAAGAGATTTTCCCTATTCCTCAGTTGATTACCCAAATCCCCAATTGAAGCAGAGATCAGAATCATGAGTCACTCTGTTCTTCATGGAATTGGGGGCGGAGGAAGTTGTCACGTGCGGTGGCGTGAACATTTGTCCTCATTGCACTCATGGGTTGATTGAGATATTTAAAACTCATCTCCACTGGAAGTACTCGGGGTTTCCTCCCGTTTTGTCGTACTGTATTTCTTGGCGGGTGTTGGTTTCTTAACGGGCACTTTCGGGTCAACGTCTTCTTTCGCAGCCATGCCTGCCTTAACGCCATCCAATATCTTCTTCACATCCATCAAATTTTTTGCTTCATCCAGCATAGCCCTTATATCATTACCTAACGGCGCGGCATTCCTTGCCTGGATTGCTTTCCTTGCTGCAAAATTTGCCGGGGTAGGATTTTTAAAGATCTGCTCTTCGTCAAACCCATTCTTCTTCTTCATCTCCCGCTTCTTCGGACGCAACCATTCTTCCATGCCGGTGGGCCAGTACACGCGGTTTTCTGGACCACCCATACCGATTTCAGCTTCTGGGACTTGTTCTTGCAGAGGTTCCTCTTCTTCACTGAATTCCTTTCCGTGTTCTTCGATTTCAGATGCGATTTGCTTTTTTGTTTTCTTCTTCTTGGTTTTCTTGGGGACCGGCTTGTTGTCATCTGTTCGCTCGTACGGAATGACGTTGTTGAAAGTATTCCAGCCTGGTAACTTGAAAGTTCGCATCAATTCAAAAACGGCTTGTTCTTTGTCCTTGGCTTCGATCATCAAATCCATGTCGTCGGGGCAAGGGGGTAGTACAGCTGGTCTTGGATTGTGCTTTCGGCGTTGGCGGCCCGTGATAGCATCCGGGCAAGGCTCGCTGTAATGCATCTTCTGACGGATCTTTTTCCTATCCCATGTTGCTTTAATGCGTGGATAGAGAGACATGATATCGAGTGTTCCTTCGCGGAGCTGCGAGGAATCGAAAATGATATTGTGGTGATGGAAGTCCAAACACAATGGAATATTCAGCTCCTCGCAGAGGGGAAGGAGATCATGGACAGACCAAGAAACATCGTCATTTTCGAGGACAATTCGCATTTTGATAGATGGAGAGAGATTTTTGTAGTTCTCTCGAAATCGATCGAGAGTTGCGGCTTTATCCCCAAATGTTCCACCCAAATGTAAGATCATGACCGCATCTCGGTTACCCTGTTCGGGAAGTTTGAGAAGCGAAAGCATTTCATCGTGATATTCCAGATCTCTATATGCATTTGCAATTACTTCTGCTCTTGGGGAACCCAATTGGGTAAACTGTCCTGGGTGTGTTGAAATTCGATGACCTAACTCTGCGGCTACCCTTCCAGCTTCGGCCAACGCGTCAGATGCGAAAGGGGCGAGTTTATAACCGTATTCAGCGTGGCTTGCGAAGGGGAACATCTCAGAACTCAAACGCATGAACTTTATTCCGTAATTGTCGTTCCATCGAAACATTTTGGGGAGATCTCGCACGTTTGCTAGGCAGATTTCTTCGACGTACCGTTGGCCTCGTTTAATTGAAGCTGGTTTTGATTTATCAGGTCTATTTTTAGTGGCGTGTTCGGGTTGGGAGGGGTCTTTTCGAGGATGTCGATGCTCAACTATCGATGCTATGCGGCATGTTCTTGAGGTGAAAACAGGAGGATTGGAGAAGCGAAGATACGTGTTCAAACAGGCCTATCAAAGAGTCAGTAATCTGCGATTCGTTTTGGATTGGTGAAACAAACATAACCTAGTCGACCTTTCCATGGTAGCGGCAAGTAATCACTATTGACAGGGGGCGGTCGACCAGCTTCTCGCTTCAATACATCCACCTCCTCAGCAGGACCCTCTTCGTCGCCATCAGGGTCTTGTCGTTTATCCCACTCGTCATCCCCATCATCCTCTTTCTTAACCTTGACTTTCTCAGCAGCCTTCTTCGCGGCTTGCTCTGCTTTGAAAATTTTGATTTCATCGGATCCTTTCTTTGCGGAAACTGAGCTTTTGGTCGGTGTTTTTCGAGGTTTCTTACGTGCTGGTGTGGGTATTTGCGACGGTACGTCTGAAAGGGACGAATCGCTATCGTCCTCTTCTGTTGGTACTGGTTTTGTTGCATCTCCCTTCGCTCTCTGGGGTGTGATTGGTGGCTTGGGTGGGATGACCTTTTCCACGTCCAGAGACTCTCCTTTCTCGTCGGCATCTGGACTCGCTCGCAAGGCTGCCTTTCCATCCACGATATCAGGATTTTGATCTGGGTTCATCGTTATCTTGGCTTTCTTTCCGCGAGTTGAAGTCCTCCTTGCCAAAGTCGGGTTCGGCTCAATTTTCGGACCGACAGAGGGATCAATCGTCGATCTCTTGCGCTTAGGTGGCATTGCGCTAGAAATTGGACGTTGAAATTGATGTGAATGAAGTTTTGTTGAGAGAAGGTTTCTGCTGACGCGCAGGTATGAAAGGAGATGCGACATTCAAATTGAACTTGCGTGTTTTGAGAAAGAAAACATTGTGAAAGCAACTGTTGACCTGGGGCTTGAGGCTGAAAAATGCGTTACTGTCTAGTTGATCCTAACAGCTGAATTGGAAAGTCGCGATGGCGACAGCAAAATGAATGTCGTCACCTCGCTCCATACAAAGTCCCTTGCTGAACAAGCGTGACAAGCTACTTACTGTAAAGGGCAGTATTAACCGACTTTCCCCCAGCCCCCCAACTTTTCCTCTTTTTTGTTGTTCTACAATTCCAATAAAGTGCTAAACAATCAGCATACGAAATGCACTTCTCTCTTCAACCTCTACTCTCGTTTGTTCTTCTCATTTTTCTTGGTTGAGTTGTTCATGTATTGTATTTTCTTGGGCACCTAAAATCGGTTATTGTTTCCACACCCTAAGGAACCAACCCTGTATCTTTTTATCACCACCGCCACCACAACCAATTGCTCCCAAAAAATTTAATTCACGTACCTCTATCACTTATAGTCCCTGCGATTCTAACTTTACTTGATTCCTGCTGCCTATGTTTTTATGCAATGTTCCGAGACACAAATCCAGCTGAAGTATCTCGCGATGTATAATAAAAGCGGCAGTAAGGACTCGCCTCATTGATCGGAGTTGCTAGAAGGATTTGAACAATTATCCTAGGGCTTTTGTGCGCTGGAACCTTCGATCAAGTATATCAATCACTTGTCAATTGTAGAAGAATTGCTTCAATTGCTCTCAAGCTCCTTGTTGGGGTCTACTGCCGCTTTTATTGTATCACCACAGCCATCTGCATCTTAGATCATGTGTTTTCACGTTTTCGTGCTGTTGCTTGCTTCTTGTTTCTGCCTGAAATTCTCAAAAAATTTCATATATTTTCTTCCATTCGGGAATATATTTATCTTCGATATCGAGTGTACTTCGACACCTCTGTACAAAACTTCCCTTGTGTGAGTTCGGTAGACCAGCTTGAAATATGAAAGGAAGCGCTTCTTGACCGAGTTGTTGATTCTCTGGAAGAGTCTGGAACAATAACTTTTCAAACGTCCGGTGAGTTCCACGAATACCCTGCAGGAAACTCATGACTAACACCCTTGCAGTACTCACAACGAACCGAGACCAAAGATCTTTAGCGATGAACCCGAAGAGCTCATCAGCACGATTATACACCGATGTCGGACTCAGCGATTCCATACAAATATGGCTGTTGGATCAAGAAACCAAACTCGACTGGCTCTACAAGCGCGGAACAAAGGAATGGGAGGATGCTCTCCAAAGGGTCCACCAAGAAGCCCTCGAAGTAAATGGCTTTTCCTGGTCGGAAATGAATCGAATGGAGCGCTATCGTCTCCCTGCTTCTATTTCACGGACCATAATTGTTTTCACGCGTCGCCACAATATTATCGAGAAGGCACGAAGAAGCAGTCTAAACTCTCTACGAAGAGCTCCAGATTGGACGATCGGCTTCACCAAAACAGCACCAGGAGTTTATCTGCCTGTGCCGGAACAGGGTTGATCATTTCGTGCAAGCGAAGGGCAGGGCATTGAAGTCACAGGGGTTGGTTAGATGGGATGGGAACCCAATAGAATGAGATATCTCAACCAACGAATGGTTGAAAGCGAATTGGAATGGGAAGCTCAATGATCTTAAGACTCGGGTTGACAGGAGCACTGTGGTTCTCGAAGGCCTCGGTGATGACGAGAAGGAGGGAATGCTGTCGCACTTCTTTCACACTCTGAACAAAGATGAGCAAAAAGCCATGATAGTACGCTGCTTCCGAGCCATGGATAGAGATCAACAAGAAGGAATCTTTTTGAGCTGGTGTAAAAAGAACCCCGAGGTGTCTTTTAGCCGTGCTCAAGACGGGAATGGGTTCTTATTGGGTGATCCATTGGGAGAAACGGAGCGGTTTTCGCTCAGAGAGGATGGGACTTGTTTGCCTTCTCAGGTCGAAAACTCACCAGACGTGATAATTCTCGGTGAGGAAATTCCGGATACACCCATGAGGATGGACGTTTGCATCTCCTCGAAACTGGGAATTTCCTTAGACGAGCTCGTTCCTGGTGATGAGACTCCGATTATTGATAGCTCTATTGTAGAGTGGGATGCATGGGTTGCTTGAATTCTACGAGTGGTGATAAACAAGTGAGCCATATCTCAACATCTGGGCTAGACCCAAGTATGGGGTGGTCCAGATCGTATATTTGGAGGTCAAAACATGCACAAATATTGATTTTTGGTAACGAGAGTTCAATTCTAGTAGGGAACTCGGATTTATCTGGCCGGACTGTCTGGGTGGACTAACAGAGGGCTGGAACCACGTAGTCAAGAGACCGAATTGAAGCTATGCAGTTGGTTGGAAGATATTGCACATAAAAGTGGCCAAGTCATGCCGAAAAGTTTGCGTAAGACTCAAGTCTTGCGTGGAGCGAGTACCATTATGCGAAAGTCTGCATTTTACCTGTCTCATTCCCGCCTTTTTGTGGTATTCCAAGACTCTCAGTAGTCCATAATCATTGGAACAGTATCCAGTGGATGATGTTATTCTAGATGATTCAGAAAAATTGAGTTTTCAGAGGAAAACTAGAAACTGAAGATTGTAATGGCAGACAACAGTGGTGTCGGAATCACCCATCAAACTTGCTCCTGGCTGATATCCTACCTCAACTTCGATCAATGTCCATCTCATTTTACCCTTTCCATGAATTCACTTGTTAATCTCCCTTGCTAACATTAGAGTTCACTTGCAGATATACTATCAACACTGCCGAGTACCTGAAATCCATCAGTCAGCTATTCTTTTCAGTTCCCGAGATAAGAAATTCACGCAGCAGAAGCTGCAAGACTCTGGTAAGTTCCGGCAGTGGTCCCAAGTGCCACAACCAGATAAAATAAAACGACAAACCCCGTGATGAGCCCCAACTTCGAAGGCGTAGTATCCAGTGAATTCAACAACCAAAAAGGAACGATGAACTCGGATAAGGGATAGAACTCGGAGAAAAATGTCAAGCAGAATAAGCGGTTGGGGCGCTATACCTTTGCAATCCATCAATCACAGTCGTGGCAATATCTGACCATCTCTCGCCTCCGCTCCACTATTCAATACCCTTTGAAAAGCAGCAGTAACATCATGTTCGGTAAGCCAGATGGTAGCCGGTCTCTCCGCAGCCATCTTCCGCAAAGTCTCATCAGTAACCGGCTTCCCAACAGCTTCAGCTTTCTTCTTATTCCCTTGATGCACAATTTCCAATAACCTATGAGCATGAGGTTTTCTGGTTGCCTCGTAGATTCTTAGCGCTTGTCCGATTTCCGCAAGTGTTGGCTTCCTTGTTGCAGTTGGAGGAAAGACGTGGAATATGGCAAGTGAGAATGCATAGGCATCATCGATGGCTAGAGATCCTCCGGTGGCATAGGCACCACCATGGGCATGAGCTGCGTCACCGATTAAGGTAACTCGGTCCCCGAAGATCCAGCTGTCTAATGGACCTGCTATCGAAAGATTGGGATAGTACCGAATGTCTGGTGTGATGTCTACAAGAGCCTTGACAACTGGGTTCCAGTCCTAGCTTGGGTTAGAGACTGATTCTATATAGAAAATGATATAGGTAGTTTGCTTACGGCATACAAATTTCGAAATAACTTAACACTCGCCTCTTGGTCCCAGGTAACATCGTTGAATGGATTCAGTTCATCAGGATTGACGTTGAGGCTACCGACTACGGTGTACTTGTTCTTTCCCAGTCTCGATGCAAAGAAACTCTTATTTGGACCCAACCAATGAATCGAGTCCAACGGCAAGTCTGGGATATCTTTCACAAGATCATAGTCGAACACCGCACGTAATGCTGTCAAACCTCCCCATTTGAGTTTCAATTCAGGGACAAAGAATTGTCGGACACCCTGAAAATCGTAAGTCTAGGCTAAAAGACAGAAGTAAGTTAACTCACAGATCTCAAACCATCAGCTCCCAGAAACACATCCGCTTCAACCACCGATCCATCCTCAAAACTGATAGTAACCCCTTCCTCTTTAAATTCAACATCCCTAAACCGTTTCCCCAAATGAATAATCTCCCTCGGAACATTCTCCAATAAAGCCTCCTGAAGATGAGCCCTCAAATACCTTGCCGTCTGATGCTTATGCTCCGTAACATTCTCATGAAAATCCTGATCCAGCACCTCGTTCGTCCTCCAATGTTTATAAATCATCGGAATGTTTGAAGGCCCACGATAACCCACCTCATCACTGATAGCATTTTCCAGCCCCAGTCTCTCCAGAGTTCTGAGTCCGTTTGGACTGAGAGCTATACTTGCACCGATTTCTTTCAGTTCGGTCGCTTGTTCGTAGATGTTGACTGAGTTGAGAGGGTGTTTGAGGAGGGCTATTGCTGCTGTGAGACCGGCGATTCCGGCACCGCAGATGGCGATGTTGAGGGTTGGGGCGGGCATGTTGGTTTTGTTTGGGATATATTAAGGGGAGGTTTATTACAAGGAGGAAATAAAGAAGTATTTTGGGACTATCGTGTTATATGAGGTGATGTGGTGGACTCCCACTTTTACAACTTCGGCTCCTATCGACTCGCTAAGGGGTATGGTTGATATCCACCATTAGATATTGTGCAATGTGGATGTACAGTGACGAAATATATCACGTGGTTCGAGAAGTACCAAGCCTATCACTTTGCCAAACTAAGAGTTCGTCAAAGTACATAATGCTGCGTACGAAGTTTAGAATAGTATTAAAATTCAATAAGCCAAGTCGTGATAACTGAACAAGATGGCCACCCATGGCTCAACAAATCTATACTATCCACAATAACCATTTCCCACCGTCATACTAGGAGCATCAGCAGTGAGAAGTACGTTCTCGGTAAATCTATTCGCTAGCCTATTCACACAAGTTCCCTCAGTAGAAGCGACTAAAACGCACTCGGCAATAGTACTGCTTGTGTCGGGCCAATTGCCCCAAGCCTGGCAATCCGGGTTGCTGAAGCAGGCGTTGCAACAGGTTTCTGGTGTCGTATTGACCAAGTCATAGAGGTAAGTTTGCCCACCACGGATGCTATGTATGTCTTTCCCGTTATTGTCCTGGCTCACCATGCTGAGGAAGATGTTAACCTATATTTTATAACTAGGTGCGGAGAAGAGAGAGGAATTGTGATAAGCGATATGGAATGATGCGGTTGTGAAAATGGGGAAAAGGGGAGGTGTGTATTGCTTGTCCGGCCTGCAAGCCGCATATTGTGTTGCTGATGCTTGGACGAGCGTCGAGGTGGTAGTGGCCGGGTTGGAGATTGTGTTGGTTTGAGTGGCAGTACTTGTCGACGTGGATGCTTTAAATTGGTTCAAATGATAGTACCGTGGAATCATTGGGAAAACATTGAACTTAACAAAAACTGAAAAGGATGTTTTTTTTTACGTATACGTAGTCACAACCAATTTTGGAATTCTGAGTGGCAACTTTTGACACCGTATAAACAGACTTAACAGAAGTTTTCGCTTTTTGCGTATAGCAAGTACTGATTGTCGTAGGGGCAGCTCTTACAGGGGCGATGATTAAGCCGACGGCAAGAATGACCTGTGTAATGTTCATCTCGAAAGAATGTGATAAATAGCAAGAGATGAAATTTGAAAGTTGGTGGATAGGAGTGTCTTATTTTCAAGCAGCGCTCAGGGTGTTTATATAATTGTAGCAAAGACCTTCCGACAAGAAGCGATATGCACATCCCTAAGTGTGTGGAGTGAGGCATAGAACTAGAACGGACTATCAACTGCCACGTCGAATAAATTTTTTGAATGAAGATCATTTTAACTCTACTCTCTCCCTCAAATTGGTATCACTGAGGGTAGTACATTTCCAGTCACGTACAAAAACAGTGGAGAAAGCCAAGCAAGCGATGATTTACTAGGCAAACAATCAGCCCTCTAGAAAGCTATCCCATAATCGCCAGCACGGATGCAAACGCCCGGATACATGCAACTAAAAGTGACAACCGGTGAGGACTGTAAGTAAGGTCAATTTCCACCTTGCCCGTCTGTTCCTGAGGCGAGAGCATGAAACACTTTTACACAAGTAGCAACTCCCCTCATCTAGAAATGTGGACAAAACGACATGAAATAGAGAGTTTAGTCGTCGAGCGTATATGCGCTCAAAGTCATGATTCTTCAAATGACTTCGACTGGGAAAGTATAACCAAAAATAAACCCCGCAGTACATGATATAATACTGATGAATCAAACTTGATAATTCTAACCAAACCCTAAGACATGGGATTGGGATTGACACGAGCTGGGAACTCAAGCCACGCCATGTCCGTCGAAGATCTCTTCTAGCGTGAGGAACTATCCCACACTCCAACCCCCCGACGATGTCAAAGGGTAAGCGTAAACCTTTGTTTTTGGCTGGCGGCGCCAGACACTTTGTGTTTACTCGAGGAAAAGAGTACCAAAACGATTTCGAACGGGCGAAGATGCCAAAGAAGAGTGTCAAGCATTGAAAAATCTGGTGATTGGGAGATATCAAGGCACGCAAATTTCTCAAAACGACCAGAGAAGCCAGGATTAAAACCCCGAATATGTAGCAATGTAAATTGTCAGAAACATCAGAAACTCCAATTCCCTCAAGACAACCGCCCTCTATGTTGGTATCTTACAATACATTCAGCGCCTTCCAACCCCACCAGATTCGTTTTTTGACCGACCAGATTTAGGAAATGTAGCGTTCTTTCGAAAATACCACTAGCTTTTGTAACTTCTGAGTTCGTGCTTACTCAGGTACAGTGTAACTCCATTCGTGCTCCTCGTCACCGTATTGTCTAGCCTCAATCCAGTTCTTCATGTTCAATGCAATTTCTCCGGCCTCCTGTTCGGGGTTCAATCCACAGTCGACCATCTCCCCCTTCCAGCTGATATTTCGGATAGGGCTGACAATGGCAGCAGTTCCTGCTCCGAAAGCCTCGATTAATCTCCCTTCCTTTGCTGCTTCGGACATTTCCTTCATTGTGAACTTTCGCTCGATGACTTTCCATCCTTCCGGTACGAGCTTCTCCTTTGCGAGAGAAAGAACACAGTCTCGGGTTACTCCCTCGAGAATTGTGCCGTCGAGAGGAGCGGTGAGGAGTTCATTTTGTCCAGTTTCCTTGTTCTTGATGGCAGCAAACATGTTCATGGTTCCTACCTCCGTCACGAATTCCTCCTCACCAAAGAGCCAAAGGTTCTGGTGGAATCCTCGCTTGGCGGCCTCGAGTTGCGGAAGGATACATGGGGCATAATTGGCACCAAGTTTCTTATCACCAACACCTCCTGGCCATGCCCGTACAGCATAGTTGGTGGCTTCGAGGGAGATGGCCTTGAAACCGGTGGGGTAGTATGGCCCAACTGGGGAAGCGATAACATAGAGAAGTGCAGACCCAGGTGGCCCAACGCCAAGTGTCTTTTGTGTTCCGATCATTGTTGGTCTGAGATATAACGAGTATCCTTTTGTGGAGGGGATAAATCGCTCTTCCATGGCCGCAAATTGGGAAATGAGCTTGATCATAGCTGCTTGATCAAAGGTAGGTAGGGCAATTCTCGCAGACGATTTATTCATTCTCTCCATGTTCTTGGTAGGTCGGAATAGTCGCACTTTGCCATTGCTATCCTTATAGGCCTTCATGCCCTCAAAACACTCGAACGCATAGTGGAATACGCAACTGGCGGGGTCGAGAGAGAGGTTTTGGTAGGGGGTGATTCGGGGGGCAAGCCATCCTTCTGATGCCGTCCATTCGATGCTCAGCATATGATCTGTGGGAGGAATTGGTTAGCTATGTGAATGATGGGTGCTTTCAAGAGTGGGACCGACCTGTAAATGAGCGCCCAAAGACCAATTCATTCGCAGGAATCAGCTCTTTGGGTGTTTTCGTCTTGGTGACAGATAATTTGGAGGGATCGATATCCTGGACCTTGGCCGCCGAAGCTGCATTGGCGTGGATGCTGTATGACCTTGCGGGTTTTTGCCATGCTGCCAGAAGTGTCTTGGTGGAGTGCTCGAGGAGCGAGCTTTGCGGCCGGAATTGACGAAGCATTTTGACAATTGTGCCGGCAGCAATTGAAGAGGGGAGAGTAGGAATCCAATTGAAGGGGATTACGGGGTCAATTGGACTGTATAAATGTATAAATAGAGAGAGAGGCCAGAGGATGTGTGACTCGAAGGGTGGAAGGGCGTATTACTTGGGCTACAATATTAGTATTATTTTTGTACTCGTCTTCCGACATCGGCCCGCCTGCAACCGTTACAGTACCGTTTGGCGGAGGCTAGTCTCGGACATGGCAGCCTCGCGAGGCTCTGGGTCAGCCGGAATCCTTCTGTCACCACCAACCAATCAGTTCATTATCAATCTGGGACACCTTCACTTGTTGGACAGTCCTCCAATCCGAACTACAATCCCCCACCCTCTTTCTTCTTGAATTCGCCAACACCACGATACCGCAGACAAAGCACAAAGCAGCATATCGAGTTTCCATGCCACGAGACCGAATACCATCCCCGAGGAGGCAGATTCACAGGTGGCCAAAATGTTCAGCTCGGCGCTGAAGTCGTTTTCCTCGAATATCAATTCCAATTACACCATCTCCTCCACCCCGACCTCCACATCCGGCCCATGGAAGATATTCGATGGAAAGAAGAAATCTACAGGAAAATCCGTCTCCATTTTCGTCCTCGATCGCAAGTCATTGGACTCGCATTCCGGCTCCCTGGGTCGATCGAGCGCCACTTCAATAAAGAAATCCATTGAGGAGGTGGTGGAAAGGCTGAAAAAGGAGGCTTCCTCTCTGGCAAGACTGCGCCATCCCAATATCTTGGAACTCGTCGAACCTGTGGAAGAAACGAGAAATGGTGGTTTGCAATATGCGACAGAAACAGTGACGGCCTCCTTGTCGGGCTTACTACAAGAAAAGGATGAACAAGAGAGAGGAGCTGGTGCACGATCGAGTCGATATGTGACTGAAGACTCAGAAGGTGGTCGGCGGCGGCGAGAGATCGAAATTGATGAGTTGGAAATACAAAAGGGGCTACTCCAAGTCAGCAAGGCCTTGGAATTCCTCCATGATAATGCAGGTTTGGTACACGGAAATCTGACCCCTGATGCCATTTTTGTGAATGCCAAGGTTGATATCCCCAGAACAAAAACTACCTGATGTTCGCTGATGAACTATAGTCGGATTGGAAGATCAGTGGACTTGCCTTCTCGAGTCCTCCCGATAACTCCACGAAACCCACCTCTGTCCAGCCCATAAATCTTTCCGAGATCCTGAATGTTGATCCGCGACTCCCCCGCTCCGTACAACTGAACCTCGATTACTGTTCTCCAGATTTCGTTCTAGATTCAAACCTGAATGTTGCTGCAGACATGTTTTCTATGGGGTTATTGATTGTTGCCCTTTACAACTCCCCCCATACCTCCCCCTTGCAAACCAACGCCAGCATATCAACTTATCGAAGACTGTTCACTTCCCAATCCACAATCCCATCAGCCAACAATAGCTTTCTTTCATCTCGTCCCATCCCTAAAGACCTGACTTCTTCGGTATTACCTCGTCTCATAACTAGACGCCCTGCACAGCGAATGACTGCAAAGGAATTTCAAGAAAGTGCTTATTTTGACAATATTTTGATGTCAACAATTCGATTCTTGGATGCGCTGCCAGCCAAAACTCCAACGGAAAAAGCGCAATTTATGCGCGGTCTTTCGAGAGTGTTACCCTCATTTCCAAGATCTGTACTGGATAAAAAGCTTCTTCCGGCATTGCTGGAAGAAATGAAAGACCGGGAGCTTTTGTCTTTGATTTTACAGAATATTTTCAAGATTATTGAACTGTTACCATCTGGGCGTCGGCCATTTACTGAGAAAATCATGCCAAGGTTGAAAGAGATATTTATACCACCAAGTGCTACCACTGCCAAGGGACCCATTGAGCGTGATTCAGCCAAGGAAGCTGGTTTGATGGTGCTGCTAGACCATATCAAAGAGATTTCTGGAAACTGCTCGGGCAAGGAATTTAAAGATAGTAAGTTCTATTCATCTTCGATATATAATTTTGGCTCATTCTTTAGATATTCTTCCTATTATACATCTGGCAATCGAGTCTCCTACCCATACAATTGTCGACGCTGCGTTGAGGAGTTTGCCAGTGGTGCTCCCAGTTCTTGATTTCTCAACCATCAAGAACGAGCTTTTCCCAGTTATTGCTTCTGTCTTTACCAAGACAAGCAGTCTGGGTATCAAAGTGCGAGGACTGGAGGCGTTTGTTATCCTCTGTGGAGGGTCCAATGACCCAGCATCGAGTAATGATGGTTTGGATGGCATCATGAATTCAACAGCGAGTAAGAAAAGTTCGTCTACAGCATTGGACAAATATACGATGCAAGAGAAGATTGTTCCTCTCATCAGAGCAATCAAAACGAAAGAACCAGCGGTGGCAATTGCATCACTTAATGTTCTTCGACAGGTCGGGGGTGTCGCAGATGCAGAATTTGTGGCAATGGACATACTGCCTATCCTGTGGAATATGAGTCTCGGGCCTTTACTTGACTTGAAGCAGTTCCAAGCATTCCTTGAACTCATCAAAAGCCTCTCAAGCAGGGTTGAAGCTGAGCAGACAAAGAAGCTTCAGGAACTTGCGGGCACCAACGGAAATTCTTCTCAGCGAAGTGACGACTTCATGTCATTTGGTGCACCGAATGCATTTTCATCAAGCAACGGTGCCTCCGATGGTGGTGAGATTGACTTTGAGCGCCTTGTAAAGGGAAACAATGCAACAATTGGGTCACCAAATCCATTAGACTCCGGCTGGGAAGCTGGTCCACCAAGCGCATCCGCAACGTCCCCAGCTCCAGCGCAGTCCAAAGCAGCGGCTTTCTCCTGGTCAACCCCCAGTCCAACTACAAACACATCATTTCCTGGAAATTCTATGGGCAGTCTTCAGCCACAGCCTGGCCCTGCTTCAAGGACCATTACCCCAGACTTATCACGATTCGATGCTCTCACACCTACCTCGACCCAATTTTCACAACCTCTCCAACCCCAGAACAATTTCAGCGCACCCCTACAACCTACAACGAACAGTTACAGTCAACCCATGAATCCCAAACCGGCGGGTAACTTCCAAACTCCACCAACCACCGTAAATTGGGGAGCCGCAGCATCCAACCCGTGGGCGAGCAACAGCACTTCACAAACAAACATGACCTCATCCATTGGAAACCTGGGGAACTCCATGTCAAACATGTCCATAAATCAACAGAGACCAACTTTGAGTTCGCCGTCTTCATTCTCGTTACCACCACCCCCTGGAGCCAATTCCTACGGCGTACATCAAAATAAGAATTCCTTTCCACCGCCACCCGCTTTTGGAGCACAACAGCAGTCGGGTTTTGCAAAGCCAGCCCCTGCACCGCAGAAATCGGGGTTGGATGCTTATGAGAGTTTGATTTGAGTACATACAATGGGAAGGAATATAGAGGCGTTTGTGGCGCTGATGGTTTTTTGTGGGAAAAGGTTTTTGGAGGTAATTTGATGGATTTTTCGAAGTTATGATGAGATGTTGAAGAATGCGAATACCAAAGATTTTGTTGTTTTGAGTGAGTCCTTGTTTGTGTGTGTTTCTTTGCTTGTGAGTTGAGGTGCGCCCTGTACTTCGGACCCCTTTTGCGCTTATTACTTCGTACAGGGCCGAAATAACCACCATTCGCCACCACCACGATACGCTAGAAGATTCCACGCTAACGTCATCGCAGCCAATGAGATTAATATGCCCCGGATGCCGCTTTTCCACCCATTTTCGATCAATTCAACACTATGGAAGCATCCTACTATGTGCCTACACCTAAGACACCTTCAAAACAGTGCACGCGAGACGATCGAATACGGGTGCAGACCCTATACCACGATGCCGGCTTTACACAAGACGAAATTATACTACGGCTAAACCTGACAAGAAATATAATGGATCTAATACGTGGAATGTCTAATCGATGTATAGATGTAATTATTGCTGATGGAGGCTATACAAAATACTAAGAAATTTTAAGCAAGATGTATAAAGCGGCATGTACCAAGCATTTAGTCTGGCCCACTGTGGAGGGGTGATTATTTCGAGCCTGTACGAAGTATTTAACGCTTTAGAAGATTGTTGTAGGAAGGGATGGAGTATTGGGACTTGGTTGTGAAGTTCGGATTATGTTTACACAAGGCAAGAGACCCTGCAAGGGAAGCCTCCCCTCATTTTGAGATTTGAGATAGTATGTTTTACACCAATCATTCGAGGATCTAGGTAATAATTTAGACTCGGTGAGTGATTTGTGTGTATCGCCCATTGGATCGTATTACTGACTTTTGTATATTTCATTAGCCTTTCGGGCTGTTTCTAGAGCTGCTGGAAGAAGCATCAAAAGACGCCCGACCCAAGCAGGAGAGCCATTTGCGTAGTGTGAAAAAATGCTTTCATTGTGCCTCAAACCTCTTAAATGGAGGAAGAGAAAGGATGTATTTATATACAAATTTACAATTCTAGAATGTTCTAGATCACGTGTTACTGATTCTAAGCGATTCCAGCAACACGTAGGGAGTTAGACGGAAAGTGCGAGGATGAGTGGAGTGCGGGGTCTTGATATTCGTGTTGTAGAGAGGGTGGGTATATTTTGATTTCTTAATCGTACCCTTTATCCTGGGAATATCCTTCCTCTGCGAATTACTCGGTTGATTGGCTATTTAGTTGCTTTCTTGGATTCCTCCTCTTGCTGTCGCCTCTTTCTTGTGGTCTTATATGAGCTGGAGAGGTGCAGGAGGCAATGGAGCTGCTGGAATGTTGCATCATTGACGAAGACCTAGGTCAATTAACCTTTTTGGTGATCTAGTTCGTCGATATCACGGTTGGCGAGTAAAGCATACCAGATCAGATATACCTCAACTTTATTGAAAAACTGAATTCATTATCCATTGGTAACATATTTAGAAGCTCAGAGCGCGGCAGTACAAATTTTGGAATGCTTTGCAAGAAAATCTGATGATCCTCCCGAAACGCAAACATTGGCCGCATTTAATTGTGGGGCTGGAAATGCATCGTACTTGCCGAGTTAGAATTCATGAAAATAAGTTCTGGCTCACGGTCTAGGATTGTTGCGTCCTTGAAGCCATGGGATGGGGTAGGTGCGATTTCTGCTCACCAGGTCGTTCCCTCCAAATTCAGAAAAGGACGGCATCAAATCCTCACGCTCCGTCACCAGCACCCCACATTTTATCCAAACAACGTATTCATTCATTCTACCATCCATTCGTTTATTTTTGAAATCCCAAGTTAATCGTCATCCTTACCCTCGAACATCATGGCGGCCTCCTATGACGAGTCGCTTGCAACATTACAGCAACTTCCGAAGTCGCTCCCCTACATCCTTCCTTTTCATTTCTACGAAGATATACCAGAAACACCAATTCCCAATCCAACACCGGCGGAAAATGCATTCCTTCATCACGACATTGGCGAGCAAGTTGGCAAGACCTGGGAGATGCTCCACAATATTGTCATACGACATGAACCAGCGATCGTTGCTGCGTGGGAAAAGAAATCAACCAAACGACGCCTAGCCATACTCACAACAGCTTGGGGAGATAAGATCCCGGAACACAAACGACCTGATTGGTGGTTCTTCGTCTCGAGCTTTGCCGAGTTCAACAAAGGCGATATTGTTGCCGAAGATTTCTTGTTTGGGAAGAGCTCGAAGAAGGGAACAGCTCTCACGTACCCTTACATAAACGAGGTGCATTTAGTGCAAAAGAAGGCTCTCCCACTATTGATAAATTCTCGAGGTCGCGGGGGACCAGACTCTTTCTACCAATTCAACGTCAGAGAGACAAATATTGGGAGGTTTATCGACGCGGTGCTAATTCCAGACCTTCAAGGGTTCCGCATCGACGTCACCAATGAGATGAACTATGGAGAAATCATACCTTCTACTTCTACTTTCCACGCCTACTATCTCACGGCCGGCGAAACACTTATGGCCATGAAAATACACGAGCGCGTCATGAAATTCCTCATCCGATGTTGCCAATTGATCCTGAATCAGGACAACCTCCAAGTTTTGACAGGCCCAAACATCCCTATTCCTCCACAGGTTGAACCCGCTCGAAAAGCAGGATGGTTCGACGTCGCCAATACCATATGGGAGGCACCTTTCGTTATACCAACTCCATTTAATAGTGGAATGATTGTGGATTATCTGACTGTCCGGGCCTCTGCTGCTGAAGATCATGTTTGGGACTTGAGGGAGAATCCAGGCTACTTTGCGGCCAAAGTGATGGAGTGGAGCGAGCACCAGAGGGAGCGAATGTATTTCACGGATGAAAAAGACATACTAGAGACAGGAACTCCGAAATTTTGGAATATTGTGATAAGGGAAGTCATTGCAGATGCATTTGAATCACTTGTGGTCTGGCGAATATTGCTTGATCAATACAGTCCCATACATGAGCGCCAAGCAGAAGATGACAGAGCACTCTCACGCGTGTGTGGACTCTCCCCAGATTGTGCGGAAGAAATGCACATCTTTCAATACACGTGAGTATTTTTCATCAGCAGAATGATTGGGATAGCTGCTGATGTTTTATGCCCACAGGCTGGCTTCCCTAGTAATTAATCGGATTGAAACCTCGTGGAGTGCCCTTCTCGTTTCTCCTTACAATCGTGGGCTCTGGCGTCAGGCTTTAGGTCCCGAGGCAAGTCCGACAAACAAAGGTTATAAACCTGACCTTGATCGCAACATGCCGCCCCCTAACCTTTCCACCTTGACTGCTATGATGCCGAGTCCTAACACAGAGTCGAATCTCATAACATTGACCAGACTTTTGAGTCCTGACTCCCGAAATTCCTTCGGCTTCACGAATATGATTGACGACATGGGATACGCACTCGCCGCCAACCCCTTGGAGAATAGCCGGATGTCAGCGTGTTCTCAAAGAATGTTCTCAGACTTGGGACTCATGGCTTCGTTACAGAAAGAAATGGAAAAACATCAAACTTTTTCTATGAAAACACTCTTTTTGAGCGGTAAGTCTGATGTGGAGCTCGCAAAGGCTTCTTATAAGACGCTGGCGCCCTACAGGTGGGCCGGAATGAATCATAGGCAGTACACACGCCTTGCGGCCCTTGGTACTCCTGTCAAGGGGCGATTTGATTACCCTGTGAATGAAAGACGGACTTTAGAGGTCACCAAGAGGATGCAGGAATCCGAGAAGAACTTGCGAGAGTTTTGGAGAAAGGCAGATGAAGAATACAAGGGGAAAACCGGGGTGTATCCATTAGACGACATTTATGACTACATAGCGTTCGATTCGAGTATAATTGGGAGTGCGTTAATTCTCATCTTACCAGATCGATACTATTGAACGCTAACGTTTTACTGTGCAGGAACGCCAGACTGGGTAGAGCCAGAGAAGAATGATTTTGTCGACAAGGAGTTGCTCATTAAGGAGTTGTGCGAAGAGAAGTTGCCTAAAAAGAAGAGAAGGTCAAAGAATTCAAAAGCTATCCCAAAGGGCGAATTCGCAGGCAACCTTGGAGTGACGGAACAAATTTCAGCTGATCGTAAATCGAGTCAAAGAAACGAAAACGACCTCGTCACCGACAATGCCAAAAGTTTAGACTTAGACTCGAAACCTTTTATGGAGAGGACCTCGGATTCGGAATGTGTTCATCATTCTGAAGAAGTCACAAATGGTCAAACGGAAGGCGACGCAGCCCAACGTCTTCAAAAGCCAGACAATGACGAACCAAAGATGCTAGAAATGGAAATCGACACCGCAACTACGGACACCACGACCCCTGAAGCCAAAGCAGAACATACCGTGGGAGGAGACAACAACAAAGGGGAGGAGATGGACAATGCGATTGTGGTCGCGGCAGAAGTAGGGTCCAATGGTCTGGAGGAGCTCGAAATGGAAACCGAGATCACCACAGAAGATACTCCTTCCCAAATTGAAGCACTGGAGCCTGCCGGTGAGGTGGAAGCCAAGACTCACGGTGTTGAAGTTGAATCGGCCAAGGAACCAGAATCGCGAACCCCCAGAAAACAAAACTTGGGACTTGAGCACTCCATATCTTCACCAAATTCTTTCAGTGAACAAGAAAATCGGATTGAAACCAAGTCCAGCGTCAATACCGCAAGCGAGGCAGAACATCAGATATTTGAATGCGTAGTCGAGACTTTCCGTCCTGGTTGCGCCGCTATGATGAGTGGTGCCATTTATGGTGATGCTCCACTGACTCCAGAGAGTTTTATTCAAATTCCAAACTCTGAGTTTAGGAGAGAAGTGTGTCCTCGGCGGCCTGCACTGGAAGCTCTTATTTCAAATAAGCCTCCGCTTGATCAGCCTTGGACCCAGTTTGGCAAGAAACCTGCGGATGAAGCTGGAATTGACTGTACTGTGGCTGTTGGTCCCCCTGGAGGAAATAAAGAAAATCAACTACCGCTCAATTTGAAGAGTTCTGAGATATCCGATTCGGAATATAAGAGAAGGGCCCGGTGGGCACGTCAGCGACGAAAGTCACCGGATATTCCGATTCAAGATGGGTCCCAGCGAGGCCGACGTCGGTTACAAACTGGCGATGAACCCAATGATGAGGCTTGCACCGGGGTTACGTTTGCTCGTGGGTTTTTTGAAGAAAATGAGCATACCGACCCTGAGAAGTGGTGGTCTCGCGCGGTGGCTGCATACCGTGAGTCTGACCCCTGGGCTCAGTACGAATCGTCGCCTTGGCCCAAGCTTGGACGTCCAAGACTGGATTCTGATCGATTCCCTAACGACAAATTCAACAACTACTGGTATCCTATCTTCGACAGCATGTTTCTCAGCCGCCTAGGAAGAAGATTATCCGACTCGCTAATGCCAAAGTCGAGGTTTATGCCTGAAGGCCCTCTTGATTCATATGACCCTCTCGAAGCCGCCGCCGAAATATATGCCCAAACAAAACATCCAGAAGATTACGCAAGCGCCAGATTAGACGAAGCAATTGGGGATAGTGATTGGGACGAAGAACCGACTTGGCGCCATATTGAGTGGAAACAGGTTGAGGATGATGGAGGTTTATCCGAGCTGGACATTGAGGCGGAGGTTGGAGTAATAAAAGAACCTCGTTCTCCAAAATCACAAGCAACTCTCCAAGACGACAGCAGCAGATCTCAATCTCCCTCTGGGGAAAGCCAAAAATCCAACGGAATCTTGACTGAAGAATCTACTCCGACAGCTTTCTCGACAAACACAACTGTTTCCCCAGAAAATCCAAAGCTGGCACTCGCTGCAAATGAGCCCGCAGCACAAGAAGAAGCAATCCTTGCATATGAAGAGGTTAATAAATCTCTCGAGGATTTTACAGCAGCGCAGAGTGAGCTCGATCCCGAGGCAAAGCCGGACATATGTTTCCCGATTCAAAAATTTGCTACTCCCTCTGGCGACGGTCATATTTTTGCCATACACTTGAGCGGAGGAAACCCTCCGATAAATTTTTTGGCTACTACCCAAGAAACACCAGTGCTGGGGACTGCATACTGGGAAGCAATTGAGGCAGATATTGCTGCTGTGGGTGGGGCGTGGCGTTGTAGGCATTATAATGTTGATGACCTCATGGCGGAACTTGCTAGAGCTAATCCTGCGTTCAGTGGGTTAACAGTTGAAGAGACTTGTGCTTTGATAACCTCTGAGGCCGAGGGTCGGGATATAATCCAGAGTACGGAAGGATCTGTTATGGATGAATTGGCACAGGTTGACGACCGGAAATTGGCACGAAGACAAGCTTTTATAGCGATTCCATGGAATTTGATCGGAGTGCGGAGAGGCATGAAGATTCCAGAGATTAAGTGGCCAGCGGTACCAAAACCACCAAGCGAGGAAACAGCACCCAAAGAGTCACAACAGGATGAAAGTCCCAAACAGAATCAAAGCCTTGAGCAGGGTCAAAATGATGAAGCCGAACTTCTTCAAACGATAACATCCAGGGTTGGAGAGGCTGTGGAGCAGAATGGAAATTCTGAGGCTAAACTGCTTCAAGCGATAAGATCTAGGGTTGGGGAAGCCGTGACCGCATATCAACAATCAAGCGAAGACACGGGACCCAAAGAGTCACAGGAGGACCAGAGCCCCGAGCATAATCAAGGTTCTGAGGCCAAACTTCGTCGTAGCAGAGAGTCCCAAGAATGGCAAGCAATAAGATCCAAGGTTGAAGAAGCCGTCAACATTCAACGATCAAGCGAAGATGAACCAGAGTCGACTCCAATAGCATCTAAATCTGAAGACGTCATTTCAAACGCATCAACAGAAACTATGGGCGCTGAAGTGGTTCAAAGTACTGGCATAGATGCTAAGGAAGCTACGTTTGCATTTACAATTCCACAAGACCCACACGGGCATCTGAACGCCTACTCCAAAAGCCCACCTTCCGATTCTCCAGAAGCCGATCCAAAGCCGGATCCCAAAGACGAATCTCTTGGTGGTCTCGATGCCTTAAAAGAAGTCGCCTCTAAATACAAACACCTCACCTTAAAAGAGTTGCCCCATATACTCGACGAAAAACCCGTACCCGAACCCGAACCCGAACCCGAACCCGACCACGATGTCTATTACCTCAGCAAGCCCTCCTACAAAGTCTTCTCGGCCGTCTTCCATGACCAACTGGATAAACAGCCTCCGCCTTCCTTTATATGGAGCGAGTTCGTGGTGGCAATGCAAGAGATTGAATTTACGCCTGTGCATGAGTATGCGACCCTTTGGCACTTTGCACTTAAGGAGGAGGGAGTTGGGATACAGATTCATCAGCCGCATTATCAGGGGTTGAAGAAAGAGGGTTCGTTAAGTGTTAAGGTTAGTTGTGAGTATGCGAGGTGGATTGGGAGGAGGTTGGAGAGGAATTATGGCTATGGGAAGGCTTGGTTTTTGAGGGAGTATGAGGAGGAGTAAGTAGTGAAATGTATTTTCCGGTGTTGGAGTGGGGATTGGTGTTGCTGAGGAGATGAGAGGGGGTTGTTGGATTCTTGTGGGGAGTTATTTTTGAACGGAATGTTGGCGAGAGAAGCGATTGTTGTTCTTATGGACTTATTAGCGGCATGTACCTTTTATGATGGGGGATTGTACATAGGTAGGTGTTGATAGCGTTATTTGACTAGCGATTAGAATACGAAATGAGCATATTTGTGTTGTACTGGTTTGTAGCATTGAAAACGTGATGTCTGGTTTACTCGACTGTCGATGGCTTACCCGCGACTGGTATTTTGGCCCCCAATTGTTTACTGGCTTAACGGACGATTAGCAGCTTACTCGGTACAATATTTGGGGGCCAAATTGTGTTTGGCTTACTCGGTAATTGATGGCTTACTCGTACTGCATTTTTGGCACCCAAATGTTACTAGCTTACCCTACAACTTGACAGTTTACTCAGTACCATATTTGGGGGGCCAAATTGGCTTACTCTTTTTTTGCTAGCTTACCTGTCAAATGATAGCTCACTTGTAACTTCATTTTTCCAGCTTACTTGATAATTGATGGCTTACTCGCAACTCCTGTTTTGGTTTCCCAACTGTGATGTTCGGCTTACTCAACAGTTATTAGCTTACTCGCATTTCACTTCTTGAAGCTTACTCGACATTTGATGGATTACTCGTGACTTTCTTTTGAATAACTATCCTTTTGATTTTACTGGCTTACTCTTCGCTTACTCGTGGCTTACTCGTACCATATGTGGGGGCCAAGAAGTTGGTTAGCTTACTCGATAAATAACAGCTTACCCAAATTTCAGTAGCTCACTTGTCATTAGTAGCTTACTCGTTTAGGTAGCTTACTTACCAATGGACAGCTTACTCGTAACTTGAATTGTGTAGCTTACTTACCAGCTTGCTCAGGGCTCGACGGTTGTAGTTTATCAACCTCCTGCCGCCAAGATAAACAGAAAAAATGCCAAAAAAATTGACATTTCATTGTTATCAATGAGTTGATCTCTTGAACAGAGTGGGACTCGAACCCACGCCCCTTTCGAGACCAGGAAATTGTTGTTAAGGTAACCTTAACCTGGCGCCATAACCAGCTCGGCCATCTGTCCTGATATTTTGATTTGATGTCGACCATGTTGTTATTTTTGTATACATTGGTAGGATTTTCAAAGGTGGGGATTGTGGGCTTGGTGACTGCTGAGAGTCGAGATGATTGGTGGAGCTTCAGGGCTGAGATTGGTGGGGTAAGGTTGGATAAATGTGATTGGTGGATTAGAACCTCGGGTCATTTTCGCGAGGTTGTAGCGATAGAATTTGACTTTGAACTTAAGATAATATAGCATAGCGCAAACGTAGTTAAAACAGCCAAGTAGCTGGGGTCCTACTAATTAGACTCCTCTGCTTCGATTCATATTTTATTTGTATTTTTCTGCCCGCTTTGTGATAAGATATACTTACTTCAAAGGTTGGATGGGGTAGCTATAAGTCCTCCCGAGAAAGACATTCTCTCGCGTAAGGAACATATTTTTTTTTCACTAGGGGAGACTACCTTACGTTCTCTAGCCTCTCAGGTCCTTCTGTTTTTGTCGTTAACTTGCGGATGTTTCTTGATTGTCAAATTCACTAAAGGATAAAGTGGCTTGGCTTATCGCCAAACGCTAGCAAAATGTTTTCTAGTAAGAAGTTCTCCATTCCAACCAGTTCCAGCAATTATCGACACTTTCAATGAACAACTTTCGCGACGACACCACATCACTTGTCCATGATGTCGACAGAACCAGAAGCCTCACAGCATGCTTCATCGATTCAGATGTCGGCCATATCGAGCAAACCCGAAGTCCCAAATCAAACTCTTCGAGCTTCTCCCATGTCAACAGAAGCTGATGCCATTGAGACGCTTCCAGGGCCGACTCGCTTTTCAAGATTGGTAGTTGAGGAAAATAACACCAACCCGGAAATAGATAACGAAGTCGCGCCTGGGCTGTAATCAAAAAGATATTTCAGAGAAGCCAGATACCCGAAAGCCATGGTTCCAACATAAAATCATCATGTTTGCACTATGTGCTACCGTCTTTGCCGTTTCCCTGGACACATTCATCATGACAAATACTCTTCCCACGGTTGCCAAAGACTTTGAGATATCTAACGCTGGATTCGCTTGGATTAGCTCTGCTTATATGTTAAGTTTTAGCGTTGTCGTTCCGCTTTAGGCGAATATCAGTAATGTATTTGGTCGAAGAGTAATCTTGATCATTACTAGTGCAATATTCCTCGTTGGCAGTAGTGGGCGCACTTTCCAAGAATATTACAACATTGATCGGGGGATGTACGGTTCAAGGTATCGGGAGTGGAGGTCTCGTTGTTTTGACGTACATTTGTGTTGGTGTTTTATTCACTGCCAGATGAGCATTTTTGTCTTCATCAAACATTAAGAAAACTTGCTTAGATGTAAAACAGAGAACGTGGACTCTACTTTGGCGTTATTGGCGCTGTAAGCTTCCGCAACCGGTCGGTCCCACTATAGGGGGTGTACTTGCCGATAAAAGCGAGTTGGAGATGGTGTCTTTGGATCCTTAGTAACTTTGAATTGCGTAAAATACACGATGATGACTAATTCTACCTTAGTGCTGTTCAAACTTGACCCGCCTAAAATACTACTACGACAAGGACTGAAGAAAATCGGTTGGATTGGAATTGTGACAATCGTCACTGCAACTCTCATGCTCCTCACCGGCCTCCAGTTGAGCGGCACTTCTGCTCCATGGAGCTCAATTTTGGTCATTCTTTTCATCACATTCGGCACGCTAGGATTCGCAATCTTTGTTGTTGTCGAATGGAAATTCGCAAACCCCCCTCTGATGCCCCTCAAATTCTTCAGCAGCCTTTCCACTCTCTCAGCCTTAAGTGTAAATGTGTCGCAATCCTTTATCACGACTAGGTGCACAAACTTCCTTCCCCTCTGTTTCCAGATGGTTCTGAGTGCATCTCCAATTATGTCTGGCATCTACTTCCTCTCAACCACCCTTGTGCTCGCAGTGTTCTTCGTCTTAGTTGGGTATGTGGTTAAGCGAACCAGAAAATACAAGCTTCTGATCCAAGTACTGTGGGTGCTGTAGATTTGCTTCTCAGTACTAGACTGTTTATACACCTCCGACCTCATGCCAACTGGCCGCTGATAATATATACCGAAGTTTTAATTGCAATCGGCCTTGGGCTTATATACCAAGCACCCTTGATCGCTTTTCACGCTCAAATCGACGAGGCAGATGTGGCATCCTGTATATTAGCTTTCCAATTTATCAAGACTCTTAGCCAAATAGTGAGTGTTATCTTTGGCGAGGTTATATTCCAGAGCTAAGTTCAGAGACATTCTAATATTCTTGCTGCTGCAGATTTGCCGGCAAGTTATATCTCCTTGCTAAGTTCCGGAAACGCAATTTCGACGGCTGCTTCCAATTCCAGAATCGACTATAAACAGTAGAAAGTTGTCCGAGAAATTATAACGACTGCTTTCAACGATATGTGGATATTTTATACAGTAGTTGCATTCTTGGGGTTTGTTGCTAGTTTTGGGATCAGAAAGTCAAGCTGAAGACCACGAAGGAATGATCGGCAGGTTTAATGAAGGGTAAGGGATAGCACGGGTAGCGGTGAAGTTATGGGCTTACGTTTCTCTCATAGAAATTAGAATTTTTCGCCGAGGACAGAATCCATTCCACTAAGGCCCCAACCTGAACGCGCGCAGTAAAAAGACAGGGATATGGAAGCCAAACGCTACAAAATCTCTACAGACCTCAGCAAGACCATCACAATAAAATAAGGTAAATAACATGGTACTACATTTCTTTGCTGTTTTGGACAATAACGACCACGAATTCTTGGAGCAGAATGTCTTCTTCTATTGTACAAATAAGCTCTTACATCCTTATTACCGACAAAGAGCATGTAGCAATACACTCGTTAGTTTCTTATGGATATCAGGGGGCTGCTGCCACACCCTCCAAGCAACAAACCCATCAGGACGAACCAGCAAAGCTCCTGTTGACGAGATTCCTGCCAAGGATTCCCATTCTCCTTTAGAGCACACAATATCCCCGACAGGCCCAATCCGATATGCATCCAAGTCAATTCCAACAGCAGCAGAAACACTCGGGGCGTTTTTACACCATGCATGTCCGTCTACACCAACAAGTAAGACGAAGCTTTTGCCTAGTATATCAAGTGTTGAAATACGTTGCCCCTCACGTTGGACCCAGAGATGGGGAGTTCGAGTTCCTGCTTTTCCGTCCAATTTCAAAATCCATTGGAGGGGATGTAACAGCCATCTCAGACTCCATGAAAAAGGAGTTGTGTCCTTCGTGATTATCCCTCGGGAAGTGTACTGATAGCCAAATCCAGCAATCCTTGGTACTCGGCAAATTATATTCCATATGGTCCGAAAGTTTTTATTCAAGGAGAATATCCCATGTTCATCAGCGGCAGCACCGGACTCCTCTGAAACAAGACGCCCGATTGGAACTCTTTCAGCATCATACGTCGCAAGCAGAGCATCTGTTGCCCGTCCGTTGAGAACCGCTGCCAGCTTCCAAGCGAGATTATGAACATCAGCAATACCAGAAGTTGCTCCCTGCCCTGCCCATGGTGGCATCTGATGAGCGGCATCTCCCGCAAGAAAGATTTTTCCATGTTGGAATTGCTCAGCAACCCGCACAGTCGGCTCCCAAGAAAGAATGCTTTTGATCTCAACCTCTACGTTAGGGAGTCCAAGTGCGATTTTCACTAACCCCTCGCAGCGTTGAAAAGAAAAACGGTCAACTTTCTCGCCCTTGCCTGGATCATATGACAAGTGAAAGACCCATCGATTGCTGTTGTTGATGGATGTAAATAGGCCACGGACTTCGGGGTTTTCGATTAAACACATGCTGAATTCACGACCTTGGACGAACTCGCGCAAATCAGCTTCGAATAAGATATTCAGGAGATATCCTAACACACCTGCCCCTGTCGTCTGAACGCCGAGTTTCTTTCGTATGGGGCTTCCGGCTCCATCAGCTGCAATCATGTAATCTGCATGAACGATGGACTCGGAGCCATTCGAGCGATCACGGATAGTTGCATTGATGCCGTTGTCGTCTTGTTCAAAAGCGATACATTCAGTATTGAAACGTACATCGCCGCCTCTTTCGCGAGCTGCTGCAAGCAGGACAGGTTCGATGAGATCTTGAGTTGCCCACGCTCCTCTCGCCGGACCAATCTTTTCGACAAAGCTTTCAAATGGGAATTTTGTCGGGCCATTCTTCTCTTTGCGCTTGTGAGGCTCGATTACTGAATAGAATGACGAGCCTTTATAAATGCCCATGCTTCGTGAGAGAGAGGCGCCGGCCGAACGGATAGCTTCATCAATCCCAAGCTCACGATACAGTTCCATTGTTCGCATGTTGACACTACGCGCTCGTGGATGGATTGAGGTTCCCGTGTGGCGTTCCACCAACAATGATTCGATGCCATGACTTGACAGGAAGAGGGAGGCGGAGAGACCTACGATCCCTCCTCCGACAATCATTACTGGGGGCTCCTGAGGTTTCGACATAGTTGGCAGACTCTTTCAAGAAGGATGTTAGAACAGCTTGAAGCTTCAAGAAAATGGTACGAAGGATGATTCTGGCCACCTCCTCTCAGACGGTAAATCCATGTGTAACCGCATCGTGTATATATACGTCTTCAATGACTTGCCAAAGAAAGTAAGATTGTTCTAATCTTGGTCCGACTCCAAAGGCCGACTCGGCCGCGAAAGTTCTGGCCTGAGGCAGCAACTCGGATTTCGGGCCGGAAAAGACACTGGAAATAGCTTAGAAATGAAGTCTTATTTTTCGATGATGCTTCCCAGCTATTTGTTTTATATTTCGGGGTTGAGCTATGTACCTTACTCTAAATCTCAGCCGCCAGTACATCAGTGAAAATAGTGTCTCGTATTTCAACGTCGAGGGAAGTCAAAAAGCCTTGACCGCCACGTACAACTACACCCCCCTGATGCTCCCAACACCTCGATGGTCTACATAGAATGAAGAAGTCAACTTCTTCTTCAGGAAGCTCATAGGTCTCTATCCCATTTCACTCGCAAAGGGTATATGAGTGGGATTGCGTCGAAAGAGAGTCAAAGCTATAATCGGGAGGAACATCAAGCTGAACACCAATTACACAAGTTTTTCTGAGGGATTTCTACGGTCCAATGATATCTTCGATGGATGTCATTCTCGCCCAATAGGTATCTGAACATCTCAAGCCTACATGCAAGCCTACATGCAAGCCTTAGCCCGTCCTTAAGCCACAGTGATGGGTTCACGATCCCAGCTCAGCTCAGATCACCCCGGACTTCACATTTGCAAATACACTCTTCATTTCTATGCAGTAAACACATCTTTATGATACAAGCCCGCCCTACTTTCCACCACCAGACGACCATGGATTCTGCCTCTGGTTTTCCCGGGAACCAAGGGTCACCCCAACGTCCTTCTTGCCCGGCAGACTGGGAAATTCAAAGGGAGAACATCAAACTTCTCTACGTTGCTGAACATCGCCCCCTGAGGGAGGTCGTGGTGATCATGAAGGGAAGATTTGGGTTTTTTGCAACGTATGTATATGCTCACTAGCTATTTGGCTCCCAAGCAAGCTAATCCATGATTTCAAAATAAAAGGCAGAGACAGTACAAGGATACAATTTCTTTCTGAAAAATGGTCAAGAAGATCAAGAAGAGCGAGATGGTGGCCATAGTACGGAAACAAGAAAAACGAAAAACAATCGGGAAAGAAAGCGCATTCCGTGTGAGAGGAAGACCAGTGGAGCAACGAAAGGTTGAACGGTACAAAAAGCAAATGAGCAAGGCTTCGCCTCCTCCTCTGAGCCCAGGTTCTAGTGGTAAGCTATAAAGTTACCCCACTTCACACCATGGCGTGGAGATCTACTAACTTTTCTTGTTTAAAGATACCCCGTCCGATATTAGCTGCATCACACCACCATCTCCAACATCCGTCGTTCGACCTATCTCAATAACCAACGGTTCCGAAAACGAAAATATTGTAGATGAATCTGGATTTGATCTGCTGGGCAACTCTCTAGAAATAAAGCATGAGACCCCAGAGTCAGTGGGAGTGAACACCATCGGAGCATTTCTTCAACATGGACTATTCCAGTTGCAATATTGAAAACACGTTTGAAACAGAAAGGTTATCCAAAGATCTACTTATACATCCTGTCAATTCCCCGATGAACTCCGAGGGAAATGCCGTCTCATCACCAGTCACATATTCAAAGGACGTAGAAACGAGCTTAAGCACCAAAAATTTAGGCGAAAGTAGCTGGGGAGCCCCTAGAATGAGATATGAGGAGCTTCTAGACACGCTTCAAATTGAACTTCGCCATGAGGATGATGGGATCTATGACGACTCGGACTTTGAGGGGCCAGAAGATGATCCAGAGGATCTCCCCATGAATCTGATTAGAATGATGTCAGATAATGAAAAGTTCAAGTTTTGCGGCATGCTGGATAACATCCAGGGACGGGAGGAGTTTGGTCATTTGGCAAATCAGTTGTCTGTAGGGATGCGTTTGCGCGACCCTTCGGTTTTTGATACTTAAAAGGCGTCGAAAAAAGAATTATATGGCGCTTTTATTCTGGGGCAGATGTACTTCGCGAATGGAAGGTACCAATCTGCTGGCGCATATTTTCGGATGGTCACCAGGCACCCGCACTAGTTGAACAGCCAGCAAGATCATTTGGAGGCTACGAGGATGCTCGGGGAATCTTTGAAAGCTTTGTCCTTTCTAGAAAAGGCAGAGGAGGTCTTAGTCTCTTGTGCCACTGAATCTCAGAGAATCTTGGGGTTATTCCACCTACAAACACTGGACTCGTTAAGAAGCTTGGGGCTTACTTATCTCGACTCGGAAAAAAGATGACCGGGTCATTCATGTTCTTGAGGTGGCTTTGGAAGGTTACATCGCGGCTTTGGGGAAATGGCACGCTATTACAGTTTCCACTGTGTAGTGCCTGTTCTCTACACGCTAGTGTAAATCTTTTTACAAGCAATCGGACTTCTTGGCCTATACTAAAATTGGATAGCTTGTGAATAAGGGGGAAAACCCGATTGGAGATTGAGCTACTTACAAGGTACATGTAAGCTTTGCAGGTGGCTTTATCCATGGCCAGCGCATACCATTGGTGAAGGCAAAAATCCAACGCTAGCCAAGTTCTGGTCTGGCATCCCTAAGAATTCATCTCAATTACTCCACATCAGTTAAATCTAACCCGATTGTTAGCAGTACAGCAAATTTTTCGCCTTTCTTTAATTTCTGGTCAATTGCATAAATTCCATATAAATAAACACCTTGAAAGTTCGTAATGGGCAAGTAGATATCTATTTCTAATTAAATAGCATGGTTAACCACACACTAGTTACAACCAGTGAGCTACTTGCCGTTATGGTCAAATTATTCTGACTCGACGTCAATTTTCTCATCGTTCCGGTGCGTGATCAGAGTTTACAATGGAAAGACGAAGACAATTAATTCTTGTAGCCCCCGAAAATCCAGCTGGTCCGCAAAATCATCGAGTTATGCATAATCGCCATGACAGACTAGTAGATGTTCTTGAACTTTGGGAGAGAATGGGTCGCGAAGTTTGACCATGAAATGCTTTCTTATTCTCAACTTCGCTTAATTGTAGGAAGGTGGAAGGCTCGTAGGGTTGTAGGGATATTAGGGCGTGTCTGATGCAAACGGGAATAAGTCTGTTACTCATCATTCGATTAATTGGGTGGCTAATTAAATATACTTCAATGAAAACATACCCCAAACGATGTGACGTGGATAGTTTTCTATCTCCGGCTTCCAAAGTGGCTTTACTTTAAAGTATAAAATAAAGTAAGAAACGACCCCCCACAATTGATGCACAAATATGTTTCTCGAGTACAAAGTATTTAGATTGATCTCCTTGATGACAGCAAACCACTGGTGGTCTAAGACTATCTAGAACCTCTGGTAAGCTCTAATCATCAGTCGCTTAATCTCCTCAAGAACAACTCATCGCCCCCTCTCATCTACTAACATGACACTCAGCTGTTACCCATGCTTCCCACTCCCACATAGAAGCCTAGGAATGCCACCCAGATTACGAGTGGCTGCCTTTGCAAGAAAGAATTCGAACACGGGGGCGTTCCGATTAAATGACGTTGAAGCTCCACCTCACTGTCGCTTCTCCACTTGCTGTCGGTATTCTATCATTTTCATCAGCAGAAAAAGAAAACATAACGCATGCAAGAATCCCACCAAAAAAGGAGATTTCGGCTACCTTGCAGCAACATTACAGAAAGTACATTGCTTCTGCGATAGGGGCCTATAACTTTAATGTTTCCCATGTAGTCAACGTGCATCAAGGCAGAAGTGACCCTGTTTCAGGGTCTCGATTTTGCCCTTCATACGTTTCTGAAATTTCTTAACAAACTTCCTATCTGCCATTACACGTTGTAATTCTAAACGAATGAATGTATGTATCATAGAAGTCGCTTCAAAGAGTTTTGTTGCACATCGCACTTCGAGCCTCGGGATTGAGGTCAATTTCTCAACAAAAGTCTTATCTGCTACTGGAATTTGTAGTTCTAAGCAAATGAAGGTTTGTCGACTCTTTTATCGAAGGCGCCTCTGGAGTCTTGTTGCATAATGCACATCTCACTTGGAGAGTTAGGATTTTGAGCTCGAGATGTCTCTCGAATGAGAGCGTTCTAAATGAAATTTGTTTGTCTTATTACTCGTTTGAACGTTCAGAATGTTGTAAAAAGCTTGAGAAATTAAAAAACAAGTCAGAAAAGAGTAGGTACATTCTCCAGTCCTTTCAATTCTCATCGAGTTCCCCGTCAAGAGAAGAAATCCTTCTTTTTCGATAAATCACCCAAGAAGCGAGAAAAGGCTTACTTTGCTGTCAAAGAGAACAGTTTACTTGCTACTTCAGAAAAGCTCTAGTAACGTTTTCTAGGAACAATACTAATCTTTTTTCTTTTAGAAAACTGGAGAAATGCAAAATATGTTTCTATGCTCTTAAACGAATTGAAGTAGTGTCTACGTGAGAAGAGCACTAACATCTACTTTCTACAGAAGATATTATATATCACACAGGCAAGAGGTCAAAATTCCAGAGAAGAGAAATCAGTTTGGTATATCCTTGTATATACCAAGAAGTACTCGAGAGAACATATTCGGATGAAGATATTGCTCTTTTAGATCCACCCGTTGAGCTAAATATACCACCTACACCTGCTGTAAGATGTGATGGCGAAGCGCAAGTGTTCTCCGATATACCAGGTTTCCACACTCCCAGGATCTTTTCTACAGAAAGAGGATAAGCGATTTTGATTGTTTCTTCACAGTGAGTATTCAGAATTACTCTTTCCACATCACGCTCATTCATATCTTTTAGATCTTAATATACTTGCATCGGCTTCTAATATCTAGAGTATACGATCTTTTCTTCAACGTTATAATTCCAAATGAATATATGTCTGTCATAGAAGACACTTCTGTTCTCTGTCGCATCGCAATTCTAACCTAGAGAGCTAGGATTTTGATTTTAAAAGCTATATCTCGAACGAGAGAGCTCGAAACAAACTTTATATGTTCTTTTGAACTTTTTACTTCTAAAAGACAGCATGTCTGTCCTAGAGGTTTCTTGCAGAATTTTGTTGCATATCGCACTTCTGACTTGGTAAACCGCGACTTATCGAAACAAGAGAGTTCCAAACGAACTTTGTTGCTTCTATTGGACTTCGTACTACCAAACGATTATAAACCTGTCGATTTTGTCATAGAAGGCGTTTCTAAATTTTTGTTGCAAATCGCACTTTCTTTCTGAATAGCTACTATCTCTCTCGAATGGTAGAGTTCTAAACGAACTTCATACCCCCTTCCTCTGTAAAACGTTCAGAATACTATAATACATTACAAGACCGTACGAGTAAAGAGCCTCAAAAGAACTTCCTAGACTATAGAGAAGAAGTATACTCTCATTTTACATAGGTATTTTCAAGCAACTACCTTCTTGTTCCCCAAGTTTTCTAGTTTTCTAGCAAACCCGAGAAAGAAGAAAGAACTTACTAGACCATTCAAAGAGACAGCTTGAGCTCTATTTGAAGAGAGCTCGATTAACTTCTTTTGAAAGAGATTCCCCATCTAGAAGAATTGGAAATTGCAGAGTTTCAAGAGAACTTACGAGTACATTGTACAATGTAATCGAGCAATTGACCATAGATAGCTTCGAGTAATTTTCTTGAATGAGGTTGTTTTTCTAGAAGAATGAGAAGTTAAAGATTTCTAAGAGAACTTACAAGTATATGATAGAATAATCAAATATTTGATTGAAGATAACCTCCAGTGACTTCCTTTGAACTTCAGAGGTATAATAAGAATATAAGAAAGCAAATAAGATAATAGAAACATACGTGAACAAGAAAAGCGTTGAGAATTCCACTCGAAAACTTAGAAAATACGGTAAATCACACAAGTGCAGTATCGCGTGTAGAGGTCAAATTTTCAAAGAAGAGAAATCAAATTGGTATATCCCCATGGGTATCTAGTCTAACAATCAAACTCCAGCTCAAAAACTCCAAACAAACAAGCCACAAATACATCGAGTATCCCATATTTACACGTACAAGTCTATGCCCAAATGGCAAAATGTTCCAGTGATGCATCATCCATCTACACCAGTATGATCCCCTGAAAAAAAGATCCAACACCATTTTTTGACCCTCCACTTGACAAAAAACACCAGAAAAACCAAGCAACAACGGCCAAGCAACGATAAATCTGCATCTGTACCATCGGAAACAACGCAGAAAACACCCCAAGTCAATAAAAAAAAATCGATGAAAGTCGTCGTTGGAAACAAAAGAACCAAATGCCATCCTCACAGGGAGGCTCCCCCTACCCACAGTTGGGAGGTTTGGAATGGGAGACCAATTATGACCGGTAGTTTACACGGCATTGGCATTCATGAGACCAGGTGCGACATTATCTTCTTCCTCTGCTGGTGGGATTCCTCCAAGCATTGAGAATTGACCTCCGACACCACAGAAAACAATCTTCTTGTCTCGAACTGCTGAGTTATCGAGCAATTGGGCAACTTCGACGACCCGGCCTGTGCCATGACCAGTCTGAAAGTTCTCGGAAAAGCCCCAGGAATAAGCCTTTCCATCTGTATCGACAGCAAGACACGAATCTGTTCCAGTGCTGACCATTGCACCATGAATATCAGGGACAGCAACTGGCTCCTTCAGATATTTTGGCGCGCCGCCCTCAAAGAATAACTTATCTTGAGGAATTTTCGCAACATCAATCCCACCCTGACTCTCGTCGACGCGACCCCAAACCAAAACTTCTCCTTGATCCGTGACTGCAATTGAATTGTGTGCGCCACCTTGGACCTGCACCAAGTTATGACCCTCCAGGGCCTTCACGATTGTTGGGGCGCTAACAATGTCATCGTCTATGGATTTCTTCGCGACGCCTGTCTGTCCGAAGGTATTCAAACCCCATGAGAACACTTCGCCCTTGGTGGTAACAGCAAAGCCATTGTAGTCTCCTGCACCGATTTTCGCGACAACATGTTTTTTTGCGAGTGGTAATTCACGAGGAACTAGTGCGCCAGAAGCAGTGCGGGCGACAACACGTCTACCCAACTGGTTTTGCTCCCCTGCGCCGAAGATGAAGCACCGGCCCTTGTTGTTCAACGCAAGGACATGATTCGTGCCCGCGGCCATATCAACAATGTTCTTGAGCTCAGGAATAAGCATAGGAACCTCAGCAATTTTGACTTTGGGGTTGAAGCCCATAGGGCCGTCGACGCCCTATCAAAGTTAGAATAAGAATATCAAAATGCAGAATGCAGGAGTGTACTTACCCGAAACGAGCCCCAGCCATAGACAAGACCGGTGGTGGTAACGGCAAAGCTCATGTTGTCCCCGGCATGTACCGAGGAGAAGACAGTTCCTTCTGCAAAATGGGAGGGGTCAACTTGGGTAGGCGTGGCCTCATTTGGGTTAAGACCAGAATCTTCGTCAAACTCGCTGTCGGAATCGGAGACATCATCATCAGCATCCTTGAGCTTTACCTCGTCGGAACTTGACTCTCTTCCAAGGGCACCAGAATCATTCACTCCCCAAGTAAGGATTCTATTGTCATGGGTGAGGGCGATGCAGTGCATGCCACCAACGGCGAGGGACACAACACCAACGGTATTGGCAGCGAGGTTGTGATTGATTCTGGGCCGCTTGACATCTATCACCATTTTGCCTCTGACGTTCTTGGCGCCCAGCCCAAGTTCGCCATTGGAACCTTCACCAAAGGCAAAGATGTCCATCTTCTGGGTTGGAGGGGTGTTGATGATTGGCAAGGTCTTCTTGGGTTTGGGTGCAGCCTTTGCCTTAGGAGCAGCTTTTGGTTTCGGAGCGGCCTTCTGTTTGGGGGCAACCTTGAAGAACAGTCAGCAGTGGAAACTTGGAGATGGTGAAAGCACATACCTTTGGAGCAGCAGCCTTGGCAGCCTTTGCGATCTTTCGGTTCTGAAAGATCATTAGCAATCGACGCGTGAGGGAGTTGAAGATACATACTTGAGGAGCAGCCTTGGACTTGGATGCGGCGGCGGCGGCCTTCTCTGACGGCTTGCGTGCAGTAGCAATCTTTCTTGGGCGACCAGGACCACCCGCGGCAGTACCATTGTTGGCCTTTGATTTCTTTGGTTGGGGTTGAGCAAGCTCATCTTCAGCCTTGCGCTTTCCCTATGGTGAAGTGTTAGCAGGTGTTTTGAAGATCAAATGGAGTGCGGCGACGATGGTTGTTGGGAATAAATACCTTTGGAACAGCTTTGGCAGCCTTCGCCTTGCCTTTGGTCGCAGTCTTACGTGCAACCTTCTTTGGTGGGGGTGGTGGAGGAGTGTATCGGTTTGGAGTTGATCGTCGACGCGTCGAACGACGGAGGGGTTGTGCGGCAGCTGCCTTTGCGGCGGCGTTGGCGCGTTTTGGAGGCATCTTGCTCGAAAGTCGATTCAAGTTACCGTTGGAGTATGTGTGAATTGATGTGGAAAGAAGTTCGAAGAAGAAGAGCGCGAAAACAATTCTGGGTTGAACTGGAGAAGGAAAAGTTTGTGTCGTGGAGGAAGAGTTCTTGCTTAAGAACTTCGAGATATGTGCACGGACTAGAAGCGCGGCTAATACTCGGCCTGCATGGGTAAAAGTCTTGGCAGTCAGCTGATTCGCTCTAGTGGGCCGCATGCGCTTTCTGATTGGTCAACCACGCTATCGGTCTCACCTTATGAAAAACAAGCGATCTCAAGCCCAACGACATGCCTCTAAAATTCGCAGCAATTCAGCAGGCTATTTGATTTACGTAGAAACATAACAACCAGACAGTATTCTACTAAAAAATGACGTGTAATTTGTCGTATAGCGATGAATAGTCGAAATACAGCGTTTGCGACAAGTAGAATCGAATCTCGTACTCTCGGATTTATGTTTTTCTAGCTGAATCTCACTAGTAAAACTTAAGTAAATTATTACAAGTATATACGCTATTTAATAGATAGAGTAAGTTCTTCTCGTTTAATTATTATTCTAATTCTTTAGAATAATCTGATTTTCTAGCTTTACTCTAGTTATTCTATTAATTATCTTAATTTTTAAATCTTTTTTTATTATCTTAAGTATATATTTTTTACTTTTTTATTCTATCTTTTTAGAATAATAGAATTTCTTAACTTTAGTCTAAAAAATTTCTTCTTTTATATTTATATCTTTTTATTTTCTAGTAATTTTTACTTTTAATCTTTTACTCTTTTATTCTAACTATCTAGAATAATAGAATTTTCTAGTCTTTTTTAAGAAAACTCTTCTTTTTCTAATAATCTTAGCTTACTATTTTAAATTCTTTTACTCTCTATAATTAGAATATTATAATTACTTAATTTTATTTTAGAAAAGCTATTTTATATTAATTTTAACTTTAATACTTTAGAATATTAGAATTATCTAACTTTCTGTGATGGCCAGCTATTGATGGAATTGCCGAGCCATCGGAACAGCCAAGAATACGTGCCGAGTATGGTACGGCACAGATGGTTTCGGAATTGTCAGAGCCGGATCGGTATGGACTTTTGTTATTATCCGGCCCTCTTATATATAGATGCCCTTACTCTCTCTTGAGGAAAGACCAATTTGGTCTTTTCCTTCGTATCAGAGCCTAGTATTCGGATATGTCATTCTATCGAACGCACTTCTATATGCCTCTTTTGTAGTAGTATCCGTTTCGTGCCGTTATATTAAAAGACCAAATTCGACTCCGCCGGGGACGGCCTGTTATAATATCTTACTCGAGCGCGCCGGCGTACCTGCTTCGAATTCGATTCGGCCTAGATTCGGATCAGTACATCGACAACCTTAAATAGCTAGGTAATCGGAGACCACCTGGACAGCCAGTGACACCGGGGTTTGGTGTCTAAACAGTCAACTAGTAAAATCGTAGGCGGTTCTTACGTCGATGGGAGTGGAATACGCTGAGTGTTCCCGAGACTCCTAATAACCCTCTCCGTGTAGGGATTGCTACACAAGATACGGACAGTCGACGATATACAGTCACCCGGAAGGCTCCCGCATCTACCCCTAAACCCCCCCCCCTTTTTCGAATCGACATACGACATGTCGAATTCCAAAGCTCCGCTTGAGAGCGTTGAGCAACCTACCAGGGAAGCCAGTAGACCCCCCTCCGAAAGGTCTACGAACCGCACTCGCACGCCTAAAAACAAAAGGTCCCGGAAAGAAAAGCAACCGACTCGAAAGGCCCTTATATGGGGAACAACTACTGGACACGCCAGGAACTACCTTGAGCCCAGATACGAGTCCGAGTCGATTCATATTGCTTTCCACGATTATCAAGATATGATTGAACTTTTGGATTCATATTTCTTAACCGGATACGAGACAGAGGATGTACGGAACGCCTTCTAGGCTTTGCAGATAGATGACGCTAAAGGTAAAGAAACGTTTGCTAACTTCAGAGGTCGATTTTCGAGTATAGCCATACTCGGAGAGATACTAGAGTTAGAACGGTTCTTCTATATATAGGAAAAGATTACACCACAGCTACGAAACTCAGCCGCTGTACTCAAGAGACGTTGGAACTATAACTTCGTCGAAATGGTAGCAGATCTTCTAGCCCTAGATAAGGAAAGACGCCGAAACGCTGAGTTATACATAGCTAATACGACTAAGCCAGTCGGTATAACTACTTCGGTTAAAAAGACTACCTTTTAATCCTTATCTAGTATAATACCGAACCTCCTACTACCTGAACGCGAATCCTTTTCTACTATTTAAAGGGAAGATGAAACCAAGTCTTTGTAGAGTACCCTGAATCGGTGGGAAAACAAGGCATTAGATAATTATTAGTAATAATATTTGACTAGCCGATACCCCACCTCCGACTCCCTACTTCGGTAAGGAGTCCTTACTTTCTTTTACCTTCTAGCAGGATTCTAGAAGTCTAATTTAAATCGGATATGAATCAGTTACAAATCGAAGAAGTATACTAATAAGTGACCTCTTAGCTAAGTTATCACTGTCTTCTACGATATCGACTTCCAAATTCCGACTCTTCCGCCTCTAACTCCTGTCTAAATCCCCTCTGATATGTAGAACAATCGAGGGGTCAGACTATATACTCTTTTAGCGAATGCTTTGCTTTTAGTAGGAAACACCCGATATAGGCAACATCTACGAACAAGGCCGGCTACGACTCGTATCCTACCTTTCGCTAAACACCTCGCTTAATAAACCGCATTCTATACAACAATCCTTCTACCACTAATACTGCCGCCTGCAGACACCGCCCACCGATACCGCACCGACAATACGAAGACTCGAGGACGAGTCTTTTTTAAGGGAGGGGAATGTGATAGTGTCACGAATCACGGAATACGTGGTAAGTAGTCCAGACGGTGTTCTGACAGGACAAGGCATAACATCCAGGAATGGAAGGTAACACAGGAGGAAATCAGTAATGCGAAGGGCATTTAGGGATTTCAGGATCTCACTGTTGTAGTAATGTTGGAAGTCACGTGCGGTCATGTGACGTGATCGCCTACATCGCTCTGATCGCCTTAATCGCGAGCGACGCGAGCGACGCGAGCAATGTAAGCGATGTAATTAGGATAAAGGTTTTATATAAGACTAGCACGTCTGCTATTAGATAGGAGCTTTATACTCAACTTTAGTTATTAATCTTATTATCTTATTTAACATCTTTAATATAAGTAACGAGTTTACTTCTAAGTAAACAATCTATCGTATCTATACTTCTTACTAGTATACTAACTATCGAGACTTAGTTATCTTTGTTTAGTTCGTTTAAGTTTTATTATACTTTAAGCACCTGCTTAGAAGTACTACTAATATAATATTGAAAACTACGCTATCTTCGAGTTCGACCTCTATACCGCCCTTAATACTAATAATACCGGTAGTACTAGTTACGATTATTAGAGAGGAAGTGAAATTACCGGTACCTAAAACATTTGACAGCTCTCTAGAGAAACTTACTAAGTTTATTATAAAAGCTTTAATATACTTAAACTTTTACTCGGTATAGTTTACTTATAAAACTAATTAAGTTATATAGCTTACTACCTGTCTTAAAAGAGCAGTATATAACTAGATAGAGCTATATTTAGAGGATTTTTAGAAAAATAAAATATTAAACAGAAGAGTGTTAAACCTTATAAGTAAAAGTACTTAAGAATTGTTTTTAACCGTCGCTAGATTTAAGAAAGGAATTAACTAGGCGTTTATAGATGTAGATTTAAAGAAGAAAGCAGTACGAGCTTTATACAGCCTCTAATAAAAGGGGTCAGCAGCTAAATACACGTTAATATTCTAATAATACTCTATACGTCTTAGCTAGAACGATAAAGCCTTATATAAGTAGTACTATAGAGGATTAAAGAACAGTGTTAAGAATAAATTAGCTAGGGATAACTTCCTAGACATACTTAATAAGTTAACTAATAATACGATTAAGATCGATAATCGGAATTATAAGAGGAGTCTAGAGAAGAAGAGTAGTTATAGATATTAATATTAGAGAAAAGGTAGGAAAAAGAACTATAGAGACTCTATAGAAGTTAATACTACTTAGAAGCGTTAGGTCCCGGGAAAAGGAACTTAAGAAAGAGACCTACTAAAGAAAGGACTTTCCTAGAAGGAGCGTGTTACGGCGCTGGTCTGTAACACGTGATTCTCGGTCCTACACGTGACCGTCAGAGCCGCAACGCTTGGACGGATTTATAACGAGATTAAAAGCTCTTTATAGTTAGCAGGAATACCTCTTTTTTATAGAGTATATATTCCGTATTCCCTCGTTCTTAGAACTATAGCTTTAAATTCTCGAATATATATATATATACTCTTATATCTTTGTCTTCAGATATAGATCGTGATATTATCTAAAGCTTAACTCTTTTTACTCTCTATAAAGAATTATAATATCGACCGGATTCTACGCTTATAACAGCTAGAAGATCTTATACTTGTAATAGTGTGATTACGACCCTCCTCCTCCGTCTATAATAGCCTCTCTTCTTATAAACGGATCCCTCGAGCATCTCTGCGTCCGTAACGACTTATCTCCTCGAAAGACACGCTTGTAACAGCCTATATAACCTTTTTTACAACCTCTCCTTCCTTTCCGACAATATAATAGCCGACACTCGAAGTAGTCGTAGTAGAAAAGAGAAGACATCTACTAGCTCGTCTCGAACCGAGCTTTAACAACTAGATAATACCTCTGGAGTCGCCTCTCCCTCGCCTACCTCCCCTACGATAAGCGAGCCTTCTATAGACGAAAACGTTCGTTTATAGGCTAAAATCCTCTCTTTACGTACGTAACTCTACTAAACCCCGTTGCTTGTAAACTACCTTAACAACCCTCTCCTAAGCCGCGAGTATACGTAAGCCCTCTAAGAGGCTACTACCGACTCCTCCTGTTCCCGATTTAGTTCTGATAATTCTGCTTATAAGTTCTAAGATAGCGAGAAACTTAAGGACAGCATCTCCCTGTTATATAAGGCCTAGTAGATTATCCTAGCTAGTAAAATAAGAAAGAACCTCTTCGAGGATAAATAAGACAAACTTACCTTTGTCTTTATAGCTACTTCTGGTATAGTATAAGAGTACCTAGAACTATAGATGGATTTCAGTTCCCCTACCTTATTTATAGACGTTATAGATATGCTTATATATCTAGATACCTTATTCGTAGATAGTAACGAAGCTATAGAGGCCTGTAAGGTCTTCTGTAAACTCTTGATATAAGAGAACGAGACTTTTACTATGTTTAAAGCAACCTTCTTAAGCCTTATAACTAAGGCTTATATCCTGTTAAGTAAGTGGTCTAAAGATTTATACTAGAAGCTTACGCTAGCTCTCTAAGTAAGTATCTTACTAGTCTAAATCACCCTAGTAACCTTTAACCAGTTATATAACCGCTGTTACTCTGTCTATTAAGACAGAGTAACTATTAAGGAACGCCTTATAGCTCGCTATAACCGCCGCCTACCTATAAGAGGTTTCTCTACCAGCTATAGATTAACTTACTAACTTCCGGCTCTACGTACTACTATTGGTTATCTACTAACCTAAAGCCCGGTCTGTTACTCTCTAGTTATAGACTATAAGACTTCTTTGCCTACTCGTAAGAGTACAACTCCTGTCCGAGATATAGTAGACGTTATCTATTATAATTACGATAAACCTAGGCACTACGCTAGTAAATGCCCTCTCCCTCGAAAACCCTCTATAGCTATTAAGCTATTAGAAGACGCTGAAGACTCGCTTACGGACTCCTATAGACTATAAGCGTCTAGAGAAGAATCGGCTGACGAGGAACTCGTCTATAAGGACTTGAGAAAAGAACAGCTTTAAAGTAAGTCTTCTCTTTAGAGCAAAATAAACTTAGATCTTAACCTCTTAATCTAAGTTATATAATAGGCGGAAAGGCTTTTATAACTATATATACTTTAATTAAGAATAGATATACTTTTAATACTACTAGACTTATTAATACTAGAGCGAATAAATAGCTATTTATTAACACGGCTTTGGCTAACTAGTTAAGTTAATATTACAGATAGGCTACGGAAAAGCTATTATACGTAATATTAATTATAGGGTTTAATAGATATAAAGGACTAGTGCTTACTCGTGTTATTCGCTTAATACTAAGTATCGACAGACGATAGTTTATTAATACGCTCTTTCTAATTACTAATATTAGCAGACATGATATTATTATCGGCTGTTAATAGCTTATAGACGTAAACGTAAAGTTAGTAGTCTATAGCTGTAAGATTAAGTAGCTAGAATCCCTTCCCCTAGTTCGTCGATTCGATTACTTAGTACCTATTACTAGGGAATCGATGACTATCTTCCTACTAGACCTCTAGGCTTAGGAGGATATAGAGAACCACGACCTCTGCTAGAATGCTATAGAGGAACCTATATTAATCTATTTAATACTACCTCGAAGCTAGTATCAAACCCTGCTACTAGTTACTCTCGAGGAAATTCTAGACGAAAGCTTTTAGTAAGACCTCGTCTCTGCCTAGAATAGAATACAGGTTCTTATTCCTAACTACTAACAACGTCGTCGATTCTTTTTAGGAAAACGTTCAGTTATAGACTATAAAGCGGCTGTGAGCTTGCTTATAGACATCTGTAAACCTACAGAAGACTTCGCTATTAATATCTATTATATTAGAGCTGCTGCTTTTAAACTTAATCTTTAAAAGCGCGATAATAAAGTCTTCTCTACTAGCTTATAAGAGATCGACTATGCTCTTGTAGACAGGTTACGTATAGAGCTCTCTTTAGTAGATTACGCTTTAGACGAATAACTAGTAGAATAGAACGTTTGCTAGGAATATACGGACTTTAAGGATGTCTTTTTAAAGAGAGCTTTAGACGAGCTTCCTCTACTACGAAACTAAGTCGACTACTAGATTAAACTTACAGGTCCGAATACTCTATTATATAGCCTGTTATATAGGATAACGACTAAGGAACTTCTAGCTATGAAACAGTATATCCTTAATAACCTCGATAAAGGGTTTATTATTCCTAGCTACGCCCCTTTCGCCTCTCTAGTACTGTTCGTAAAGAAGCCTGACGGAAGCTTACAGCTCTATGTCGATTACTAGAAACTTAACAACCTTACTCGTAAGGACCAGTACCCTCTTCTACTAATCGACGAAACTCTTATACGAATCACTAGTGCTAAAATCCTTATAAAGCTCGACATTCGTCAAGCTTTTAACCGTATACGTATAAATCTAGAGTCGGAAGAACTTATAACCTTTTAGACCTGTTATAGTACGTTTAAATATAAGGTGTTATCTTTCGGCTTAACCAACGGTCCTACTATATACTAGAGGTATATAAATAGCGTTCTTATAGAATATCTCAATAACTTTTATACAGCTTATCTTAATAACATTCTTATATACTCTAATAATAAGCTCGAATACGTTGAACACGTCTATAAGGTCTTAGAACAGCTCTGTAAAGCTAGACTATAAGTAGATATTAAGAAGACAGAGTTCTACGTTACTCGTACGAAGTACCTTGGTTTTATTATCTCTATAGACGGAATCGAAGTCGACCTAGAGAAGATCTTAGTAATCGTTTCCTAGAAATATCCTAGTACTATTAAGGGTATCTAGTCCTTCCTAGGTTTTTACAACTTCTACTAACGTTTTATTTAGGATTATAGACAGATTACTTATCTGCTGAACTATCTTATAGGAAAGGAAGTGCTATTTAAGTTCGACTTAGAATGTAAGAAGGCTTTTAACACGTTAAAAGAAGCCTTAGTTACTGCCCCTCTCTTATACTACTTTATAGCTGATTTAGAAACTATAGTTAAGACTAACACTTCTAACAGAGTAGTTACAGCTATAATATTATAACGTATATCTGAAACCGAACTATAGAGACCTGTAGGCTACTTCTCGAAGACGATGAACCCTGCTAAGCTAAACTACTAAATCTATAATAAGGAGATATTAGCTATTATACGCTCTTTTAGACAATAGTAAGCGGATCTTACTCGGACTAGCTCTTAGATTACGGTCTTCACCGATCATAAGGCTTTAGAGTACTTTATAACCTCTAAAACCTTGAACTAGTAGTAAGCGAGATAGGCAGAGTTTCTATTAGAGTTCTATTTTATAATTACGTTTTAATCTAGTAAGTAGAACGAGAAAACGGACACGCTAATACGCTAAGACTAAGACGTTAACCTATAGAACGACCTAAAAGCGTCTATAAGATAATAAACCTTACTTATGTCTAATTAGTTAGATCTACGTATTACTACTCGATTAGACCCTTCTATAACGTTAGCTCTAGTTACCTTAGAACCCTTACTTAACCTTGTCGACTAGTTACTTACTACTAACTATAACTCTTCAGACTTAGAAGACGACTGAATAAAAGCTACCCGCGGGTACTAAAACTAGATAATAGAGAACGGCTTACTTCTTTAGTAAAAGAGACTCGTGGTTCCTAATTAAGGTACCTTATAGACGGACCTAATCTGTAAGGCTCACGTATAAGTATCTACAGCTTACCCTAGACGGACAAAGACGGTAGCTATCCTCGCCTATAGATACTAGTGGAAAGGTTTACAGACGTCTGTAGAAACCTATATTAGTAACTACGGAGACTATCGACGTGCTACAGTTCCTCGCGACCGTAAACCTAGGTTTTTACACCTGTTACTAGTTCTAGAACGTCCCTAGCAGTATATTACTATAGACTATAAGTCTTTCCCTACTGATAAACAAGGTTACGATACCTTATAGGTAGTTATAGATCGCCTAACTAAGTAATCGGTCTCGATCCCCTATCTAAAGATAGTTATAGCCTAAGATATAGCTCGAATATACGTTATATAGATCTATCGAACCTACGGCTATCTATAAAGCATTGTTTTAGACCGTAGACTATAGTTTGTTTCTTCTTTCTAGTCTAAATTCTATAGAATCTTTGGTATAAAACTTAAGCTATCTACTACTTTCTACTTATAAACTAATAGATAAACCGAAATTATAAACTAATAGATTGATCAACGCCTACAGCCTTTTATTAGTTACTATTAGGACAACTAGAGCGAACTTGTCCCTATTCTAGACTACGCTTAGCTTACGCTCCTATACGAGAGCCTAGGTAGGCTCTCGCTCTTTAAAGTAATTAATAGATACGTAGCTACTACGTCCTTCGATTAGAACTGTCTAGATAAATCCGTAACAGTCTACGAACAGCTTAACCGGACTAATATAGAGGTACTCGTATAGAGAATATACGACACTTAGACCGTGGCAAAGGAATTAGTTAGTAAAGTATAAGACTGCTATATAAGGTCTGCAAACCGGATTCGAAGAGCGGTAGACTTTAACATAGACGACTTTGTTTAGGTATCGACTTATAATTAGAAGACAGACTAGCCGAGCTATAAGCTAGATAGATAAAACGAGGGTCCGTTCCGGATTACAGCCTATAAAGGACACTCTTTCTAGCTCGAACTACTAGACCACTTCTATATATACCCTGTATTCTACCTGTTACTACTCTATAAGGCTGCTATAGATCTGCTACCTAGACAGATAAACGAACCACCCTCGCTAATACAGGTTATAGATTAGGAAGAGTAGGAAGTAAAAGAAGTCTTAGCTATAAAAGCAGTTCGTAGAAAGCTCTAATATAGGGTTTAATAGTTAGGCTATAACCTTAATCTATAGTAGTATCCGGCTTCGAATTTTAAGTATTATCTATATAAATTATACGATTTTCATCTCGCTAATCTATCCTACGCTGGTCTGCTAAGGGCTTTATAAAGCTAGATATAAGCGTAGGAAGACGGAATAGACGATTACGATTATCTAACAGACGATTCAGTCGTAATATAAAGCTTGTAAATAAGCTTTTTCTAAAAGAGGGGGTAATGTTACAGCGCTGGTCTATAACACGTGATTCTCGATCCTATACGTGACCGTCAGAGCTATAATACTTAGACGGATTTATAACGAGATTAAAGGCTCTTTATAGTTAGTAGGAATACCTCTTTTTCGTAGGGTATATATTCCGTATTCCCTCGTTCTTAGAACTGTAGCTTTAAATTCTCGAATATATATATATATACTCTTATATCTTTGCCTTCAGATATAGATCGTAACAGAGCGAGATCGTCGTTATAAGTAGAACTTATGTTACAACTGTAGCCTCTCTAGCTATAGAGTAAATAAGTATAGTAAGAAGAAAGACTCTAAAGGGAAACAAGCGAACGCTACTATCTAAAAAGAAGTAGCTTTACTAGAAAAGATAGAACTTACAGACGAAGAACTTAAAACTAGAGGATATAGTACGTAGATTAAAACAGATGCCTTAGATATATTAACAAGCGCTATATATCTATAGATAAATAAAGGAATCGAACTCTAAGATAGTAAGGTATAAGATACTAATAATAGTAGGAATCCACTTCTTAAAGAATATTATAATATACGATTAGAAATAGAATATAGATTTCCTCTTTAAGTAGAGTACGAGTTACTACTATTAACAAGTTTATTAGAGTTATTAGAATTAGAATCTAATTTATTAGAGATAAATCTAAGAATATATAAGCCTAAATAAGACAAGATATAGACATTTATTAGAATCTTTAAGAGAGAGAATAGATAGGTATATATAGAATACTAGAAACCTGATTTCTAGAGCCTATATTCTACTTAAGGAATTAACTCTACTATTTTAACTACCTATAGAATAGTTTAGAATAAGCGAGACAGAATAACATTAGTAAGCCTTATTACTAGAAGGGAAACCATCGAATTTAAAGAACTCGGACTAGAATAAGCAGTATCTAGTAAACTATCTAGTACGCCTAAGATAGGAGATATTTAGATAGTCGTAGATCTTTAGGAAGAAATCAGCTTATAGTAATAGCAGGGTTCTAACGACTTTATAAAACGCTCTAAACCTAGTTTTTTAAGTACGCTATCTAATAATAAGAAAGCTATACTAGAAATAGAAGGCTAGTACGCTATAGTCGCTTTAGTTAGAAAAGTTAAAGTAATATTTCAAAAATCGAAAAGTAGAAAATTATTTAATATAATCTTCTAGAAGATAAATAAATACAACGTAGACTAAGAAACGGAGTTAGTATAGAGAGAGCTCTACTAGCTAATAGACAGAGAGCTAAGCGCTATCTCTAGAGAAAGCTAGTTAGTTATAACTATAAAGATAAAGGGAAAAGAACTTCGAGTTATAATTAACTTAGGAGTAATAGGTAATTTTCTCTCCTTAATAGCTTTAAGAAAGCTAAACGTTCTAATTAAGAATATAAAACTATACTATTTAGGAATAGTCGACGAAATAGATGTTATCTACTAAAATAGGATTATTAATTAATAAACTATTCTAATAAAAGTTAATATTAAAGAATACTGTTTAAATATATAATTTAATATTATTAAAATAGGAAATAAAGAGGTAATACTTAGTATACTATAGATTTAAGAACATAATCTAGATATTGATTAGAAAGCCTAAATAATAACTTTTAGTTAATATAATTACATAGGATCGTAATTATAATTATAAGGCTAGAACGAGGTTAGCGCCACCTCTTCTAAGACGCTAGGACATCTTACCTAGGGTCTTTTATAGGTTAGTAAGAAAGCTAATAATAAAATACCTATATAGTATAGAGAATTTAAAGCTTTGTTTAAGAACCTAGAAGACTTATAAGCTTTGCTAGAACATCGTTTATAGAATTATAAGATTAAATTAAAAGAGGGTTATTATCTCTTAAAGTAGAAGCTTCGGTTATATAACTAGAAAAGTCTATAGAGAATAGAAAGTTATATAAAGGAAGGTATTAAGAAGAGATATATTAGAAAATCTAAGTTACTAATTACCTTAAATATACTTATTATTAAGAAAAAAGATAATCTAAATAGAAGAGTATATATTAATTACTAAGAAGTAAATCACGCTACGGTTAAGGACGCTTATCCGCTACTACTAAGCTAATACTTATAGGATAAGTTAGGTAAGGTAGTACGATTTATGAAACTAGATTAATAAAACGCTTATAGACTTATATAAATAAAAGTCAGAGACGAATAGAAGATAGTATTTACCTTACTATCGGGCCTTTATAAATATACAGTTATACTATTTAGACCCTATAATATACTAGCTATATATTAGAGATAAAATAATAATATTTTAAGAGATCTTCTAAGAGTAATAGTAATCTATTATCTAAATAATATCTTAATCTTTTTAGAAAAAGAAGAAGAATATAAGAGATATATTAAGAAAGTTTTATAACAACTTATAAAAGTAAACTCTTAGTTAAAACTTTCGAAATACGAGTTCGAAGTAACTTAGACACTTTTCCTAGGATAGGTATTTAACTTAGAGAAAATAGAAATAGATCTAGTAAAGATCTAAGACATCTTAAACTAGAAATTACTAGAGAATATAAAAGATATATAGTCCTTCTTTAGATTTATAAACTTTTATCGTCTATTTATATAAGACTATATAAAAATTACTAAACTAATAATAATACTAGTTAAGAAAACTATTAAATTTATTTAGAATAAATAGACTAAGGATACTTTTTAAAAAATTAAAGCAAGGTTTATAAAAAAATCTATTCTATATAACTTTAATATAGAAAAACTAAGTATAATTAAAATAGACGCCTTAGATATATTAGTAGATATAATTCACCTATAACTAAATAAAAAGGGAAAACTTATACCTATTATATATTATTTAAAAACATTCGACCTAGTATAATAAAACTATAGTATCTTCGATAAAGAATTACTTACTATAGTATTAGCTTTAGAATACTAGAGAATTTATTTATAGCTAGTAAAACACCTAGTTATAGTTCTATCTAACTATAAGAATCTTAAGATATTTATAATAACTAAAGAACTTATAACAAGACGATTAGCTAGATAGTTAGAGATATTAGAAGGATTTGATATTATTATTCGACATATAAAGGGAACGTTAAACGCTCGAGCTAATACTCTTAGCTAAAAACCTAGATACGAGGGAAACAAAGAATATAAGAAGATTATAATCTTGAAAACTCTTGAGAATAGAGACTTAGTACCCACCGTATACGAAATAGTAGTAATAAACGACATATAGATAGATAAAATCTAGAATATATATAAGAGTTATAACTAATATATAAAAGGGAAACTATAGGTTCCTAGCTTATATATAAAGGAGTTTATATAAGAATACTATACTATACCTGCTTATAGATACTAAGGAATTCGTAGAACCTTTTAGAAGATAAGATAATACTACTATATTAATTAGTTATCTATAATAGTTAAGGAAGTAATAGTAGAATATAATACCTATACCTGGAATAAGGCTTCCTACTATGCTTCTTATAAATAGATAAACATTACTCTAATATTATAGATACCTTAGAAATTAATATTTATAGATTTTATTATTAAACTACTAAAATCTAAAGATTTGATAATAGGAGTTAAGTATAACTCGATCTTAGTTATTATAGAACGACTTACGAAATATATAATTTTAGTAGTATATATAGAGTTAAGCATAGCTAAGGAATTAGTATTCGCATTCCTTAGGGAAGTAGTCTTAAGATATAAACTACTTAAAGAAATACTCTTAGATAGAGATAAACTCTTTACCTTGAAATTTTAGATCGCTCTTATAGAACGATTAGGTACGAAGAGAAAGCTATCTATAGCCTTTCACTCTTAAATAAATAGAAGAAACGAACGTATAAACTAGGTAGTAGAAATATACCTTCGTTGTTATATAAACTACTAGTAAAACAACTAGGTAGAACTGCTGCTCTTAGCACAGTTTGCTTATAATAGTTTAGTAATAGAAATAACACTTATTATACTATTCTATACTAACTTTGGATATAAATTATTAGTTGTAGGAGGAACAGGGTAACGTAATAGATTAGGTTACCGTGTATAGATAAGCACAGGGTAGGTCAAGTAATCGTTAAATCACGTTTCTATAGAATCGGTAGATAAGTATAAGTAAAAGACTTAAAATTAACTTGATTTCTAACTATAAGAATAGTAGAGAGCTATATATACTTCTAGGATAAGTACTAGAAGCTTCTATAGCTTATAAATATAATAGTTACTAGAAGATTCTAAGGATCACGTGTTTACGTAACCGAGAACGTAACCGAATCTTCTAGACAACACTAGAAAGAACTAGTATAGACTAAGGTTTAAACCTAAAGCCTATTAGTAAGTAAGGTAATTATTACCTAATACTAACACACCCTCTTAATAAGTACTTTACTTAGTAATAGAGAAAATACTTATTTAACTTTAAAGTAGAAGTAAGTATATAATAGATAAGCTTATTAACTTAACTTTAAAGTAGAAGTTAATAGAGTAGATAAGAGTTAAGAATAGACTATTAACTAATCTAGTCTTAAAGAAAGAATACCTCTTTTAAAGAGAGTAATAAAAGTATCTCTTTAATAGAGAATACTAGAGCTAAGGTCTTTATATAAAGCTAAGTTCTTTATATTATACTTAACTTTATCTAAAGCTTTAGTAGA
>LLEY01000233.1:0-78799 GCA_001414485.1 Calycina herbarum | reverse complement strand
AGGAACTCTTTTACAAGGTCTACTATAATACAAAGTTTTATACTAAGATCTGCCTCTTATAATACTTTTAAACTAATTAAGAACGAGAGCTGTTCCAGAAGTCGGGCTTCTCTTTAAACTATCTCTTATAAATTAGCGTACTTTCTTTTACACCCTCTATAGCCTAGGGCACCCCTCTAGCGTCATTTGCTTAATACTAGGACTTTCTAGGACCTAGCCCACGCGAGCTAGAATCCGCTTAACGTTAAATAGAAATAAATAAATAAATAAATACCGTATAATATCGTTGGAATCAAATAGTATAAATAGTTCGTATTAAAGTGGGTTCTAATAATATTATCGTAGTAGTATGATATTCCGAATACTACTGACAATACTGCCCGGAGATATAAGCGAGAGATGAAAGCCCTTCTAGCAAGCTTAGACGCTATATATAATAACGCTCTAGATCGCATCAGTTCGCTCAACTACGAGGACTCTAAGTTAGGCATTCAAGTTTTGTAATAGGTTACGTTCTCGAAACGGCAACTTACCCTGCTTAAGCTTCGACATGCACTAGCAATTCAGATAGGAGCGTCCGAACTTGACGATGACGATCTCCACGAGGAAGACATATTGAACTCAGTCTGCGCAGGTCTAGTTGTTACTGATCATGGCAATATTCGGCTAGTGCATTATACCACGCAGGAATATCTTGTGAGAATTCAAGCTTCTCGATTTCCAACCGCGGAAACTGATCTGCTAAATTGCTGTCTCGCCTATCTTATGCTTGACGTATTTGGACAAGAACCTTCGAATCCACTCAGCACTATGGAGATAGGTATCCTGCTCGGAAGTTATCCCTTTCTGAAATACTCTGCGACTTATTGGGGTAATCACGTCCGAAGAGGACATGGGAATCGACAACTTGTATGAAAATTCTTGGATAAGAAACAGGAAATGTAATTTTCTTTTCAGATAAGGTACGAGCTACATGGTTTTGCCTTCTTGTATCGTCCCCGGGGAATCAAGTCGCTCTATATGCTTGCTGAGTTTGGGTTAAGAGAGATCATGGCCGAGTATCTGGAAGAAAAAAAAGACTTTATAAACGATCGTGATACCTGGGGACGATCTCCCTTATATTTGGCATCGCAGAAGGTATTCTCAAAAACGGTCGGAATTCTATTGCTGCACGGAGCATACCCTGACAGCAAGAATATTTTCCGCGAAGGCAAATCATGGACTGGGAGAACAGCGTTATCCCGAGCATCCGAGAAGGGATTCGAAAATATCGTCATGCAACTTCTCAAGGCTGGCGCGATGGTCAACCATGTGGATGATGAGGGAGCAACCCCTCTTCATTATGCATCTGCTAATAGACAAGAAAAGCGTTGAAACTCTTCTAGATATCAATGCAGATGTCAACAAAATCAGAAAATCTAGAGTTAGAGAAACTGCATTGTATCAGGCAGTCTTCGCAGGCCATAGGGAAATAGTGAGTATCCTTTTGGAAAGAGGTGCCTCTATCGATGCTGTCGACGATAACGGATTCACTCTAATACACTATGCTTGTAAACATGGTAATGTAAGCATTGTCGAGATTTTGTTAGAACATAGCGTTAACTTTAACATAAGAACAATAGAAGATACAGGGGCAACAGCGGGGATAACGTTACATTTGACAGTATCAGAAGACGGTGAGGAAATCGTGGCTCTGCTTCTAGCTAGAGGTGTGTAAGAGTTTTTGATTTAGTGAATAGGCTCGCTTTTAAGTGGCTCGCTAAGCGAGATTACGGATGTATCCTTCCATAGATACATAAATAGCTAAGGAGTACGAAGAGCCTCTCTCTTCTCTCCTTGCGAACGATCTATTCTTTAATCCCTACTATAACAGTTCTTTCGGCACACCGGTTTTTTCAGCACGCAGGGATAGACGTTATCTAGTATTAATAATCTAATGCTCTTACATTCTCCTCGCTTACATCCGTCGCTCTATAAAGCGCCGTTCCGCCGTCGGTATTCCGCCCGCTATATATATAGTACTAATATCCCCCTGGTTCATCGTTTCTCGTGGTTAATAAAGCACCCAAGTTGGAACTACACGCGTATCTCTAATTTCTAGGGGTAAATTTGTCTATAATAGACTTGAATACCGACTAGTATTTACGTATAGAAATTTCAGTAAAAGATCCTACACAGGACAGCATCTCGGGTATATAGGGAAGTTTACTAGCGTATAAAGACTTTCATCTCTATTAAGATGCTTCCCTTCCGCTTAACATCTAGGGATCGTTATAATCCAGTTATTATATCTAACTCTTACAAAGTATTCGTCTATTTCCTCCTGTACCTCCTCTATCGTAGGTTTCTATATTAGTCGTCGCCTAATGATTGAAACCAAGCTAGTGGTAACGTTCTATAGCCACTGTAGTTTACTTTCGTTCGTGCTTAGGAAAGGCGTTCGTCTCTTACGAAATAGTTTAAAGATGATATAGCTGGTAAACGCCGGCCACCTCTCGTAGCTATTAAAACAGCTAAAGCTTGCTAGCATTGCGCTAATCGTGCTATTGTAACAGCCTGAGAGAGACAGCCTAGATAGGGAGCTTGACTATACGGTAGAGTCTTACGAGATGTCGTGTCTCTAATTCCACTCCAGTTGGTCAACCATCTTTAGGACCATGTCCCTCTACTAACTTGCCTACGCTAAGCATTTGGAATTCACGAGAAACACTATAGCTACGAAAGGTCTCGTTAACTACGATCTAGTCAATGACTTTGCGTACTCGTTCGTCGTAGAATTCGTCAGGAAGCCGAGTGTCTGGCCTATAAGCATGTGTTGTATTAACAGTGTCTATGACGGCTAATAAACGGGGTCGAGAGTTTATAGTTAGGGCTTTATTGCCAGGTATCTATTTGCCTAGCTTTTTAGATAGATACCTTATCTTATAGCTTCTGTTCCACTTCTCTATAGCCTGCTAAGCAAAGGCTCGCGTAAGCTCTACGAGTCTAGTACACGATTTGGTGTTTAGGTATAGCGTCTCTTTCGCCGGTATACGCATGACGATATCCTAGGGAGCTAACGTCAGATTCGTACCTCTAGGATAAAGGCCTTATAAGATCTGTTATACTGACTGGAGGGCTTAAGGCACCGCCGTTGTCTAGATATAAAGCGTTCCGGGATCTGATAGATGCTTTGGTAATTACTGAACGTTAATTAAGTTACTACTACGTAGCAAAGTTATATGGGAAAGTTACTAAGCCTAGCTGATCTACGTAGAGCTGGCGTAACCACTCGCCAAACGCAAGGGAGGTTTCCTGTCCTTTGTTAGTAAGCTCTCTAGGCATGCTATAAAATACCGTCAGGAAATGCGCCGCGGAATCACGCCTAGAGACGGCGAGCCTCACATACCTACTATATGCCACTGGTCTCGCCACCTGCTCCTTGTATAGGAATTGATCGCCCGTTAGGTCCAGATGTCTCTAGGCGTCTCTTCTAAGTTATAGATTCCTATGTAGAGCCATCCTGGGCAGCTATGACAACCTGGGTGAACCGCTGAGCCGCGCTGCAATACGGCCAGTCTGTGGCAGTCAGCGACAAAGTACGCAGCTGCTCTGGCTTTCCTGACTTATAGGGAGATAACCTAGCCTGACGCTGAATGCGAAGTCAGCGCAGTAATAGAGACATGGAGAGCTGCGTAGACTTATATTCTGAAAGCGGGCCGATATTAGGCTTCGCTCGCTATGACGGATGAACTGAATTCCTAAGGCGGTTAGTACCGAGCGCCAGACGAATTAGGTGGGTATATATTAGGGAAAGCATGCAATTTGCACTTGCTCAATATTCAGTCTGCTTGGGCAAGCCGGAGCTGTTGTTGCACTAGGGCTAGACATCATAGCAATGAGGCCGAGATGGAAACAGAGTAAGGAAAAAAATCAAGACAAAAGAGTCGTAGCGGGTGGGTTGGCGAGGCGCCAGCAATAAAATAGGGCAGGGAGGTGCGGGTGTCACGGGACTACGTGTCATGGTTGCCTGTAACCGAGGAGCTGTCAACCAGTCAGCCTCTGATTCTAGCAACTCTGTGCCTGGACTTTCCTACACTCTCCCGATTGTTTAACATTCGTCGACATATAGAGGCGCAGGCTCTGACCCCAGCGAGTCAGCCTCTGGCACCGGTAATGTTCTGTTTGGTAGTAGTGGGCGATTCTCCAGCCCAAGTGAAGAAGCTTCACCGAGTCAAGAAGAAGAACATCATCCTCATGTACCAGAGGGCGCGGTGTATGTTGAAGTGGAGGTCGAGGGGACAGAGAGCGGCGAGGCTTATCATTTCTATATTGCGAAAGACCATTATAGGAAAGAAAGTGGTGATTGGAAGGAAGGGGAAATCAAATACGACGGCGAAACCTATCCTTGCATCTTTTGTACTCGGATGAAAACCGGCCAGAGCTTCTACACTTGGAATCTAAGGGATGCTAAACCATGGTCAAGGGGGAAAGGAAAGGGGAAGAAATAAAGAAGCTGGAGATGGCTTTTCCCTTGTTTATGATGGCCTTCAATTTTCAATTAACATCCCTTCTTTGATTGTAGAGCTGTTTCCGAATACTATGTAGTGACAGCGCAATATTTCCATAGGGGGGATTTATTACAATGGTGTATGATCATCTGGCCAAGCTCTAGTGGTAGCTTTCGTACCCTATTCAAAATGTCTAGTATCTCCATCTCCACGATTCCCATCCTTGTGTGCTTCGCTAGGTCTGGAAAAGACCAAGTTATTCGGGGAGGATTGAGCTTGATGAACTTATTAGGCGATAAAGTAGGCATCGCAGACTTTGCCAACTTGAAACAATCCACATGGAAGATGGAGGTCTCTGGTGACTTCTGACAGGTCAAGCAAGGCGGATAGCGACACAATCGCCAGTCCTCCTCACATCTATAGACTGCAATGTATTCAAATCTGTGCCCGTGAGGAGGGAATGCGAATGGCACTGTGATAATTGTCGGATTTCCCAGTACTATCGGCTATAAGTTAGAATCAAACATGTGTAGGTGCATGTATTAGCATACCGGCAGCTACTCTTTCTCCTAGCTTTATAGAATGCTGATAACAGATACACCGTGCTCCGTTGAGCCGTATGTGTTGTGACATGGTTGAAGTTCGAGGGGGCTTCAATGCCAGCTATTCAATTGCGACAGATCTAAGTGGCCTTACGATGCCGCAGACAAAAGCCGTGGGGCGCTTCGAAAATTGTTCCCGAGCGATGGCCGGGGAGTCATTCGCGGTGTTATGTAGCAGTGATAGAGTTGGATGGCAGATACAAGGTTGATGTTGGAGAACGTGTCGTGGGTGTCGTAACTTATGTAATCAGCACAAATGTCCTCACGACTGCGGCTGACTGAGATCTCTTATGTTAGAACGCTCGACTACTACGACTCGACGGCAGTTAAGGCCTATGCCGCACATTTCCAGCTAGTATACGATACGTTTCGCTATAGAGGCTCTCGAAGAAGCAGATATTATTAATAACTAGCTAATTAAAGAAGGATTAGATATCTTTTACTACTAGTTTAAATTATCTTAAGCGTATCTAGATTTTCTTAAATTATCTTATACTAACGTGTTTCACAAGCGAGTCGCCTACCTAAGCGAGTCGTCTACTTTTTCAATCTAGTATTATTATAATATAAAATACTTAATACTATATAAAGTTATTAAACTATAGAAGCTATCTAGTATTATTTAGAACTTTCGCTATCTTCTATATTAAATATTTCTACTTAATAAGTACGAGAATTATACCTAGTTTTACTACAACGGCTATAGTATCTGTTTATACGAACTCTCTTCCTAGACTCTTTACCTTGTTTCTAGTCGCTAGTTTCCTTAGAAGTAATTAAATCAGCTACCTCGTCTACTGTTAATATCTCTTAACTCTTAATATACTTCCTCTTACGACTTTTACACTTAGTTATAGCCTTAGTTATATTACAAAGACTAGTGATTTCCTTACGTATTAATACTATATTATATATCACCTTAGTAGAGCCTTTTTCAAGTTAATTAAGAGACTAAATAATAGAACTAGGTGACGAGTCTTAATATCTTTGAATCCGATCTCGAATAAGCGTTGATTAAGCTATTATTTCGCGTGCGTTACTTAGTGTTTTAGGTGTCTATAGAGTGTCTTCTAGTATCGTTGGTGTTAGCGTATAGAGCCTTAAATCAAGCTTCGATAAAACAGCTTCTAGGTTATATAGGACTAGCCTAGCGTCTTTAAAACTCCCGTAGATATTACCTTTCGTAAATACTTTATAAAAAGCTGTTTTAAACGCTAGAAGAAAGGTTTCTTTAGTAATATAATTAATATAATTACGTACTAAGCCTAATATCTTAGCTTTATACGCTTGCTTTAAAAGCGAGAAGTAGACTATATTAAGCGACTATAGCAGGTACGATAAGTATAGAGGTATATAGAGAGTAATAATATTTAAGTCTTTATAGAGTTACTAGAATTCGAGCGAGTTATAGCTTTTATAACTATTAATAATTAATAAACAGTATTCTTCTATATTTTATATCTTTATATATTTATTAAAATACTTTAACTATATAACTCTAAGCTTATTATTTATCTAGCTATTATCGCTAATCTTAATTATCTAATCGTATAGTATATATATATCTTAGTACTAGAAAGAAATAAGTACTTTACTTATAAATATAATAAATAGTAGAATTATCTATTCTATTATATTAACTCTCTAAATAACTATAACCTACTTACGATTACCTAGCTAAACTTGCTTTCGCTTTCTACGCGTTTCTAAGCTTATAACAACTAGTTAGAACGAAATAACTTCTATTATAAAGCTACTTTCGTTAAAGTTATAAATATCCTTATCTTAAATACTATATTTCTCTTTTATAGACTATATAAGTATAAACTATAAGCTAATAACTTACGGATCCTTAGTTAAAGCTGCTAACGATCGTAAGAACGACTCTATTAAGTTTTAAGCTTAGGTATACGTTTAATAAAGTTGTCTAGCTAGTTCTTATCTATAGGCTTTCCGTCGCGCTCTCTTAGTAGATTATTAGCTATATCTCGTACTATATCTCTTATAAGCGAAAACTCTTACGAATCTAACTCTAATATATATCTAACTATTACCTCCTCCTCTAGCTTCGTAAGCTTTTTCGAATTAGACTAGTAATCGCGTTATAAGAGCTTTCTAGCGCGTTAGTCGGAGAGAGTCTTTTAAGAAACCTGGTAAATCTTTACAGCCCTTCGTTCGGTTAATAATACGTTGTTTTCAAGTTCTTAGGTTGCTAAAATAATATTAGCTTCTTAAGAAGGTAATTAAACGTTGTAGTATTAAGCTATTACGATTTAAAGATAGTAGATAGTACGCGACTAGGAAAGTAGACGACCTGCTTAGGTAGGCGACTCGCTTATAAAACACGTTATCGAGAATATTCTTTCTATAGAATCTATCTTAAATTAGTATTACTACTTAGTAGTTAATTATCTTACTAATATATAAAGAAGATCTAGTTTTTAATCTTATTAAAGCTTTATAAACTCTTCTAATTACTTATATTCTATAACGTGGTTTATTAGAACCTCGGTTATATTAGAATCTCGATTAATTTTCCTTAGTATATAACTTTAAACTTAAATAACTTAACTATAATATATTAAATTAACTCTTTATAATTAGAGTCTAATATACTAGATATATCTATAGCTTCTTAATAAGTTCGTACGTTATAACTAGCTTTTCTATAGATTCTATAGTATTATCTAGACAGTTGCCTCTTCTTATAACTATCTCTTACTATATATATATCGCGTCGTACCTGCTTATCTACGTCTTTCTAAGCTATAATATTCTATATATCCTCTATAATAAGTGTACTCTCTTTATAGACACGAGCCTTTTTAGCTCTCTAGCGTTTACTAAGAGCTTTATTTACTATCTAAAGTATACGTACCTTAGTAGATAGAAGAGTTATCTTATAAGCTATTCGCTCTATATCTTTAGCCAGCGCTGTAACTGTCTTAAATAGAGGTTAGTAAGCTTCTCTAATAGCGAGTAATTCGATTTCGTATAAGAGTTAACTATAAAAGAGCTTCTATTAGATTAGAAAGGGTCTGAGATTCCTATAGAAGAGTGTTAGTAGTAGAGGGTCTAGAAGGTGTTAGAGTCTATAACTTTATATTAAGCTTTGAAATCACTACTTATAGATTAAAAGACACTAGGCCAGCTCTACGGAATCTAGCCTAAGCGTTCTAGACTATTATAGATTCCCTATATACTACTATAAAGACTAGAAAGAACTCTACCTTAGTAATATAGTTAATATAAGCTTTGATAAACGTCTTAATCTATCGACTATACACTTGTTTTAATATACTAAAACATCGAATATCAAGTAACTAGGTTAGATAGAACGAATAAGAAGGTAGTCTAAGAGTTATAATATTATATACCTTATAGTACTCTTGGAATTCAGCTGATTCGTAGCTCTTATACCTATCTAATACTAGTATTCGATATAGACTCTTTACTCGAGTAGTAGTATACTTATCGAAGTGTTTTAGCTATTCTAGACCTGTCTCGTTATTTATCTATCCGTTACTTATCGGTTTAATAACCAAGTCGTATAGAAGGCCGCTATTTATATACTAATTTATAAGATAATTCTTCTCTTAGATAACTAAAAATAGAGAGATATTCTAACTCTCGCTATTAATATAAGCAATTACTATAGCCTATTCCCGATTACCTAGCTAAACTACCTTATCTCTACTATATCGATCTATACGTATAATAACTATTACAAGGTAAATCATATCTATTATAAAGCCCGTTTCGTCGAAGTTATAGAAATCGTAATCTAAAACGTCGTATTTCGCTCTTATATTTTATATAAGTCGGAACTACGCGCTAATTAGGTTAGGATCTTCGTATAAGGCTCTTTAGAAGTAGTAAACACGATTAAAACACGTCTTTAACTCTAGTTATCGTTGTATAAATCGATAAGCCTAGAGCTTACTAACGTGTTTTCCTCTCTATAACTCGAGAATAAAATTAGCTATATCTTCTATACTAGCTAGCCGAGATATAAACTCTCTAGAATCTATATTAAGTATATTCTAAATAATTACTTCTTCTTCTACCTTAGATAATTTAAAGTATACTAGTCGACGGTTAGCTAGAGAAAGGTAGCTGTTTATTCTATTATTAAGTATAGAATAAGATATTCCGTAGATCTTTATAGCTTTTCGTTAACTTAGCTTTTTAGATATTTAAATTACTTTAATAGCTAGAATAACTTTTAATTCTTTAGTAATAATAGACATAGTAGAAGGTTAAAAAAACGCGTATTAAAGTTAGAGAGTAGGATTTTAGAAAAATTAATTAGAGTTCTAATATAACCGAGGTTCTAATAAACTACGTTATTTATTAAAAACGTAGCTTTTTTTTAGGTTCCGACCCTCTCTGCCCGCGAGTCGAAGGCTGCCTTTTTACTTACGTAATCGAAAAATATTAAATCACCTAATATATATCGCTTAGTTATTCGAAAGTATTCTTCGTAGTTAGTAAGGCTCTTTTCTCTAGTAATCTTACTTAGATTTCACCTATACTATAGCTGCTAAATACTGCTCGATATATATATAGAAGCTCTCTCTTCTCTCTTTCTTTAAGAATATAAACGCCGATGTCTATTCGTAGGTCTATTACTTATTATATATTACGTATTATAATAAACTACGAAAACGCTATACTACAACTAGAGCTAGTTCGTAACAGCTAGCTTAACACCCGCGAATTAACGCGCCGATACTTATATTTCCCCTTCTCTTTCTTCTATATAGTACTAATTAATACAGGCTCTTCTACGGCCGCCTTCCTGTCTACCGCAGATCTATATCGTCTACGAATCGACCCCTGAACCTACTCTCTCCTCGCAACCCTCTCTCTCCCTCCGCGAACCAGGCTTCCTTCCTATAGACTAGTAGCAGCTGATTTAAGACTTTAACAATGCTATACAGACTATCTAGATAGAGAGTTATAGCCGCTGCCGCGAACAGTGGTTTATAATAGCTCTAAAGGATACCGTATACTACAAGTGTTACTTACGAGATCCTAAAGATTATAGACTATATCTTATGTCTCCGGACAACGAGATAGACCCCGGACCTATAATAGATACCTTGCCAGAGCTTACTTAAGTAGAAGAGATAATTATCGCCTATTCCTAAGTCTAGATAGTCCTCTTTTAGTATCGCAGGCACTAGTATTACTATTTAGGTTACTATATTAGCTTTATATAGAATATAGTTAAGACAGTTACTATCCTCTTAAATCTCTCTATAGATCTAGATATTATACTTGTCCGCCTACTAGATACGAGCTAGAATTCTAGGTAAGTCTCTACTTATATACTAGAATAGACTATACTTACCTGTCTAGATATCAACGCTAGTTTAAGATAGATTTTCAGGTCTATAAACGTCACGTCTTAACATAGCTCTATTACCTCTAAGTATACTATCCCGACTACTGTTATATTACTCTCTCGTACGTCTATATCGAGTCGCTCCTAGACGATAGAGATATATTAGACGCGTTTTCTACTATTATCGATCCGACGACCTACTCTATAGATCCTGTTAATAATACTACAGATATAGCAGCGTCTAATATAGACCGTTTCCCGTCTGTTAATACCTAGTCTATAGTCTCTAATCTCTCTATTATAACGACCGAGGCAGACTTAATCCGTAGTAAGCTTACGAGCTATAACGTGTAACCTTCTTAAGAAATCCCCGCCCTGTCTATCTATATAACGCTGTTAGACGAGGCGTTAGAGAATAAGCGGATCTTTACGATAGTCTTCTCTATACTCTATTCTATAGGCTATGTAGACTTTAATAGCCCTCGTTTATAGTTCGTCTCTCTAAGCAGCTACGCCTATTACCTTCTCTACTATTATAACAGCTGTTTCAGACGCTATCCTTAGTAGCGGTTCTTAGTTTTTAATATCCTTATATAGCGGAAGGCAGCTAGCGTAGCCCGTTTCTACGTGTCTAAAGCGTCTAGCTTAAAAGATCTCACTTATAAAGAGCTTATAACCGCGCTATAAAACGATACGTAGCTCGTCGATTAGATCGTCTATTAAGAGTCCGATTTAATAGGAACTCGCTCGTTTTAGCGGAATAAGAGTAACAGCTTAATCGTATAGACTCGTTTCCTCTCGTAAGATACGTCTCTAGTTTTATAACCTTTAGCGTAGTAGATATATAGTAGTAAGATCTCTACCGCTATCTTATAGGTTAGAAAGACGTAATAGATACGATAGATATAGTCTATTACTAGTTTATCTAGAAGAGGATTTAAGATAACTTATATATCGTTATCTACTATCTCCAGATCCGTTTCCAGACGTTCGTATAGACGGTTTTATAGCCGCTTCTTAAGTTTATAGATTATTAGGACTGTTTTAAGTAGTAGGCGCGTAGATTAGACCACCTCTACTACCTGCTGTAGATTCTATCCGCGCTCTCTCTTAATTAAGAGTTAGATATAGCCCGCGAAGCCTTCGCTCGGTATTAGAGCGAGCTGATTATAACTTAGAATCCCGACCTGTTATAGCTCCTAGACCTCTATAATCCAGTATTACTCAACTCTATAGACGTCGCTAATACTTCTGATTAATTTACAGCCTTTGTAAACCGGCTATAGAAGTACTCTAATTATACTACGAGCTACTATCTATAGACGAATAAAGAGACGAAGCAGTCGAGTTAGTAGGTTCTTCTTTCTATAGCCTCTCTTTATAGATATAACGATTACCTATATAATTAATCTAAAGACGTAGCTGTTCTCGCCGGCCTATAATAACCCGTTTTTTAATTAGTACACTTCTATAATTATTATAGGTTCGTATATAACGTCTATAAAGAGGATATAGCTAATATATCTAAGGCTAGCTCGCTAATATAGATATCTAACCGCCGACGAGCCTCTACGTAGTCTTGTCGTATATTAGTAAGTACGTATCTAAGCTAGAAAAGTCGTCTATATTATACGTAGAACTTTAAGCTTAAGTTTTACCGTATATCTACGACTATGTACTCTTGCTCTCGTTTACGTCTAAGATCTTAAATAAGCTTATTAGAGAGCGTGACTGGTCGGCCTAAGAAGTATACTATATCCTCCTCTAAATCCTGGTCTAAGATTCTTCGTAGATACTTATTAGCCTTAACTACTATCTACTAACGAAGCAGCGAGAGCTAATTATCCTAGATTTAGAGAGCGTTATAGCTAGCCGTTCAGTCTTATAGAGGTACTATAACCGCCTTATAGACGCCCTCAATTATAGAGCGCTATAAACACTCTCTCTATATAAGTGGTTATAGACGTAGAACTAGGTATAGTAGAGGCCGCGTCTACGAGCCTAGCCGCGAGTAATCAACTACTACCTACGGTATCTAAGCGATTCTACTACTCCGTCTTATATAGACTACTGCTAGGTAAAGCTTATACTCTACTACTCGTTTGTTATATATAAGGACTTACTTATAGTCGACGGAATCGAGTACAGGTCGTTTATAGACGCTTTTTACATCTGTTATACGTCTTATAACTACCTATTAGACTTCTATATAGATCCGCTACGAGTAGGCGACGACGTAAGCGAGGAAGGGAGCGAGGAAGAAGAACGAGATATAGATAGAATAGAGCAACCTCTTATATACTTTGAAGCGTTTACTCGCCGGCGACTAGGCTACGAACTAGACTTTATAGACTCGTTAGATACGTTAGACGTCTACGAGATCGACTGTTCGTATAACTAGTCTATTTATAGCAGCTGTTAGATTATTATACTAGAAGTATAGAATTAAATAAAAGCCGATCACTTAATTATATAAGCTATAATAGTCGATTCGTATCTGTTACTACTAAACCACGAGTAGAGAAAGCTATATAATATAGTAGTTAACTACTATATAGCTAAGTTAAGCTATGACAGACTATGTCCCCGACTGTTACTACTTAACGTCGACGGTATAGCTGGTTTAGATAAGACGTTTACTCTTTTAAAAGCTTATACCTACTTATAAGAACTTACTATAGACGCTGGACTCGTAAATCTAGTCTTATAAGCCGCTTCTACAGGTCTTACAGCTTTTAATTTTACTAGTAAGACACTTTATAGCCTATTACAGCTACTTATAAGAGGGAAAACGGCTAACTTATCAACTAGGACTCTCTAAGCCTTATAAGCTCTCTTCTAAGCCTGTCGGTTTCTAATTATTAATAAGAAGTTAATAATCGATCTTAAGATACTCTCTTTAATCGATACTCGTTTATAGGCGATCTTTCTATATAACGATCAGCTGTTTAGTAGAGTGAATATCTTACTTTATAGAGACTTTTACTAGCTACTACCTATTAGCGAGCACCTGTTATACTCTTTATAGCTATAATATATCGACGTAATTAAAGGATCGTGCTTATACTAGGCGTTTGATTAAATGGTCTATTTAGTAGACGTAATATAGTAATAAGAAGAAGACGATATCGTAGTCCGTTTTCAGGCTGTGCTAAGTCAGTTATAGACTATAACCCTCTCGTAAGCGAGCTAAGAACTCCTTTATACTCGTATAGCTAATCAGCTCTCTCTAGACGAGGTTTATAGATTCGACGATATGTTATAACTCTATTATATAACAGCGAAGGTGTGTAAAGCAAACTACTACTATCTCGCAGCTATAAATCAACCTGTAAAGAAGCTTACAGCCGAGTACAAAGGCCGCGGTACGTCCGCAGCTATAGAAGACGAAGCAGATAACTTATCTACTAAGATCTACGTCTATATTAGTATCTATATTATACTTATAACTAACCTTTAGATAGAGAGTAGGCTTATAAACGGATTAATAGATATAATTAAAGACTTATCGTAGGATTATAGACGGTAAACAGACTAGCTGCTGTCTATAATATTAATATAGTTTAATAGCTATATAGGTCCTAGCTTTCCTAGTTGCTCTATAGAGACTATACTAGTCTTCTCTTAAATACAGCAGTTTAACTACAAAGGTATAGTTTGTTTATAAACGTAGTTCCTATTATAGCTTAGATATACGATTATAATCTATAAAAGTTAAGGCTTAACACTACTACGGGCTGTAATAAACTTGAATTAGAGAGAGCACTACTTAGGATTATTATATATAGCTGTTTTATAGATAAAAGCACTTATAAGCCTCTTATTTAAATCCTTATTTACTTTTAACTACTTTAAAGATATAAACTTAATTATATCTAACGATCGAGAGCGAGATTATACTACTAGGACTACCTAGATAATATAATAGACTACTTTTAATATATATAAGCTATATACGTGTTTTCCTTTATCTATAAGTATTGTTTTATAATTTGTTATTATAGGTTTATATTCTTTTGTTATATCTATAAATAGGATCTTTAGTAGGATTTATAGACTAAAGAACCTATCGCTAACTATTATTATACCTATAAACGAGACCTATAATAGGATTTATAACTCTATATTAGACTAGCTCTCCTCTTCCTCTTTCTCTTCCTCTTCCTCTTCCTCTTCCTCTTTCTCTTCCTCTTCCTCTACCTTCTTATTCTTATTCTCTTCCTTCTCTAGAACCCTCGCCTCCTCTTCGTAAAGAGCCGCGAGCCCTCTATATAGCTCTGTAAAACGGCGTACCTTTTAAGAGGCTAAGAAAGGTGTCTTATAGACACGGCTAGTACGCTAAGCTATTTTATATTAGTAAGATCTTTTCCTAGGCTAGAAATCTAACTTATAGGTAGTACTAGAGTAGACAGCACTAGAACTAGTACTAGAGCGGCGAAGAGAATTATAAGAAGCGACCTAGGCTACGGCGGCGGGAGTAGGAGCAGCTATAGCTATAGCGACAGCAGCAGTAACACGAGCAGCGGACGCGATATTAGCTGGTCTAATCTATAATAGTTAGCTACGGTCTATAATAGGTAAGAGAGTATACTTACGGAGAGAGTAGCGGCGTCCCTCGCTGCTGTAATAGCAGTTCGTATAACTACTTCTAAAGAAGCCAGATACTAACATATACGTACTCTACGGTCTAGACCTACCTATATAGTATATACACTTAGAGACGTTTAGTTAGCCGATTAACTAACTAAGTAAAGCCTCTAAGTTAGTAGACTAGACGGTGTTGATTATATAGCCGGGCTGTAAGACAGTATATAACGAAACTCAAACGAACTAAACAAAGATAACTAAGTCTCGAAGGTTGGTATATAGATAAGAAGTACAGATACGCCGGGTTGTTTACTTAGAAGTGAACTCGTTACTTGTATCAAAGATGTTAAATAATATAATAAGATTGATAACTAAAGTTAAGTACGAAGCTCCTATCTAATAGCAGACGTGCTAGTCTTATATAGAACTATAGTTCTCTGTTCTAATCGCTCTAGTCGCTCGCACTAATCGCTTTAGTCGACAGGCGACTCGAGCGACTCAGGCGACTAGGTCACGTGATGTCCCTTACTAAAAGAAATCCATGGATCGCTTAGCTAGCCTAAGGATCCTTCTTCTATAAGAGTTTCCGATAGTGCTTAACCTGTCAGGGCGCCGCCTAGTCTTCACTCGTCACATGCTTACACGTGATTCGTAATACAGTAGAACGGACTATAAGCCTTTCTATAAGAGATATTATAGCTTATAAAGGCCGGGGAGAGAGGGCGGGTAAGGCAGGGAACGGCAGAGAAGCTGTATAAGCTATAGCAGTAGTAGTAGCGCGGGCGGTAGTAGCGGCGGCAGCGGCGGTTAATATATTCTCTATTCTACGGTTCGCAGTAGTTAGTTTACAGCTTATAAGGTTTTTTTATATAGGTAGAGGTTTAAAAAGAGAGGCTTACGTTCTATTATTACTACTATTGTTATTATTAAAAGAGAAGGCTAGAAAACTTAGATATAAATATCTACTATACTATTTATCTTCAACTTTAATATTAAACGGAAGTGTTACGTAACTATAAACGGACGTATAACGGGCATCTTATTTAACTTTTTCACTTTTTATAATCTATAATATATTATAGCTACGCTTTTACTTCTATAGAATTTACTTTTATAGTCTCTAGTTTTTATAATAGTCCTAGTTATATACGACTGGATTACGTAACCGAGGATGGATCACGTGCCGAGGTTCTACCGAAGTCTCGCTTAGTATATATAAATAGAGATAGAGTATACTAACTCTTCTCTTCTCTCTTTAGTTTAGTTTTTCTCGAATATAAATACTATTCTAAAAGTACTTCTTTTAGTATATTTATAGAGAGCTATTATATTAGTATAGTATTATAGATATAAATCTCGAATTAAAGTCTACTAAGATATTTAGATAGTAGATAAAAAAAACGTAAAAATAGTCTTAGTTTCTTTCTATATAATAATATTAAAAGATAGATTATTCTTATATATAAAGTTAAGAAGTAGAAGATAATACTATTAATTATATATTTAGTCTTTTATAAAAGTCTTAAAAAAGGTCTTTTTATTATACTTAGTCTAAAGAGTTTTCTACGTCTTTTCGTCGTTAGTATTTAATAGAATACTAGAGTAGTATTTTTAGTAGTATAGTTTATAATTACTAGTTATTTATATATACTAATTAATTATCTTCTTATAAAGATCTTCTACTTATAACGTAGTCTATAAGCGAGTTAGATTTATAAGCGAAATAGATTTTTTTTCTTAGTACTTTATAAACTTATTCTTAGCGCGTTTTTTCTTAATAAATAAAATAGTTAAGTATTAGACAGAGTCTAATATAATTCTTATATTAAATACGCTTTATATAAACCTATATTTAAAAGTTAAGAAGGTTACGCGAATTTATAAAGTACTTTATATAATATTACTTAATCGAACCTACGGAATATTATTATAATAAGATTCTATCGCTAAATCTTAAAAACTTATAGAGATTAAAGAAATAGTTATTATATAATATATTCTCGACCTAGATTCTCGATTATTTCCTCTACGAGTACGTTATATTAAAGATATAGCGAATTATATTCTCTTGAAGCGAGGTATAGAACGCGTTAGTAAGAACTAGACTTTGAACTTTATACGACGATAACCTGAACTTAAGACACGTTTTAATCGAAGGATTAATTATTAAAGAGTCTAATACGAAGATCTAGGCGCGTATAACACGTGGTTTCGCTTTATACGAAATATAATTAATAAATATAGGATTTAGAAGAAGGATATTTATAACTTTAATAAGACTAGGTTTTATATAAGCTAAATTATATTAGAAATAGTTATTATAAGTACTAAAAGGCTTTCTTAGTCTTATATAGTATAGTAAGGAAACCGGGAATAGATAATAGTAATTTAAGATATTAGGTTATTTAGCTTTATAATACCTCTATATATTATTTTAGTAGAGAAGAACTACCTCTTTTTCTAGTACGAAAATAGCTAATTACTACGCGATTAGGTAATTACTATAACTATAAATAGCTAGATAATAAATAAGCGAGCTCTAGATGAGATTTTTTATTTTAATTAGTATATAAAGCTTTATACGAAGAGTATTTACCGGCTTCTTATACTTAATAGCTATAAAAGCTACTACTTAGTCGATTTTAAGCTTTTTTATAAGAGTAATAATATTATTACTCTTTATATACTAGCTTATTTCTCTTATAGACTTCAGCTACTTAATATAGGATGTTTTCAAGCGTTAAAAAGGTTATATAGTACTGAACTTAAGAAATTAATACGACTTTATATTATATATATTTCTAAGGAGGATTTCTTATCTATATTCTATACTGTCTTTTATACGATAATAACTGAATTAAATATTCGAGAAGGGTTTCGAGAATCTGGCTTAGTACTATATAACCTAGATTCTATGATTTCATAGCTTAATATACGTTTAAGAACTCTGTTACGTCTATCTACCTTAATAAGTATCCTAGCTATTTAGGAACTAAAGACTCTAAATAATATAATAGAGGTATATTCTTAGACGTTATATATATAAAATAAGATTATAAGATACTAAGATAGTTCTTTGACACAGATTCTATATAGTCTTAACTAGCTTATAAAGAGTATATAGCGTATAATTACTAAGGTAGCTTTATTACGAGCTAAGAATACTATACTTCGTATAGTAAATAATTAACTTAGTTAACGTTGTTATATAAAAAAGCGCCGATTATAAGAAGGAGGATTACTTACTCTCTAAGATATATAAGATTTTAAGGTTCTAATTAATACTAATTCACACCTTTTTTCGTAGATCGAATTTTTTGTTCTAAATCACTCGCTCTCACCTACTCGCACTTAATAAGCCGATTTCCTTCTATAGAAACCTCTCTTAGAAGACCTCCAGCCTTACCTACGCCTCTAAGAAGAGACCTAGGAAAAGAGAGAGAGCGCCCGATCCCCTCTCTTCCGAATATATAATAATACTTTGTCTTAGCAACTTCTAAAGCTCTTAAGCGTAGTACTATAGGCTAAACCTTCTTCGGAGGAACTGTAGAAGCTATAGATTACTACCTAAGCACTACTCTTAACAAAGCCCCTTCTAACCTTCTTCCCTACCTCCGAGCTTTTTATACTTAAGTTACCGATATCAGCCTACTATTCCACTAAGCATACACCTTAGAGACACCCTCTCTACTACCCTTGATCTTAGAAACCTCCTCTATTATATATAGAGGGGGCCCTATACTATCTACGACTCCTCCCCCCCCTCTAGGCTCGGCTGAAAATTTTTTATACGTATAGACTATAAAAGGTGCCTTAGCGCCTGAAAGCACACTAGTAATAATACCCTACTCTCTCTCTCTCTCTACTAGTACTTCAAAGCTATAGAAGGATAAGAACAAGAGTTCTTTAGCTAAACCAGACCTTAGAGTCTTTATCCGACTACTCTCTAATTCCCTGAAAAGGAAACATTCTACTCTAGCTATCTTTCTTACTCTTTATAATCTAAAGATAAGCTATAAAGAGCTTATATAAGAGGTCCTCTTAGTTAGCTCTGGTTTCGCTATTATACTAAAGAACGAGGCTGCCTTAGAAGCCCTATTATCGACAAAGAAGGCATTTATATAGACGCTATTCTCTATAGTTAAGATTAAGACCTTATAAAACTAGGTAGTATACCGCTTGTTAGGGATACCTTGAAGTATCGAAGCTGTTAAGATCAACGAAAAAGAAGCAATTATATCGACCCTCGTCTCTACTACTTCTAAAGAAGTAGCTATAGTAATTAAGGAACGAATTAGAATAGCCCCTATAAAGGTTGATATAACAAGGATCTCGCTATCGGATAAGCTATTCTACACCTCCTAGACTGTCTTCTTTAAAGAGGAAGAAGCCCGGGACAGCTACGCTATCCTAGATATAACATCTCTTCTTAGTAGAAGAGTCTTCTTTAAACCTCTTCCTAAGGTTTCTATAATTACATAGTACTCTAAGTACTAGGGGTGGTATAACTAAAGGAACTATAGAAAGAACCAACGGTGCCGTCTATACAGTACTACTTAACACTTTAAAGACTTTCACTCTACGTGTTTAAGACATATATAGTATAAGCTAAAGTGTCTATATTATAGTAGACCTCACGCCTTAGACGACCTAGGGTACTAGCTTAGACTAAGGAACCCAGGGACACGCCTCTCAACCGAGAATAAGAGAACTATTTAGCGAGTATATAATAAAATATAGATAAGAAGAGAGGAAGACTCCCCTTATAGTAGCTGAGACATAGAAGCTCCGGCTACCCTATAAGCTAGAGTAGACAGCTCTTCTAACTCGACTACCTCGCCTACTTCGCCTGCCTTACCTACCTTACCTACCTCACCTTCCTCGCCTCTCTCGCCCCTCCCGCCTACCTCGCCTACCTCGCCTACCTCGTCTATCTTACTATCTTAAGAAGATGATTTTAATACCCTTATAAACACTCCTATAGAAGAGGCTCCCGACGACCTCTCTATTTAAAGAACCCGAGGAAATACTATTATAGTTTCTCTATAAGTAGATAAGAGCTTACTAAAAACCACTGCCTCTAAGTTCTATAGATTAACGTTTATAAGTCTTACGAGTACTAGGAGCTAGTTCTCTAACTAGCTTACTCTAGACGAGTCGACATAGTCCTTATCTAGGAACCGTATATATACTAGAGAGAGATTAGTCGTTAGATTATAAGACGCTACCCGAATTATACCTGCTTTATACCTATATATAACTAGAACGATAACCTCTCTAGAGTGCTTATATTTATACGAAAAGAAGCGAGGATTCTCTTAAGTTAACAAACACCGATTATACTCTTGCTTAAATACCGAGACCTTGTTTATATCGAGATCACGCTCTTCTAAGGCCTTCTATTATATATCCTTAACGTATACAACGCTCCCCTAGGCGCTAAGGGCGCTAGAGAGGCTATTAACCTCGTCCTTTACTTATAATATATTACTACAACGAATACCCTTATAGCTAGCGACTTAAACCTAAAGAGCTAGCTCTAGTAACCGGATTTCCTTAGGTAGGAAAGTATACAAGCCCCCTCGCTTATCAACTAGATAGAGGACAGAGGGCTACAACTCTCTACCTCTCCTAGAACGTAAACGCATAACCTCGGCAATACCCTCGACCTTGCCTTTTACTTAAGTAACCTCTACTAAAGAGAGGCGTCTACCGAGATAGACCTTACCTTTAAGTATAGCTCTAACCACCTCCTACTTCTTACCTAGCTTCTATATATAGAAAACCTAATAGAGAAGGATCCGCCTCTAAAACTTAGCACTCTTAACGTTAAAACCTTCGAGACTACTCTCTAAAGTAAGCTCGAAACGTAATAGCTATACGAACTTATATAACAACTAAATACGGAATCGCTAGAGGCTCTAGTAGGATTTATCACCGAGAGCGTATATAGCGCGTACCTCTATAGTACTAAGCGAGGTCTCGGACATAGATTCGAATACCTCTGGTAGAATAAGGAATACTAGACAGCGGCCACCGAGGCAAGGCAGGCACAAAGGCTTAACGCGAGCCCTCGAGCCTTAAAGTCTCTTCGTAGGAGTCTAAGGTAGGAAATCCGAAAGGTAAAGAGAGAACACTTCCGTAACCTAATCGATAAGGCTACGAAGAGTAAAAACGTCTTTAAGATTTATAAGTAGCACTAGAGCACTGGAATATACAAGTCTCCTCTCTTAAGAGACTCGGCAGATCAGCTAGGCTTTACTACCTAGGAGAAGCAGAAGATCCTCGTATAGGAGCTGCTTATAAACAAGGCCGAAGTCGGGGATATACTATTTAATATGCTAACTACTTCTACTTAGGCCCTCTCGTAGGCAGACCTTACTTTATACGAGGTCGAGGAATCGATCCTCGGCAAAGCTTTAACCGCACTAGGAGAAGACGAGCTAGTAACAGTGGTCCTTAAAGTAGCCTAGCTACAGATCTCGAACCTTGTCTTCCTACTATTCAGAGGCTATATAGAGACAGGCTTCTACCTAAAGATCTTCTAATCCGCCGTCGTCGCTATTATCCTAAAACCTAATAAGAAAGACAAGTCCTCCCCTCGAGTATACTAGCTAATTACTCTGCTCTCGGTCCTTAGAAAAGGGCTTAAAAGGCTCCTCGCTAAGCGAGTCTCTTAGATAGCTATTAAGCACTCTATTCTAGAGCAGAACCAGTTTAGGGCTCTTCTGCTAAGAGCCGCCATAGACCTTACTACCTGTCTTACCTTCGATATTAAGTTAGCTCTTACGGACAAGTAGGAAGCCTCCCTTCTTATACTCGATATTAAGAGCGCCTTTAACGTAGTACTCTCTAGCCGCCTAATTAAAAGGTTAAGAGAGTAAGAATAGCTGTATTACTGCGTAGAATAGGTCTCCTCTTTCTTAACTAATAGATTAGTAAAAGTAAAGCTTAATAGAGAAGTAGGCGACGCTACCCCGCTTTAGTATAGCCTTCTACAAAGCTCGCCTATCTCACCGATCCTCTTTATACTCTATATCTAGCCCCTCTTTAGATTAGGAGTTAGCTCTCTTCTAGTAGTACAGAGATTCGGCTACGCTAATAACATTAGATTACTTACTTTCGGGCTTTTAAAGGCAGGGAATATCAAGGACCTGGCAAAGCAGGTAGCAAGCGTACTTAAGTAGGGCATAGACGAGGGTATTACCTTTGACGCTGAAAAATCAGAACTTATCCACTTCTCTTATAAAAGGAAACAAAGAGGGAGAGACATCTGCCTCTCCCCTGCTATTGTAGTTGAAGGAAAGACAATAGAGCCTATATAGGAACTCCGGTGGCTTAGTATCTTCTTCGACCTCTGCCTTACCTTTTACAGTTACGTTAAAAGAATAGCTAGTAAGGCTACACTTATAGCTAATACTCTTAAAGGAACAATAAACACAGTAAGAGGATCCCCCTCGTATCTGCTAAAACAAGTAGTCACTGCTTATATCCTCTTAATCGCCTATTTTAGGTATAAGACCTAGTACCCTAGTCGTACGAAAACAGGCCGAGCAAGTACTATAAACAACCGGATCGGCCGCTACCTAACTCTCCTAGATAGAGTAGTTATAAAGTATACTAGAATCATTCTCCCGGTCTATAAAACCACTCCTACCTCGGTACTTCTTACGGAATCTAGCCTCCTAGCCGCTGAAATTACTCTTATAGTAAAAAGCGGAGCTTTTAAGGCTAGAACTTAACGACTCGACTCGGCACACCCGCTTAAGCGATGTATAAATAACCCTTGCTCAAAGGCTAGGCTTATTTACCGCTCTTCTAAACCTCTTCCCTCTTTAGAAGAAGTCGATCTAATTCAAGACCCCTTATAGAGTAGAGGGTTCAACTGCTAAGCCCGCCTTCTCAAGGTAGCCGGCCCGAGCCCTAGCAGTAATAAAGACTCTTATAAAGCCGAATTCCTTAAATTCCTCGCCTCTGTTCCGCTTACGGACTTAGTTGTATTTACCGACGGCTCTCGCTTAGATAATAAGAACACTAGTAGAGGCGTCTGTCTTATAAGAGAAGAGGTGGTTTTAAATACAAAGCTCTTCCCTTTTAGTAAAACCTTAGAAACATACGATACAGAAGCGCGAGCCGCCTTATACAGTCTCGAGCTCGCTATCGAATCCCCTTTCTAGCCCTCGGCTACGACGTGTTAGATCTGCCTCGACAACCTCGAAGCTATACTACAACTGACCTACCGGTCTTATAGCACGTCGTAAGAGACCTTTAATAAGGTATTCGACTTTACTTAGCTATACCTAGAGAAGATTTAGACAAAGTAGTGCCCTAATTATATAGGAATCCATAGTAACGAAATAGCCGATAAAGCTACAGAGAAAGCAGCTCGAATAACCCTCCCTAGTTCTCCTTTACTCTATACTGCCACGCTTAAGAGAGAAGTAAAAGAGATAGGGGTCAAGCTCGCGAACAAGCTTTAGCAGACGTCACTTCCGAATACCTATAAGAGGCTAGGTCTCACCTTCTAGCTCTTAAAACCTAGAACCCTCCAGCTACTAAGAGAGGTCCTAGCTCGGCTAATTATAGCTTGTACTAGTTATAGAGACTTTATAGCTTACTACCTTCGCTTCTTTTACCTCGACACGTTATAGGAATCAGGAAATTATAAGTATAAGAAGGCTAAGGTATAATACTACCTACTCTTCTATAGACTTACAAATAATAAGAACCTAAGACTATTAGCTAAGACGGAGGGAAACTCTTAACTCCTATTCGGACCTAGCTACGAGGAACTCTTTTATAAGGTCTATACTAAGACTAAGTTCTTTTTAAAGATCTACCTCTTAAGATAGCTTAAACCCTCTCTTTTCCTTTCTTTTTCTATACTTCTATATATCTCCTTTATTATTCTCTGATTCTTTAAACTAATTAAGAATAAGAGCTGTTCTGAAAGTAGAGCTTCTCTTTAAACTATCTCTTATAAATTAGCTTACTCGTTTACACCCCCTATAGCCTAGGGCACCCCTCTAGCGTTATTTGCTCTCTTTTAGAACCTTTTAAGACCTAGACTACGCGATCTAGACTCCGCCTAACGTTAAATAGAAATAAATAAATAAATAAATAAATAAGTAATACTAATTCGTAAGAATAAGTAGTTTTAGTAGAAAATAGTAATTATACGAACCCGAGTCTAGTACCTCGCTAGCGCTGTAGACTATATAGGAAACATAGCTATAATATACGAACTTATTAAAAAGAAGAAGAAATATATAAGAATTCTAATTCTAAATACTATAATTAATTTTATTAATTATATCGTAAGATATTTAATAATTTATAAAATACTAAGAAAAAAAATCTATTTTGCTTATAAATCTAACTCGCTTATAGACTACGTTATATAATATATTTCTATATATATATATTAATCTTTAATAATATACTAGTTATAATAAAACAACGATTTCTTAAATAAGTATAATCTAGTAGTTTTTAGCTTAGATACTAGTTTTTAATAATTTAGTAATAATATAAATTTAACGTTTATTATATTAGTATAAGATCTGTTTTATAATATTTCTTATTTTTCTAAAATATATTAATAAGATAAAAATAGATAAAAGCTAAATAAAGATATTTTAAAAGTAATTTAATATATTATAGTATTAGTAGAGTATAAAGAGTTTTAATATTATTTAGAATAAGATTAAGTTTAGAAAAGAGACTAAGAAATCCTATAATCTAATATATTAATAGATAACGTGTTTTATAAGCGAGTTATCTATCTAAGTAAGTCGCTTATTTTTCTAGTCGTATACTATCTACTACTTTTAAATTATAATAGCTTAATATTACAACGTTTAATTACCTTCTTAAGAAGCTAATATTATTTTAATAATCTAAGAACTTGAAAACAACGTATTATTAACTAAACGAAGCGTTATAAAGATTTACTAGGTTTCTTAAAAGACTCTCTCTAACCGACGTCTTAGAAAGCTCTTATAACGTAATTACTAGCCTAATTCGAAAAAGCTTACGAAGCTAGAGAAGAAAGTAATAGTTAGATATATATTAGAGTTAGATTCGCGAGGGTTTTTATCTATAAGAGATATAGTACGAGATATAGCTAATAATCTACTAAGAGAGCGCGATAGAAAGCTTATAGATAAGAACTAGTTAGATAACTTTATTCAGCGTATATCTAAGCTTAAAACTCGATAGAGTTGTTCTTACGATTATTAGTAAGCTTTAACTAAGGATCCGCGAGTTATTAGCTAATAGTTTATACTTATATAGTTTATAAAAGAGAAATATAGTATTTAAAATAAGAATATTTATAACTTTAATAAAAGTAGCTTTATAATAGAAGTTATTTCGTTCTAACTAGTTATTATAAGCTTAGAAACGTATAGAAAGCGAAAGTAAGTTTAGCTAGGTAATCGCGAGTAGGTTATAGTTATTTAAAGAGTTAATATAATAGAATAGATAATTCTACTATTTATTATATTTATAAGTAAAGTACTTATTTCTTTCTAGTACTAAGATATATATATACTATACGATTAGATAATTAAGATTAGCGATAATAGCTAGATAAATAATAAGCTTAGAGTTATATAACGTATATATATAGCGAATAATATAGACAAGCGAATAATATATATAAATTCCTACTAAAAACCGCGATTTTAACAACTTAATATCTTTACTAATTCTTAATAAAAAATACTAAAATTAATAATATAGTTTTATTACTATATAAAGATATAATTTATAAAGTTCGGTGTTAAAGTTAATCTAAATTACAAAGTTATTAAAATAAGAAGAAAAAGAATAAGATTACAGAGGTGTTTTTAAGCGAATAGCTAATTTAAATTAGCTAGCGTCTGAAACTCAGAATTAGATATACTTATATAGTAATCAGACTATATTATTAATTTTAGTATTTTTTATAAATAATTAGTAGAGATATTAAGTAGTTAAAATTACGGTTTTTAGTAGAAATTTATATATATTATTCGCTTGTCTATATTATTCGCTATATATACACGTTAGTTAAAGTATTTTAATAAATATATAAAGATATAAAATATAGAAAGATATCGTTTATTAATTATTAATAGTTATAAAAGCTATAACTCGCTCGAATTCTAGTAACTTTATAAAGACTTAAATATTATTACTCTCTATATACCTCTATACTTATTATATCTACTATAGCTACTTAATATAATCTACTTCTCGCTTTTAAAGTAAGTATATAAAGCTAAGATATTAGGCTTAGTATATAATTATATTAATTATATTACTAAAGAAACCTTTCTTCTAGTATTTAAAACAGCTTTTTATAAAGTATTTATAAAAGATAATATCTACGCGAGTTTTAAAGACGCTAGGCTAGTTCTATATAACCTAGAAGCTATGTTATTAAAGCTTAATTTAAAGCTTTATATACTAATACTAACGATATTAGAAGATACTCTATAGATATTTAAAATACTAAATAATATATATAAAATAATAGCTTAATTAAAGCTTATTCGAGATCGGATTTAAAGATATTAAGACTTATTATCTAGTTCTATTATTTAGTCTCTTAATTAACTTAAAAAAGGCTCTACTAGAGTAATATATAATATAATATTAATACGTAAGAAAATCACTAGTCTTCGTAAGATAACTAAGACTATAACTAAGTATAAAAGTTATAAGAGAAAGTATATTAAAAGTTAAGAGATATTAATAGTAGACGAGGTAGCTGATTTAATTACTTCTAAGGAAACTAGCGACTAGAAATAAGATAAAGAGTCTAGGAAGAGAGTTCGCGTAGATAGGTACTATAGCTGTTATAGTAAAACTAGGTATAATTCTTATACTTATTAGATAGAAATATTTAATATAGAAGATAGCGAAAGTTTTAAATAATACTAGATAGCTTTTATAGTTTAATAACTTTATATAGTATTAAGTATTTTATATTATAATAATACTAGATTGAAAAAGTAGGCGACTCGCTTAGATAGGCGACTCGCTTATAAAACACGTTATTATAAATATCTAATATATTATTATTATAATTCTACTTAATATAATAATCGTTAGATATCTTTCTAATATTTTATTAATAGTATTAGTATTTAAGTCTAATTAGAATTAGAAGATTAGTATATATTCCTTAAACTATTATAATATAGACTAGATTAAGAAAGGTTAATTTAACTAATATATCAGATATTCAATACCGAGCCAGGCTGAGAAGTAAGGCTGTAATCAGTGGATCCGATGTTTCTCACAAGCGGCCGTGGGGTTTACAGCATCACTCACCACGACCTGTACCTATCAAAAATCACGATCTCTTCACCCATACAGTACCATCATGTCTAACAAGAAAGATATGCGGAGGCCAGACCTCGGTAGGATGCCTTCACTTTATCCTGTTGATATACCATACCTGACCCTGATAGTGATCCCGTACCAAGCACCCGTCGCAAAGGAGGCACCGAGCGACATCAGCAGCACATTAGGAAGCACCCTTCCAATGGCGGCAATGTTCACACGCAACAAGTTCATCGGATGGTCAGTTCGCAAGGCGCAATTGCACCGTCTATCGGGAACAGGCGCTGACAGTCGGTGATCTAGGGCTGCGGTGGTATTGGCGGTCCAGAATTGGTTAGGGGAGAGTCAGGAATCGAAGAAGACGTCTTCTCAGCCAGCTTACTTCTCGGTCGGGATGGCCCGTAAGTTTCTTTTTTCCGTGGTCATACCGTCAAGAGATGAATGCTAATTATTGCTGTTCCAGTCATGTCTCTTATCGTCACATACCTGCCTGTTTTCATGCCCCCGCCTGGCGCAAAGTCCGGCACAGGGACCGAAGCTCCTTCCGCTGTTCCAGTGGCATAGATGTCATGGATCCGATTCACAACTCAGGGGGTGCGATTGTATTATAGGAAAGAAGGTCGGACTCGCTGTACAAATAAATCTTTTTTGCTATTGAGGGCAAAGGAGCGATGAGATGACAATGGAAGGGCGTTGACAGGAAGGACAATTACTTCTGCCAATTGGTTTTTAGCATTTGATTACTCATTTGAATATTCAGATTGATAAAGACCTCACTTTTCATGAATTTGTTGCATTCATTGTCATTGCGTGCTTTTTCAGAATGTTACAAGTATTTTCTCTAGTTTCAGGTAGGTATCTCACCATGTTTACACCGTTACATGCACATAATTTACAATTGACCGCCTGCTGGGCCAGACACCAACCCGTCATCTCCCTTTACACCCAGCTCTGAATGATGCCATCCTTCTGCATCTCCTCGACAGCCTTCTCCGACGTGGGTTGGGTCGTTCCCCAAATCTTCCAAGGACCCTCCTTCCATTTCAACGACACTTTTTGTATGCACAAATACTCCACCACTTTCACATCGTTACCACTTCCCTCTAGAAGCTGACCATCCTTGTCCTTCCTCGTCAACCGCTGTGTCGAAGCTATCCTCACCACCGCCTGCCTCATCACTCCCCCATCAAACCCGGGAATTTGGAATGCACGATGACTCACGACCCTTGTATGCGGCCTATTGTATTTCACCAACTCCCAGGTCATCTGTTCATTTCTTGGTCTTGAGGCTATCCTCGCCCGCAAAGAACTCGAAAGCCCGCCCCCCACTGCACAAATCTCCTTTATGGTATTGGCATCCCGTTGAGCAAGACTATTGTACATTTCTACATGTAGCCTTTTAGCTACTCGTACCATCTTCGAGGGACGGATTTCAAAGGGTCTTTTTGCAAAGATAGACTTCCAGAATCCTAGGTCGGGCTTCTTTGTAGGTGCCGAGTAATAGACGTAGAGTATCAGGATAAAATCGCGGGCCGACAACACCAGACGGCGAAAGATTTGAGCCTTTAGAAAGCGAGGTATCGATCGGAGGTCATCGGGTTTCGAAAGGAAGGGGGGTGGGATGTATGTGGCTAGAGGCAGATGAGTTTAGCACATCAACAACCACGACCCGGGGGGGGGGGGGGGAAGGTGGAAACATGAGATTCAATACCCGGTAACAACCCAACATCTTCACTCTCCAGTTTGGTCGAGTGCCTGTGAGACTGTATGCTCGCTTCGCTTTTGGGTTTGGTGCGTGGCATTGACATTGGTTTTCCGACTTGAGCCCGTAGTGGTGCGAATCGAGAGAAACATCTTTGGGCTGGCGCGGGAGGGAGGGCGAGAGCAGGAGCAGTTCTGGCGACGGATCTTGCAGCTCGAGAGAGAGAGAAGGGTCGGTAGAGGGATTGGAGTTGTGCCATCGGCAGGGACGGGAGTGACTGAGGTTGAGGTGAGGTGAGGTGAGGTACGGTACCTTGGGCTTCGTATTTGAGCTTGGTGCTCTGCTCTCTACAACCAAACCAAACCAAACTTTTTGTGCAGGGACCAGCAGGGTTGCAGTTTCGTTTGGTGCACGTGACAGGCGACCGCCAAGCCCAGAAATCCGGGGAAACTCGAACCTCCGTCTATACAATACCCTCCTCGGCAATACCTCCCTCGACAATACCCTCCCTCGACAATACCCTCCCTCGACAATACCCTCCCTCGTACTCGACTCGTACTCGAGTACACAACACAACCCCTCGCCTCCTCCCCTTATCTCTAATTCTCTCAAGACTCGACGACGACGCCAACAACTCTCACATCTCAACCTACGCCGTCCGCATCTGCGATTGCGTCTCGTTTGCGTCTCGTCTGCGTCTCGTCTGCCTCTGCGTCTGCGTGCCAGACTTCCCCCTTCTCCACCCCCTCTCAACACCCCCAATTGCAATGCGGCAGCACATGCCCTAACAAGCCCGCAGACTGGCTTCCCATTCTCAGCGGCGCTCTCCAGCATCAACAACATCGTCGGCCTCCCCATCCCACCACCACCACCTCCACCAGCTTCAAGCCCAGCAGCAGCAACAGCAGCAACAACAGCAACAACAGCAGCTACAGCTACAGCAGCACTTCTCTCCAGTTATTCCGGCCTCCGCCCACCCACCTACCTACACACCCTTGATTCCAACCTCTCCGCCAAACCTCCATCCTGCCGACCCCGAGCGAAAAGACAGCGTCCTTCACCCACGAGTTGCGGTATTACTAGGAGTAGAGAAACATTGGCATTTCCCTTTACTGCTATGCCGTGCCTTGAGTACAGCGCCAGCGGCCTGGTGGGGCTTGCGATGTGCATTAACTTTCATGGGAGAATTGTTGCTGGATGAGGAAACGGGGGTTGTAGATGGCGCCTGGAGTGTGGAGAGGCGATTTAGGGTTACCGAGGTGTTTTTGGCTGTGCTCTGGGTATGTAGCCATGACCTCTCGTATATTGCCGTGGGAAATGCTGGATTTGTGTCAAATTTTATCGCGTGGGAAAAGGGCTGACTGATTGTTGCAAAGTGCTGTGCGTCGGCGTACCTCTCCTTCTACTTTACAGATTGTCTCATGTCTCGTTGGTTCGTTCCCCCCTTTCTTGTAACAGGTCTGTCTATGATATTCAGCTCATCTCATTCAACTAGGCTCTTAAACTACACGCCCCAAGCATCACTCGTTCGACTCCTCACAATAAATGCGCTAAATGCCTACATAACCTCATGGGTCCTCTATCTCTCCGGTGGTTCGGAGGATCCTAGGTTACTATTACCGGCCTGGATAAGTATAGCCAGTGTTAGCCCCCTCTTCTTATCGCGTTGTCTCAACGACATCTCCATGTCCTTGCATCTTTCTCAACTAACCTCATACCCAGACACTAACTTTCCTCTACCACCTGACCCACCCCCGCTTGGCTATTTTGAAGGAAACCTCTCTCTCCATCTCCGTTTTCAGCATTGCAAGTTTCATAAGCATGGTCTCTCTCCTTTTACAACTGCACCTCACCCGCGCCAACGACCCGCCTGTTCCTCTCTTCATGATTGCTCGTCAATGTTGGAAATATGCCAAGATAGGTGTTGGTATGATTGGAATGGTAGGGAGGGAACTCTAGATCGTCTCAAGACGAATAACACTTGATTCAACCCGTATTTGGCGTATATGATGTTGCCCTCTGCATGGATTTGCCGTTTAGGAAGCGGTCGTCTCCGTTCATTTTCCAATGTGCTTTGTTAAATTATTCATGAAGGGCAGGTTACAGCGTAAATTAATTATGTTGAGTAACGCGTAAAAGGAGTCTGTTGCAAGGCTTTATCACGGGGAATTAATCATTGATTTGGAGAGGTTTCAAGCATTGCAGAAATCGCACGCAACTAGTCAAAACAGACTGAAAGGCCTACCTGAAACATTAACAGGAAGACGCAGCAAGGTTTGAAGTGTATTTTTGAATTGTCGGAATCCATAAAGTCATATGTATGGAGCACAAAGAGAGAAAGAATCCTTCCGAATACACATGTAAGAGTGACTGCAAAATAGCAAATTCCGTCATCATTCCTCCGAGCCTATGGGTTCAGGCTATCCATTGCTTTCTGTGAAGAATGCGGGTATCATCGAACGCCCCAATATCGAACCGTACGGCAAAGCATCAGGTCGACCCAGCCATTCGAGAATTTGAGGCGGGGCAAGAAGTTGGAAATGTGAAAAGGGGTTGCTGCCGGAGACTTCTATCCGAGGTCCTCATGATGAAGGCTTGGAGGGACAAAGTCCGACGACTTAGAAACCGTGGACCTGAAAGTGCATTTGATTAGATAAAGATAGCTTCAGCAAGGACGGAAGGGCATACCTTGATGGTCTTGGCATCCAGTTCAAGTCCTTCCTTTTTATCGGTCAGGAATTCTTGTACATCCTTTCGCTGATCGCCCTGGAGTTGGATCACCTCTCCCATCTCGCTGTCGACGACAATAGTGCCATTGCAGGCTAAAACAGATCTTAGCTTGGAAGGAATGACCATGTTGGGCTGGAAACGAGGGATGGCGAGGGAACGTACCGAACTTTTTCTTGATGACCTTGAGGATCTTCTTCTGGTCGAATTTCTTGGGGAGACCTTGGACAGTCGTCAAGGTCTTACGACCATTGCGCTCTGTTGGTTGAAGTCCCAGTCAGCACGCCGCTTATCTCAACCATCCTCCATTTGCGTCAGACGCGGGGTTGGTGCGGAGAAGAAAAGGATCCAAGGGCAAACTTACGCTGAATACGGATGTGTATATAATTCTGCGACTGCTTCGTCTCACCAGTATCTTCGTCGGCTTCGGCGAAGGGGTCTGTATCACACGAACGTTAGCTATGGCATGAGGATCCCTTGCGATAAGACTTGGGGGGGAGAGGAGCGAAGCGGGTGGCAGTTCTGCAATGCGGGCTGGCAGAAAGGGGAGCAGCTGCGGACGATGCGATGCTTTCGTGGTCTGCTCCAGCGCCTGCGGCGCAGGGACAGTAGAGAGGTAGATGGCAGACTCACCGAAGGTCTTGAGGTTTTCGATTGACATAAACTCGAGTGTTCCTGGGTTCCTGGGGCTGGGTGTTATTTTGGTGGGGTCAAGAAGGTGGTGCGAGAACTTGTCGCGGGGGGCAGATGCTCGTGAGAGGGTTGTGGTTGTAGTTGTAGAAGAGTGGAGATTGGTCGCGAGCGAGGACGAAAGTTGGCTTGTCAAGAGGTTGAAGAGGTCGGGTGTGTTGTGGAAAGAAAGGAAGAGGGGCAACCGATTTGCGAACGGCGCTAAGATGCCCTGGGGCTGGGCTGTCAGCTGTCTGTCAGCTCCACGTGATGTTTGTGAATCACCTGGCGACCAACCCCGCCACTAAAGTGAATCATTGACTTATTAATGATGGTGGTTCAATAACTCCGGAAACTGTAATCGATGTTGATTCAATAGAATACTCGCTGCTCTATTGCGTCCAAAGCAGATATAGCAATCCTTTACGTCCGCGCCAAGCCGCATCGCACGTGACCCCTCGTGGCTCTAAGAAGCTACGATTATAAATAAGCTTACTACTCTTACGTAAAATACTAATTACTTTTAGCTTACTCTTAGCTTTGTTAACTTATCTAAGAAATCTAAGTATTATATACTTTTAAATACTCTAAGTAGTTTATTTAAGTAGATTTAGATATTTTTAGTATAAGTATAAAATAATTAGTTAGTTAATTAATTATTAATCTAATTAATAATTAATCTAATTAATAATTAATCTAATTAATAATTAATAAGTTTCTTAATTAGATTAATATAATATATAATCTACTAATTTATAATAAAGTAGTTATTCTTATATTCTAGTTTCTTCTTCTTTTTCTCTCTCTAGTTCTACTTCTTTTCTTCTTCTATATCTTTCTTTATATAGAAGCTCTAGTAGGTGTTACGGCGCTGGTCCGTAACACGTGATTCTCGGTCCTACACGTGACCGTCAGAGCCGCAACGCTTGGACGGATTTATAATAAGATTAAAGGCTCTTTATAGTTAGTAGGAATACCTCTTTTTCGTAGAGTATATATTCTATATTCCCTCGTTCTTAGAACTATAGCTTTAAATTCTCGAATATATATATATATACTCTTATACCTTTGCCTTTAGTTATAGATCGTGATATTATTTAAAGCTTAACCCTTTTTACTCTCTACGAAGGATTATAATATCGACCAGATTCTATGCTCGTAATAGCTAGAAGATCTCACACTTATAATAGTGTGATTACGACCCTCCTCCTCCGTCTATAACGGCTCCTCTTCTTATAAACGGATCCCTCGAGTATCTCTGCGTCTGTAACGACTTATCTCCTCGAAAGACACGCCTGTAACAGCCTATACAACCTTTTTTACAACCCCTCTCTACCTTCTCCTCCTTCCTTTCTAATAATATAATAGCTAATACTTAAAGTAGTCGTAGTGGAAAAGAGAAGACACCTACTAGCTTGTCTCGAACCGAGCCTTAATAACCGGATAACACCTCTGAAGTCGCCTCTCTCTCGCCTGCCTCCTCTACGATAAGCGAGCCTCCTATAGACGAAAACGTTCGTTTATAGGCTAAAATCCTCTCTTTACGTATATAACTCTACTAAACCCCGTTGCTTATAAACCACTCTAATAACTCTCTCCCGAGCCGCGAGTATACGCAAGCCCTCCGAGAGGCTACTACCGACTCCTCCCGTTCCCGATTTAGTTCCGACAATTCTACTTATAAGTTCTAAGATAGTAAGAAACTTAAGAACGGTATCTCCCTGTTATACAAGGCCTAGCGGATTATCCTAGCTAGTAAAATAAGAAAGAACCTCTTTAAGAACGAATAAGATAAACTTACCTTCGTCTTTATAGCTACTTCTGGCGTAGTATAAGAGTACCTAGAACTATAGATAGATTTCGGTTCCTCTACCTTATTTATAGACGTTATAGATATACTTATATATCTAGATACCTTGTTCGTAGACAGTAACGAAGCTATAGAAGCTTATAAGGTCTTCTATAAACTCTTAATATAAGAGGACGAGACTTTTACTATGTTTAAAGCAACCTTCTTAAGCCTTACGACTAAGGCTTATATCCTGTCAAGTGAGTAGTCCGAAGATTTATACTAGAAGCTTACGCCAGCTCTCTAAGTAAGTATCTCGCTAGTCCGAATCACCCTAGCAACCTTTAACCAGTTATATAACCGCTGTTACTCTGTCTATTAAGACGGGGTAACTATTAAGAAACGTCTTACAGCTCGCTATAACCGCCGCCTACCTATAAGAGGTTTCTCTGCCGGCTACGGATTAACTTACCAACTTCCGGCTCTACGTACTACTATTAGTTATCCGCTAACCCAAAGCCCGGTCCGTTACTCTCTAGTTACGGACCGTAAGACTCCTTTGCCCACTTATAAGAGTACGACTCCTGTCCGGGATATAGTAGACGTTATCTATTACAATTATAATAAACCTAGGTACTACGCTAGTAAATACCCTCTTTCTTAAAAACCCTCTATAGCTATTAAGCTATTAGAAGACGCTGAAAACTCGCTTACGGACTTCTACAGACTACAAGCGTCTGGAGAAGAATCGGCTGACGAGGAACTCGTCTATAAAGACTCGGGAAAAGAACAGCTCTGAAGCAAGTCTCCTCTTTAGAGTAAAACAAACTTAGATCTTAACCTCTTGATCTAAGTCGTATAATAGATAGAAAGGCTTTTATAACTATATATACTTTAATTAAGAATAGATATACTTTTAATACTACTAGACTTATTAATACTAGAGCGAATAGATAGCTATTTATTAACATAGCTTTAGCCGACTAGTTAAGTTAACATTATAGATAGGCTACGGAAAAGCTGTTATACGTAATAGCAATTACAGGGTTTAATAGATATAAAGAACTAGCGATTACTTGTATTATTCGCTTAATACTAAGTATCGACAGACGATAGTTTACTAATACGCCCTTTCTAATCACTAATATCAGCAGATACGATATTATTATCAGCTGTTAATAGCTTATAGACGTAAACGTAAAGTTAGTAGTCCGTAGCTGTAAGATTAAGTAGCTAGAATCCCTTCCCCTAGTTCGTCGATTTAATTACTTAATACCTATTACTAGAGAATCGATAACTATCTCCCTACTAGACCTCTAGGCTTAGGAGGATATAGAGAACCGCGACCTTCGCTAGAATGCTATAGAGGAACCTATATTAATCTATTCGATACTGCCTTAAAGCCAGCGCTAAACCCCGCTACTAGTCACTCTCGAGGAAATTCTAGACGAAAGCTTTTAGTAAGACCTTATCTCTACCTAGAATAGAATATAGGTCCTTATTCCTAACCGCTAATAACGTCGTCGATCCTTCTTAGGAAAACGTTTAGTTATAAACCGTAAAGCAGCTATAAGCTCGCTTACAGATATCTATAAACCTACGGAAGACTTCGCTATTAATATCTATTATATTAGAGCTGCCGCTTTTAAACTTAACCTTTAAAAGCGCGATAACGAAGTCTTCTCTACTAGCTTATAAGAGATCGACTATGCTCTTATAGACAGGTTACGTATAGAGCTCTCTTTAGTAGATTACGCTTTAGACGAACAACTAGTAGAATAGAACGTTTGCTAGGAATATATAGACTTTAAGAATGTCTTTTTAAAGAGAGCTTTAGACGAGCTTCCTCTGCTACAAAACCAAGTCGACTACTAGATCGAACTTATAGGTCCGAATACTCTATCGTATAGCCTATTATATAGGATAACGACTAAGGAACTTCTAGCTATAAAGCAGTATATCCTCGATAACCTTGATAAAGGGTTTATTATTCCTAGCTACGCCTCTTTCGCCTCTCTAGTACTGTTTATAAAGAAGCCTAATAGAAGCTTATAGCTCTATATCGACTACTAGAAACTTAACAACCTTACTTATAAGGACTAGCACCCTCTTCTGCTAATCGACGAAACTCTTATACGAATCACTAGTGCTAAAATCCTTATAAAGCTCGACATTTGTTAAGCTTTCAACTATATACGTATAGAACTAGAGTTAGAAGAACTTATAACCTTTTAGACCTGTTATAGCACGTTTAAATATAAGGTATTACCTTTCGGCTTAACTAACGGTCCTGCTACGTACTAGAGGTATATAAATAGCGTTCTTATAGAATATCTTAATAACTTTTATATAGCTTACCTTAACGACATTCTTATATACTCTAATAATAAGCTCGAATACGTTGAACACGTCTATAAGGTCTTAGAACGGCTCTGTAAAGCTAGGCTATAAGTAGATATTAAGAAGATAGAGTTCCACGTTACTTGTATAAAGTACCTTGGTTTTATTATCTCTATAGATAGAATCGAAGTCGACCTAGAGAAGATCTCGGTAATCGTTTCCTAGAAATATCCTAGTACTGTTAAGAGTATCTAGTCCTTCCTAGGTTTTTATAACTTCTACCGACGTTTTATTCAGGATTATAGACGGATTACTCGTCCGCTAAACTATCTTATAGGTAAGGAAGTGCTGTTTAAGTTCGACTTAGAATATAAGAAGGCTTTTAATATATTAAAAGAAGCCTTAGTTACCGCCTCTCTCTTATACTACTTTACAGCCGATTTAGAGACTATAGTTAAGACTAACGCTTCTGACGGAGTAGTTGCGGCTATAATATCATAACGTATATCCGAAACCGAACCGTAGAGACCTATAAGCTACTTCTCAAAGACGATGAACCTTGCTAAGCTAAACTACTAAATCTACGATAAGGAGATATTAGCTATTATACGCTTTTTTAGACAATAGTAAGCAGATCTTACTTAGACTAGCTCCCGGATCAAGGTCTTCACCGATTATAAGGCTTTAGAGTACTTTATAACCTCTAAAACCTTAAACCAGTAGTAAGCGAGATAGGCAGAGTTTCTATTAGAGTTCTATTTTATAATTACGTTTTAATCTAGTAAGTAGAACGAGAAAACGGACACACTAATACGCTAAGACTAAGACGTTAACCTGTAGAACGACCTAAAAGCGTCTATAAGATAATAAACCTTACTTACGTCTAATCAGTTAGATCTACGTATTACTACTCGATTAGAACCTCTTATAACGTTAGCCCTAGTTACCTTAGAACCCTTGCTTAACCTTATCGACTAGTTACTTACTACTAACCGTAACTCTTCGGACTTAGAAGACGACCGAACGAAAGCTACCCGTGAGTACTAAAACTAGACAATAGAGAACGGCTTACTTCTTTAGTAAAAGAGACTCGTAGTTTCTAATTAAGACACCTTACGGACAGACCTAATCTATAAGGCTCACGTATAAGTATCTACGGCTTACCCTGGACAGACAAAGACGGTAGCTATCCTCGCCCGTAGATACTGGTGAAAAAGTTTACAGACGTCTATAGAAACCTATATTAGTAACTACGGAGACTGTCGACGTACTACGGTTCCTCGCGACTATAAACCTAGGTTTTTACACCCGTTACCAGTTCTAGAACGTCTCTAACAGTATATTACTATAGACTATAAGTCTTTCCCTACTAATAAACAAGGTTACGATACCTTATAAGTAGTTATAGATCGCCTAACTAAGTAATCGGTCTCGATCCTCTGTTTAAAGACAGTTATAGCCTGAGATATAGCTCGAATATACGTTACGTAGATCTATCGAACCTACGGCTATCCGCAAAGCATTATTTTAGACCGTAGACTATAGTTTATTTCTTCTTTCTAGTCTAAATTCTACGGAATTCTTAGTATAAAGCTTAAGCTATCTACTACTTTCTACCTATAAACTGATAGACAAACCGAAATTATAAACTAATAGATTAATCAACGTCTACAGCCTTTTATTAGTTACTATTAGAACAACTGGAGCGAACTTGTCCCTATTCTAGACTACGCTTAGCTTACGCTTCTATACGAGAGTCTAGGTAGGCTCTCGCTCTTTAAAGTAATTAATAGATACGTAGCTACTACGTTCTTTAATTGAAACCGTCTAGATAAATCCGTAACAGTCTACGAACAGCTTAACCGGACCGATATAGAGGCACTTATACGGAGAATATACGATACTTAGACCGTGGCAAAGGAATTAGTTAGTAAAGCATAAGACTGCTATATAAGGTCTGCGAACCGGATTCGAAGAGTAGTAGACTTTGACGTAGACGACTTTGTTTAGGTATCGACTTATAATTAGAAGATAGACCGGCCGAGCTATAAGCTAGATAGACAAAACAAGGGTCCGTTCCAGATTATAGCCTGTAAAGAATACTCTTTCTAGCTCGAACTACTAGACCACTTCCGTATATACCCTGTATTCCACCTGTTACTGCTCTGTAAGGCCGCTATAGATCCGTTACCTAGATAGGTAAACGAACCACCCCCGCTAATATAGGTTATAGATTAGGAAGAGTAGGAAGTAGAAGAAGTCTTAGCTATAAAAGCAGTTCGTAGAAAGCTCTAATATAGGGTTCAATAGTTAGGCTATAACTCTGATCTATAGTAGTATCCGGCCTCGAATTTTAAGTATTACCTATATAAATTACGCGATTTTCACCTCGCTAATCTAGCCCGCGCTGGTCCGCTAAGGGCTTTATAAAGCTAGATACGAGCGTAGAAAGACAGAATAGACGATTACGATTATCTAATAGACGATTCAGTCGTAATACAAAGCTTGCGAACAAGCTTTTTCTAAAAGAGAGGGTAATGTTACAGCGCTAGTCTGTAACACGTGATTCTCGGTCCTATACGTAACCGTCAGAGCCGCAACGCTTAGACGGATTTATAACGAGATTAAAGGCTCTTTATAGTTAGTAGGAATACCTCTTTTTCGTAGAGTATATATTCCGTATTCCCTCGTTCTTAGAACTGTAGCTTTAAATTCTTGAATATATATATATATACTCTTATACCTTTGTCTTTAGATATAGATCGTAACAGTTATAGTTATTTAAGAAGTTAATATAATAGGTTAAGTAATCCCGCTATTTATTATCTTTATAAGTAAAGTACTTATATCTTCTTAGTATAAGAATATAGACTACTAATTATTAATAGTTACGAAAACTATAACTCGCTTAAATTCTAGCGACTTTATAAAGACTTTAATATTATTACTCTTTATATACCTCTATATTCTTCGTATTTATTATAGTCGCTTAATATTAGCTATTTTTCGCTATTAAAGCGAGTATATAGAAATAAGATCTCTAGCTTAGTATATAATTATATTAACTATATTACTAAAGAAACCTTCTTTTAAGCTTTTAAAATAGCTTTTTATAAAGCTTTTATAAAGAATAATATCTACGCGAGTTTTTAAGACGCTAGACTAGTCTTATACGACCTAGAAGTTATATTATCAAAGCTTGATTTAAAGCTTTATATACTAACTCTAGTTATACTAGAAGATACTCTATAGAAGTCTAGAATACTAAGTAACGTACGTAAGATAGAGGCTTAATTAATACTTATCCGAGACTAGATTTATTTATTTATTTATTTAATTATTTCTATTTAACGTTAGACAGAGTCTAGATCGCGTGGTCTAGGTTCTAAAAAGTCTTAAAAGAGGGCAAATGACGCTAGAGGGGTGCCCTAGGCTACAGGGGGTGTAAACGAGTAAGCTAATTTATAAGAGATAGTTTAAAGAGAAGCTCTACTTTCGGAACAGCTCTTATCCTTAACTAGTTTATAGAATTAGAGAAAGATAAAGGAGATATATATAAAAATATAGAAAAAGAAAGAAGAAGAGAGTTTTAACTATCTCGAGGGACAGATCTTTATAAAGAACTTAGTCTTAGAATAGACCTTGTTAAAAAGCTTCTTATAACCAGGTCTGAATAGGAGTTGAGGATTTCTCTCTGTCTTAGCTAATAGCCTTAGCTCTTTGTTCTTTGCAAGCCTATAGAAGAGTAGATAGAATTATACTTTAGCCTTTTTATATTTACAATTCCCGGATTCTAGTAACGTGTTAAGGTAGTGGAATCGAAGGTGGTATACTGTAAAGTCTCCGTGACTAGTATAAGCTGTAATAAGCCGAGCTAGGACCTCTCTTAGTAGCTGGAGAGTTCTAGGTTTCGAGAGCTAGGAAGTAAGACCTAGCCTCTTATAGATATCCGGGAGTGTTATCTACTAAAGCTTGTTCGCGAGCTTGACCTCTGTCTCTTTAACTTCTCTCTTAAGTGTAGTAGTATAGAGTAAAGAAGGGCTAGGGGGGGGTGTTCGAGCCGCTTTCCCCGCAGCTTTGTCGGTAATTTCATTCCCTCGAATTCCTATATAACTAGGGCACCACCGTGTCTGGATCTTCCCCGGGTATAGCTAAGTAAAGTCGAATATCTTATTAAAGGTTTCTTACGAGGTGCTGCAGGATCGGTGAGTTAGCTGTAGTATAGCCTCGAGGTTATTAAGGCAAATCTAGTACTTTGTAGCTAAGGACTAAAAAGGGGATACGAGGGCAAGCTTAAGACCGTGTAAGGCGGCTCTCGCTTCTATATCGTATATTTCTATGGTTTTGCTAAAAGAGAAGAGCTTTGTATTTAAAACAACCCCTTCTCTTATAAGGTATACACCTCCTCCTGTGTTTTTATCGTCTAAGCGAGAGCCGTCGGTAAATACAACTAGGTCTATAGGCGGAACAGAGGCGAGGAATTCAAGGAATTCGGCTTTGTAAGAGTCTTTATTACCGCTAGGGCTCGGGCCGGCTACCTTGAGAAGGCGGGCTTAGCAGTTGAACTCTCTACTCTACGAGGGGTCTTGAATTAGATCGACTTCTTCTGAAGGCGGGAGAGGTTTAGAAGAGCGGTAAATAAGCCTAGCCTTTGAGCAAGGGTTATTTACATATCGCTTAAGCGGGTGTGCCGAGTCGAGTTGTCGAGTTCTAGCTTTAAAAGCTCTGCTTTTTACTATAAGAGTAATTTCAGCGGCTAGGAGGCTAGATTCCATAAGGAGTACCGAGGTAGGAGTGGTTTTATAGACCGGGAGGATGATCCTAGCATACTTTATAACTACTCTATCTAGGAGAGTTAGGTAGCGGCCGATCCGGTTATTTATAGTACCTGCTTAGCCTGTTTTCGTACGACTAGGGTACTAGGTCTCGTGCCTAAAATAGGCGATCGAGAGGATATAAGCAGTAACTGCTTGTTTTAGCAGATACGAGGGGGATCCTCTTACTATGTTTATTATTTCTTTAAGAGTATTAGCTACGAGTGTAGCCTTGCTAGCTATTCTTTTAACGTAACTATAAAAGGTAAGGCGGGGGTCGAAGAAGATACTAAGCTACCGGAGTTCCTATATAGGCTCTATTGTCTTTCCTTTAACTATAATAGCAGGGGGGGGGCAGATGCCTCTCTCTCTTTATTTCCTTTTATAAGAGAAGTGGATAAGTTCTGATTTTTCAGTATTAAAGGTAATACCCTCGTCTATGCCCTACTTAAGTACGCTTGCTACCTGCTTTGCTAGGTCCTTAATATTCCCTGCCTTTGAAAGCTTGAAAGCAAGTAATCTAATGTCGTCAGCGTAGCCGAATCTCTGTACTACTGGAAGAGAGCCAACTCCTAATCTGAAGAGAGGCTGGATATAGAGTATAAAGAGGATCGGTGAGATAGGCGAGCCTTATAGAAGGCTATACTGAAGCGGGGTAGCGTCGCCTACTTCTCCGTTAAGCTTTACTTTTACTAATCTATTAGTTAAGAAAGAGGAGACCTATTCTACGAAGTAATACAGCTATCCTTACTCTCTTAACCTTTTAATCAGGCAGCTAGGGAGTACTACGTTAAAGGCGCTCTTAATATCGAGTGTAAGAAGAGAGGCTTCCTACTTGTTCGTAAGAGCTAACTTAATATCGAAGGTAAGATAGATAGTAAGGTCTGTAGCAGCTCTTAGTAGAAGAGCCCCGAACTGGTTCTACCCTAGAACAGAGTGCTTAATAGCTATCTAAGAGACTCGCTTAGCAAGGAGCCTTTTAAGCCCTTTTCTAAGGACCGAGTATAAGAGGCTAGACCTCGAATAACTTAAAGATGTGGTTTCGAATATTTAATTAAGAAGTGCGTGAAGACTATATATATATAAGCTCTTTCTCTATATATAGAGAGAGGAAGAGCCTCTGGAATATTCTAAGAACTGCTTAACGAATATATAATATCAAAAGAATAGAATAGAAAAGTATAGAATAGAAGAGACTTGCTTAGTAGTAGGGTTATAGCCAGTGCTAAGTAGGGACTTTGGTTAGTGCTTAGCGAGGGCATAGCCCGAGCCTCTATTATAGGTTCCAACTCTTATATTACCCCTCTTTCTCTTCTAAGCAAGGGAGCCTTTGTCTACGCCTAGCATTTCCTCCTATAACGCTCGTTCTAGCCTTGATTTTCCAGTTAATAAGTGTAATAGTGTTTTCTAAAGACGATTCTAGCTCCTACGTCGGCTGTCTATAACCTTCTCACTTAACTAGATATCTTAGTCGATTACCTCTGCTAGAAGCTCTCTTTTAGTCGAGTATACACTCGATGTCGTATATCTCTATATTATCGACTAATATCGCAGGTGGCTAGCTTTCTTCGATAACTTATCTAGGTAGTAGTAACGAGTTCGCAGGTCGTAGGAGTCTTATATAAAAGACGTTATATATCTCTAGAGACGTATCCAGCTTATAGCTATACAATCCGATAACCTCTAAGACTTTGAACTTTGTATACCTAGCGTCTAACTTCTTACTTAGTCTGTTTGTCTTAACGTTTTCCAGGCTTAGCTATACCTTGTCCCTAACCTTATAGCTAAGTGCTTAATCACGTTTCTAGTTACTTGCTTATTCCTAGGCTTCTTAAGCCGCAGCTATTAATGCTTACGCCTATTCTCGTGCCTCCTTTATCGTCTATATAATACGATCCGCACTAGTAATTAGAGAGTCCCTATTATCTTCTACTAATAACTTATCTACTAGGTTCTCGAATAAACTTTGGTTCTATCTATGTAATAGGAAGAACGAACTCGTTTCTATAGATATTAAGTCTCGTCTATAGATTATAAATACTACTATTAGAAGCCGCTTAAGCTAGTTACTTTGAGCCTAATCTATAAAATAGTATAGTACTGTCTTAATAACTTTATTCGCTCGTTTAGTAGATCTATCTGTTTCTAGCGAAAACGTAGTCGATAATCTTCTCTTAACCTATAGTAGTTTATATAATCGTTTCTAAAGAGTACTTATAAATTAAGTCCCTCTATCTAATATAATAGCTACTAGTAAGAAATAGTATAGTAGATATCGTTAAATAAACTACTTAGCTACTATCTTAGCCTTAATATTTTCTAAGCCGTCTATCATAACTCCTTTACTAAGTTAGTCTATAATAACAATTATATTACAGCAGCCTCCTGATTTAGACAAGTCTATAATAAAGTCTATAGAGATCTCTAACCATATTCGGTCTAGCATAGGTAGTGGTTTTAAGAAGCCTTATCGCCTAGTCCGCTATGTCTTATTCCATCTATAACTATCACAGTTCTCGACAAAGGTACGAATATCTTTTGCTATTCTAGGCTAGTAGAACTGTCGAGTAATAAGAGCATATATAACTTCTCTTCCAGGGTGTCTATACAGTAATAAATCATAAGTTATTTAAATTAACCGAGTTCGTAGATTATTACTATTTAGAACCTATTTCCTTCTACGAAATAGTATATAGCCTTCGTCAGATAAAGAGCATTCTAAGATAGACACCTTAAGGTGAAGCTCTATCGAGAATCTTCTAGTACCTGCTTTTACAGCTTCTCTAGCTTGAATATACTCTACGTTATTTATAAGAGCTTAATCCCAGTTAGTAAGCTCGTCTAGTAACTCCTCTAATATTTGACTTTGGAGAGAGTGAATTGTTACTAGTAAAGCACGGACTATATAACTTAGTATAAGCATTTCAGGCTTTAAGAGTCGTATGTTCTAATTAGCTAAACACTGGTCTGATCCGTCCTATAGTATATCTTAGTCTCGTCGTAATAGAGCGTCGGCACGTTCGTTTTCTCTTCTAGGAACGTAGATAATATAGAAGTTATAACGAGAGAGAATTAAGAACTATCTTATTTACTATTCTATAAGCTTACGTATAGTTATAAAGTACTCAAGGTTCTTATAATCTATATAAATCTTAAACTTATCAACCTCTCTTAGCTTAGCGTCCTATTCTTTAAGGTATCGTATAATCGTAAGCATTTCTTTATTATAGATCTCGTAGTTATATTCTACTAGGTTATTCTTCTTAGAAAAGAAGGCATATAGCACCTATATACCTTTGTCGCTTAACTGCTGTAGTATACTACTAATACACTAGCCTAAAGAGTCTGTTTTAATACGTATAGGCTTATCGTAGTTGAATTAGACAAGTGCTAGAGCTGAAGTAAAGATGTCTTTAAGTGTTTAGAAAGCTATATTTGCTTCTCTAGTCTAGGAGAATTTCTAGTCCTTATGTGTAAGTTCTATAAGCGGTTGTACAAGGTCTGAAAAGTCTTTAATAAATCGCCTATAAAAGTTAGTAAACCTAAGGAACCCTTAGACACCTTTAATAGATGTTAGTGCTTCCTAGCTAGTAATTGTCTTAATTTTGTCTAGATCTATTCGAAGTCCTTTTCCTGCTTTAAGAATAAACCCTAAGTACTTCGTCTCTTATACCTTAAATTTACACTTATTAATGTCGATTTGTAATCCTGCTTCTCGTAGGCGCTAGAGTACCTTACGTATATGCTCGCGGTGTTAACTCCTACTCTTAGACGAGTATATAAGAATGTCGTCGATATAGGTAGAATAGAATTCGTCTAAGTAGCCTTGTAGAGTCTAGTTAATATACTTCTAGAATGTACTAGGCGTATTTATAAGACTAAACGAGGTAACTATCTATTTATAAAGTCTATAACAGGTCTGAAAAGCAGTTTTCTACTCGTTCTCTTCTACGATCCGTATCTTATGAAAAGCAGCGATAATATCAAGCTTTATAAACTATTTTACCTTACTAATATTCTATAAAGTCTTATAGATAAGAGAAAGAGGGTAGCGGTCTTTCTTTGTAATACGGTTCAGCCTATAGTAATCGATATAAAACCGTAATCCACCTCCTAGCTTCTTAACGAATAGTACTAGCGCGGCCGCTGGCGAGTTGCTTACTTATATAAACTCTTTATCAAGTAGTTCCGTTAAGGTCTTACGAAGTATAAGAAGCTCATCGCGCGACATACTATATAAGAGCCTCTATAGCATCTTTGGTTACTTTCCGTCTACTGATTTAAGCTTAATAGTATAGTCAGTCCCTAGTCCTTGTAGTAGTAGTAGTTGTTCTGCTTTTTAGTAGTTGAAAATATCTAGGAACTTGTATAAATGTTATAGTAGCTTTACTACTAGGTCCGTTTTGTGTTTTACTCTAAGAGCCTTGTTAATATCTGATATACTAGCTGTAAAGACCTAGGCTTTCTAACTTCGTCGTTTCTTAATTATTATAAATAAAGTAGCTAATACTTAGGCTAACTGTTTTAACTTCTCTTACTTCTTGAAAAAAGCTTCTTTGCTTTGTATAATCGTGTTTATTACTCTAATTCTCATTTTAGAACGAGGTCTATTAATCCTAGTATTATATACTATAATCTATAGTATTCCTAAAATTATATTATAATCGCTAATAGGCGTAATATAAAGGAACACTCTCTCTTCTCTATATCCGTCTAGATCTAGTAAAACAATAGTAACTTCGTTAATAGACGAAGAGACTTTGCTGTCAAAGCTAGTAATATTACGTAGTATAATTAGTATATATATAAGGTTATGTTTTCGAGTAAAGCGCGGGTTATATAGTCTATAGGTAAGGCATCTAGTGTTAATTAAGGTATCTATAAAAACAATATTATTAGCTAAAGCTGATATAATAAATAGATCTCTAACTATGGAATCTTCGAAATATTCCTAGACTTGTCTTAAATCACTTCCTACTTTTAAAGGCCTCTAATCGCGGCTTCGATCAGAGGCTATTCTTTTTCCGATTCTCTGTCTGTTTCTTATTCTTCTACTTCCTTAACCTTTGCTTTCTGAATTCTAGAAGACTTTGCTTTATTAAAAGTTGGGTTAATATTAGCTGCTCGTAGCTTATATATAGGCGGAGGCCTACTTAGCTGCTGTCTTTCTTAGTAACCTCGGCTAGGATTCTAAGCTAGGAGAAGTAGACAGTCTCTAACTATATATCTATTATTACTATAGCGAAGGCAGCTACTATTAGACATTCGCTGTCTAATTTCAGAGTAGTCGACCTATTTAGCTCGTTGTTATTATCTAGGTTAGAACCTTCCTAATCTAGAGTAGCTAGTAGCTACTATACGAGTTAGAGTCGTAGTAGGTTCCTAATCTATAGACTCTATAACTGGCTGAGTTATAGTGTCTCGTAAGAAGTAAGAGTTACTTCCTCGATTTTTATTTCGGTAGTTGTCCTACGTTCTAAGGTCTTAAAGATTGTCTAAAATCATACGTAATAAAGCTGTATATTCCTCGTACGTCCTCGGCTCTACTTAGTTAACTAGTTAGCTCTTAAGTTCCCGGTTAATACCTGCTTTAAGGTATCCTTTCTTAATATTATTATCCCAGCCCTACTCTTATACTTCGAGTAGGGTCTGTTTAAATTCTTAAAGGAATATACGAAAGTCGCGGTAACCCTAGCGGACTGAATTGAGCTTGCTAAGCGCCTTAGCTTATCTCTGTAGGTTATCGAAAGCCTGATCCATTTGCTTTAAAAGTCCTTCTATAGTGAAATCAGGCGATTCTTAAGCGTATTATATCCAAGGGTGGATTCGTCCAGCGGCGTCCTCTGATAAACGTCTAAATACGTACTATACTCTTTCTTCTTCGCTTCTAATTACTCTAGCATCAATCCGTAGTTTGGCTTCTAGGAGACTCCTGAATTATAGGTACATAGAGTTGTCTTTATTAGTAAACTTGTCTAGGTAAGACTGCGAGTAGCGAGGCTTCCTCTTATTATACTAAGGCTGGACTGGAATTGTAGAAGGTATACTAGTTTAAGAGGTAGAACTATAGTAATTTCCAGATTACGACATAAGTTGAAGGAGCTGTACTACCTATAGTAGTAGGTCCTAAGGTATTCTATAGTATTATTAACTGTGTTATATTAGCTAAGTAGCGAATTAGGCTGTCTTATTAGGTGCTTCCGCAGCTAGGTAGAATTACTAGTCGTTGTCTATATAGTGATCTATCTTAACTAACTAACTAGAATAGCTGACTAACTAATAACTAACTGACTAATAACTGACTAAATAGCCTCAACGTAGGTAAGGGCTTTTACTAGCTAACTAACTAATAACTGAATAACCTTAACGTAGATAAGGGTTTCTACTAACTAACTAATAACTAACTAACTAACTAACTAGCTAAACTCTAGTCTAAAAAAGGATGAGAGTGACGTACTTCTACTGTGAGAGGCTAGACCTCGAATAACTCAAAGGTGTGGTTTCGAATATTTAATTAAGAAGTACGTAAAGACTATATATATATAAGCTCTTCCTCTATATATAGAGAGAGGAAGAGCCTCTAGAATATTCTAAGAACTGCTTAACAAATATATAATGTTAAAAGAATAGAATAGAAAAGTATAGAATAGAAGAGACTTGCTTAGCAGTGGGGTTATAGCTAGTACTAAGTAGGGACTTTGGTCAGTGCTTAGCGAGGGCATAGCCCGAGCCTCTATTATAGGTTCTAACCCTTACACCGAGAGTAGAGTAATTAGCTAGTATACTCGAGGGGAGGACTTGTCTTTCTTATTAGGTTTTAGGATAATAGCGACGACGGCGGATCGGAAGATCTTCGGGTAGAAGCCTGTCTCTATACAGCCTCTAAATAGTAGGAAGACAAGGTTCGAGATCTATAGCTAGGCTACTTTGAGGACCACTGTTACTAGCTCGTCTTCTCCTAGTACGGTTAAAGCTTTGCCGAGGATCGATTCCTCGACCTTATATAAAGTAAGATCTGCCTATAGAAGGGCCTAAGTAGAAGTAGTTAGAGTATTAAATAGTATATCCCCGACTTCGGCCTTGTTTATAAGCAGCTCCTATACGAGGATCTTCTGCTTCTCCTAAGTAGTAAAGCCTAGCTGACCTGCCGAGTCTCTTAAGAGAGGAGACTTGTATATTCTAGTACTCTGGTGCTACTTGTAAATCTTAAAGACGTCTTTGCTCTTCGTAGCCTTATCGATTAGGTTATAGAAGTGTTCTCTCTTTGCCTTCCGGATTCCTGCCTTAGACTCCTACGAAGAGACTTTAAGGCTCGAGGGCTCGCGTTAAGCCTTTGTACCTGCCTTGCCTCGGTAGCCGCCGTCTAGCATTCCTTGTTCTACCAGGGGTGTCCGAATCCATGTCCGAGACCTCGCTTAGCACTACAGAGGTACGCGCTATATACGCTCTCGGTGATAAATCCTACTAGGGCCTCTAGCGATTCCGTGTTTAGTTACTATATAAGTTCGTATAGCTATTGCGTTTCGAGCTTACTTTGGAGAGTAGTCTCGAAGGTTTTAATATTAAGAGTGCTAAGTTTTAAAGACGGATCCTTCTCTGTTAGGTTTCTTATATACAGAAGCCGGGTAAGAAGTAGGAGGTGGTTAGAGCTATACTTAAAGGTAAGGTCTATCTCGGTAGACGCCCCTCTTTAGTAGAGGTTGCTTAAGTAAAAGGTAAGGTCGAGGGTATTGCCGAGGTTATACGTTTGCGTCTTAGGAGGGGTAGAGAGTTGTAGCCCTCTATCCTCTATCTAGTTAATAAGCGAGGGGGCTTGTATACTTTCCTGTCTAAGGAAATCCGGTTACTAGAGCTGGCTCTTTAGGTTTAAGTCGCCGGCTATAAGGGTATTCGTTATAGTAATATATTATAAGTGAAGGACGAGGTTAATAGCCTCTCTAGCGCCCTTAGCGTCTAGGGGAGCGTTGTATATGTTGAGGATATATAACAGAAGGCCTTAGAAGAGCGTGATCTTAATATAAACAAGGTCTTAGTATTTAAGCGAGGGTGTGATTAGTGTTTATTAACTTGAGAGAATCCCCGCTCCTTTTCATATAAATGTAAGCACTCTAGAGGGGTTATTATTCTAGTTATATATAGGTATAAAGCAGGTGTAATTCGGGTGACGTCTTATAATCTGACGGCTAATCTCTCTCTAGTATATATACGGTTCCTAGATAAGGACTATGTCGACTCGTCTAGAGTGAGCTAGTTAGAGAACCAGCTCCTAGTACTTACTAGACTTATGAACGTTAATCTGTAGAACTTAGAGGTAGTGGTTTTTAGCAAGCCCTTATCTACTTATAGAGAAACTATAATAGTATTTCCTCGGGTTCTTCGAATAGAGAGGTTGTCGGGAGCCTCTTCTATAGGAGTGTCTATAGGGGTGTTAAAATCATCTTCTTAGGATAGTAAGATAGGCGAGGTAGGCGAGGTAGGCGAGGTGGGCGAGAGGGGCGAGAGGGGCGAGGAAGGTGAGGTAGGCGAGGTAGTCGAGTTAGAAGAGCTGTCTACTCTAGCTTATAGGGTAGCCGGAGCTTCTGTGTCTCGGCTACTATAAGGGGAGTCTTCCTCTCTTCTTATCTGTATTTTATTATATACTTGCTGAATAGTTCTCTTATTCTCAGTTAAGAGGCGTATCCTTGAGTTCCTTAGTCTAAGCTGGCACCCTAGGTCGTCTAAGGCGTGAGGTCTACTATAATATAGGCACTTTAGCTTATACTATGTATATTATAAACACGTAGAGTAAAAGTCTTTAGAGTGTTAAGTAGTACCGCATAGACGGCACCGTTGGTTCTTCCTACAGTTCCTTTAGTTATGCTACCCCTAGTACTTAGAGTACTATATAATTGTAGAAACCTTAGGAAGAGGTTTAAAGAAGACTCTTCTGCTAAGAAGAGATATTATATCTAGGATAGCGTAGCTGTCCCGGGCTTCTTCCTCTTTAAAGAAGACAGTCTAGGAGGTGTAGAATAGCTTATTCGATAGCGAGATCCTTGTTATATCAACCTTTATAGAGGCTATTCCGATTCGTTCCTTAATTGCTATAGCTACTTCTTTAGAAGTAGTAGAGACGAGGGTCGATATAATTGCTCCTTTTTTATTAATCTCGACAGCTTCGATACTTCGGGGTATCTCTGATAAGCGGTATACTACCTAGTTTTATAAGGTCTTAATCTTGGCTATAGAGAATAGCGTCTATATAAATGCCTTCTTTGTCGATAACAGGGCTTCTAGGGCAGCCTCGTTCTTTAGTATAATAGCGAAACCAGAGCTAACTGAGAGAACCTCTTATATAAGCTCTTTATAGCCTATCTTTGGATTATAGAGGGTAAGAAAGATAGCTAGAGTAGAATGTTTCCTTTCTAAAGAATTAGAGGGTAGTCGGATAAAGACTCTAAGGTCTAGTTTAGCTAAAGAACCCTTGTTCTTGTCCTTCTATAGCTTTAAAGTACTAGTAGAGAGAGGGAGAGAGTAGGGTATTGTTGCTAGTATACTTTCAGGCGCTAAGGCACCTTTTATAGTCTATATATATAAAAAAATTTCAGCCGAGCCTAGAGGGGGGGGAGGAGTCGTAGATAGCGTAGGGCCCCCTCTATATATAATAGAGGAGGTTTCTGAGATTAAGGGTAGTAGGGGGGGTGTTCTTAAGGTGTATACTTGGTAGAATAGTAGGCTAATATCGGCAACTTAAGTATAAAAGGCTCGGAGGTAGAGAAGAAGGTTAGGAGAGGCTTTGTCAAGAGTAGTACTTAGGTAGTAATCTACAGCTTCTACAGTTCCTCCGAAGAAGGTTTAGCCTATAGTACTACGCTTAAGAGCTTTAGAAGTTGCTAAGACAAAGTGTTGTTATATATTCGGAAGAGAGGGGATCGAGCGCCCTCTCCCTTTTCCTAGGTCTCTTCTCAGAGGCGTAGGTAAGGCTGGAGGCCTCTTAAGAGAGGTTTCTATAGAAGGAAATCGGCTTATTAAGTGCGAGTAGATAAGAGCGAGTGATTTAGAATAAAAAATTCGATCTACGAAAAAAGGTGTAGACGTCTGAGACTAGATTTAAAGACACTAAGACTTATCGCCTAGTTCTATTATTAAGTCTCTTAATTAGCTAGAAAAAGGCTCTACTAAGATAGTATATAATATAGTATTAATATAGAAAGAAATCACAGATCTTCGCGAGGTAACTAAGGCTGTAACTAAGTATAAGAGTTGTAAAAGGAAATATATTCAGAGTTAAGAGATATTAATAGTAGAGGAGGTAATTAGTTTAATTACTTCTATAGAAGATAGCTATTAGAAGAGTAGTAGAGAGATAAAAAAGAAGATTTAGATACAGAGGTACTATAGACGTTATAGTAAAATTAGATATAATTCTCGTACTTATTACGTAGAAATAGTAGATACTAAAGATAGTAACGACTCTAAATAATCTTATAGTATCTTATATAATATAATAGCTTATTCTAGTATTAAGTAATTTATATTTAAAAATAAGTTATTTAGAAAAGTAGCTAGCTCGCTTATGAAACACGTTAATAGTTATTTATAATAAAGTAGTTATTCTTATAATAGTTCTAGTTATATTCCGTACTTTCCCGAGATTCTTCTAAGAACTCGCTTACGACTATACTCTCTACTCTCTTCTTACCTTAGTGTTCGCGTTGATACTACGAATAGACTACTTCTCTACTCTACTCCTATATAGCTGTTATAATCCTTATATTCCGGTTTCTTCTTCCTCTTTTCCTTCTCTTCTTTCTCTTTATCTAATCTTATATTCTACTCTTCTTCGATCTTCTTCTCTTCTTTAGTCTTCTCCTCTATATAAAACCTCTTACTCTTTAAGCTACTTATAGCCTTAAAAGCCTCTTTAGATTTCTAATACATTTCTAATAGATTTCTAATCTAATTTATAAGTTTAATTATTTATTAGAATATTCTAGAAATTAATTAGAAATTAAGTAGTTTCTAAGCATTTATAAGGCTTATAAGGCTTATAAAGCTAATAATTAGTAATATTACTAATTATATATAATAAGAAATTCTTATTATATAATTAATAGCTAATTTATTAAAGCTATAATTAAAGAAGTCAAGTAGTAAATAAAGTACTTAGAAGCTCTCGCTTAAGCTCCTAGCGGCCTAGAACGCTACTCCGAAGCTACTTCGATTCTCTAGACCGGCCTTCTATACCTCCGACTCTGTTACGTATATATATTAATTAATTAATTAATTAATAATCTAATTAATATAATTAGATTAGATTAGATTTTAATTAATAGCTAAAACCTCTTAATTAGATTAGATTAATATCTATTAATCTAATCTAATCTAATTATTACTTTCGCTGTGTGTTATTAGATAGGCCTTAGTTTTGTAGAGTTGTTAAGATACCTATAGTACTATAAAATGTAGTATAATACTCCCCTATATATGCTATGAAATTTATTAGTCTCAACTATTGCCTGTCTTATACTTTGTTAGCCAGCCGTATTTGTCCTACGATACTCGAGTACTAGCGGATAGAAGGCGAATAAACTATAAGAACAGGCAATAGCTGGACCCGTTCGTTCCTCGATTACGAGGCGTAGGTAGGATTCAACGTATCCTTTGAACCGTTCGCAGACCCTGGTATAGAGCTCATTTTCTGCTTTGACTTCATTAATAGATGTCGTGGGAGTCAAAGTTGTGTTAGAGAAGGCGGAGGCGGGGTAGGTGTAATAAACTGGATGTTCCTCTATTCGGAGAGATTCTAAAAATTGTTTCGAGGCTTTGGCGAAATCTATAGCGAAGACTCGTTTGCGTGGCGTAGAGATTGATATAACCGGGCCTTTGTAAATATGTGAATTGCTGATTAAGATAACTTGCCAAATGCAGTCAATATCGAGGAAGAAGGCATATTTGAAAAGTGCGGCTTAATACTAAGCGAGGCTACGTACTCTTTTCCAACTCTGAGTGCAGATGAAAAAAACCAGAGAGTTATGAAGATAACATAAGTTTCTCTGAATGAAACACAAGTAATATCGAAGACCGTGTAAACAAACACAAAAGCTAGACTTTTAAATCTCGTTCTAAGAAATGGTATTAATATATAGTTAAAACTAAGCCGTCTAGATAGACATACCTTATGCTACTAATCTTATGTCTATTTAAAACGTTCCTATAATACAATCCGCTCGGCTCCTATTCTATTATATAATCAGGTCAGGTTGGCCAAAGTCACGTGATTTCTTATATCTCTCAACTTTTAGACTTAATAACTTTTTATAAAGCTAATATATTACTGAAATAGCTTAACTCCTTTAAAGATAAACTAAAAGAGTAGTATATTTCCTAAAAAGATATTAGTAAATAGTTTATATTAAGATGTTATAATAGTATAAAAATAGTATATATTTTAAGAATATTAAACCTCTTAATAGTAACTAATCTAGCTATTTATAGAAATTATATTTATTAGTAAACTAGAGTATAGCTAGTATTAAAACTAAGTCTTTAATAGAAAGTGATTCTATCTTAGACTTCTAAAGTTATAATAGTTTAAAAAGAGTAACTTTCTAAGATTTCTTTAGTTTTTTAGTACTTTTTCTTAAAAGTTACTAGTTTTAAAGTCTTATAATTCTAAAACCGCTCTTTAGAATAGTTTACTTTTAAAAGATTAGATATAACTTTACTTTAACTTTAACTTATTAATATAAACTATTTTCTAAAAATAGCTGAATTAGTAATTATAGTAGCTTAAAAATAGATAAAAAAGAGACTATTTTAAAATTAACTTAAATAACTAAGATAATCTATACTTAGAAGCTTCTAAGCCTTTATATAACTTAGATTTAGTATAAATCTATAAATTTCAAAACTAGAGCTTAATATCTTATCTCTTAAAAAAGTAATAGACTTTTAAATTCCGTATTCTTGAAATTCACGTGACGTTGACCAACCTGACCTGATTGTACATCCCAAAACAAAATATGGAAGAATCTATCTTCACTTCCCTTCTTCGCACACAACAGCCACGACGACGCAGATATCATCCACTTTTCCACCACGCCAGTTCTCATTCGTGTATTCTCTCTGGGCTTCCCTTGCGAATGGATCGTTCAGCTTCGTGTTTACGCTTGCCATTTTAGCCTCTTGGGCAACTCCCACAGCCAGGAAACTCTGCAAGGGAGGTATTTCCTCTGCTCTACTACTTCTATCATCGGCCGCGATAAAACTGCTTATACTCGGCCCAATGTCGATTCCCTTTCCTGTATGTACCTAAGCCCTTGCTGAAACCATTATTCTAGAAACGATCTTCAAGACCTTATGCCTGGACAAATTATCCTAAACTCCATTACTGGCAATAACCAGGACATCCCCATGTTGCAAGGAGTGTTGCAACGTATTCGTATCTTTCGGTAAATCGCAAAGCTGTATTCCTTTAAAGATAGCTTGTCGAGCGCGCATTTTCTTCGGTATGATAGAGAGTTGATACGGCGTATTGAAAGCGTGAGTTTGCGGTTCCGAAGAGCTATGTACAGCATTAAGCCTCAACTGTACAAACCCCGAGTCTCCTAGATTCGCGACCTCCAATTTCCCACTCTCTCGCGCGATGGCCACACATGCTGTACTTCTACCAGCCCGCACCGATCCGTCATCGCAGATATCTTCATAACCCCGCTGCATCAGACTTCGCGCCCCTAAACTTGGTTTCCCTGCGTCCGGTTTGTATGTGTAGGCCGCATATGCCATGTAGTTGCAAAAGCCGTGTGAGAAATCCGCCGGATCTACTCCTGAGTCTACCCATCCTCCTACTCCGTCTGCGATCCCAAAGGCTACGTCGGAGCTCTCCGCATAGAGAAAACATTCCATTACCAGAACCCCTAGGGGCAATTTCCATTGGAGGTTGCAACTACCTATTCATGTCATACGTCGAAGGAGAAACTCTTGCGAATCTCTGGGGTAACCTTTCACCTGAAATGAAGAGTTCTGTAAGGTCACAAAATAGGAGGGATCTTACGATGTCTACGGAATATGCCGTTGCAATCGAATTACCTTGGTAGTGGCGATCCGCCATTATGTAGAGATCTTCGACGACATGGTCGGACCAGCGCAGGAACCATTTCAACTGAGATGGAATTTAAAGCATTCTTGGTTTCTCCTCCTCGCGAGCTGAACCCAGTCTACCTGGATTTAATTACCTCGACGCTGAGCACATGTCACCAGATTGTCATGACTCATAGCGACCTACGCCCTGAGAATATAATAGCGTTGTATACGTCGCCAAATACTATCCGGATTACTGGACTTATTGATTGGGAATTAAGTGGGGCGTATCCAGAGTACTGGGAATATGTCAAAGCCCTTGCTGATGTGCGTTGGAGTTTAAGTGATTGGTTTTCATACTTGCCCGTAGACATTATAGGAATGCATGGCGATGCATGGCGTCAGGAATGTTTAATAGATCAATTAATTCTTTGTGATAGGGGAGGAATGTACTCGTAAAAAGTATGCTTAATTTGGCAACTTCTGCAAAAATCTTCCACGACCCGAAAAGAAATTTTATACACTCTCCCTTCCAAGTGTTTCCGCCATCTTCTGAGTTACTGTGGACAGGCCTGCCTTAGCGCGTACTTACATAATCAAGTGATACCCCACAGTCTAACAAACTGTACCGCTCGGCGTTTTCCTCCCAGCAAAATGTATGCCAGACGCCTCTTGTGTCGGTTTGCATCCCCACGGCTGTCCCTCTATTCATCTACTCGAATACTGGGGATTACCATGACCTCGCGGCAATTCTCTACGCAAGTGACGGTACTCCCACCTCGTGAGTTCCAGTCAACCGGGTTTGAGGTCATTGATCCATCGCAAATGGTGGAAGAGGAGCGACTTCCCTTCTACAACCGTAACCACTATTATCCCATGCGCATTGGCGAGGTCTTGAAGGACCGCTATCAGGTACTTGCTAAAGTTGGCTATGGTACAAGCTCGACTGTGTGGTTATGTCGTGATCTAAGGTACCTATTTCCCCCTTCTAATATTTTATCATTTATTTGCTAAACACCTCGACTTCGATTAAGAGAGCGGTCATACTGGGTAATAAAGGTGCATGTCAATACTCTGAAACATAATCGGGAGCTAGAAGTCTATAAGCACTTGGCCGGCGTCACTATTGAGCACTCAGGTCGGCTATACGTTCGACGGCTTGAAGATTCATTTAAGATAATGAGCCGCAATGGCGAACACGGCTGTTTCGTTATGACACCTCTAGGCATGAGTTTGAGAACCTTTCAAGAAATGCAACCGGATAGCATATTCGAGCAAAGTCTTGTAAAGTCAGCTCTGAACCAAGCACTTATTGGGGTAGACTTTCTCTACGATGCAGACGTGATCCATACGGATAAGTTTACATCGAGCCCTAGCGGCATAAACAGACATTAGCCCTTTAACTAACAAATGATAAGACCTTCACTCGGACAATCTACTTATCGCTATTACAGACGATTCACTCCTCTCCGCCGTAGAAGAGGACGAGATTCGTACTCCTTCTGCGAGGAAGCGGGTTGGCGATACTTTTACCTACGTCTCGCGGTATATGCTGGGGGGTGCGGGCCCTCTCACCATTTGCGACCTGGGGCAAGCACGTGTCGGCAAAGAACAGAGTGGAAATGCCATGCCAGTGCCATACCGGGCACCCGAGGTTATTCTCAATATGAAATGGGATAATTCTGTGGATATTTGGAGTTTGGGGCTCTTGGTATGAAATCATTCCCTCTCCCGTCTTACGATTCTGTTTCTTTCTTCAGTTAACTCTTCTTTCACGCTAGGCCTGGGACTTGCTTGAACGAGAAAGTCTGTTCCGTACTTACGACAAAGAATCAGAGGAGCTAAATGATGCCTACCACCTTGCAGCAATGACCGCCCTCCTTGGATCGCCACCACCTGAGTTCCTCAAAAAGAGCAAGTAAATAAGCAAGTACTGGAATATCGACGGTAGGCCTGAAAGACACCCTCCCTAGCTGTCCTAACGAACTTGTTCTAGGAACATGGAAGGGACCTGTCCCACTACCTAATGAGAAAAAATTGCAATCTCTTGCCAGAACTCTAACAGGAGATGACAAGGATGATTTTCTGGACTTTATATCCAGCTTTCTCTGCTGGCTTCCAGAGGACCGGCTCACCTCTGCACAGGCTTACTTACATTGTTGGCTGCGGGGAAGATCTGATGAGCCAGTCGATGTGTTAATCTCGACGTAGGCCTTGCTGGCAAGGTCTAAGAGGTGTGCAGACAAAAGAGTTTGGGAAGGCTATTGGCGTTTTACGTTTGCTAATGTTTTGGATTTCGATAACATAATTCCACTCCTCACTGAGGTACATTCGGAGATCCTAGCCTAATCTAACCTACTATATTAAACCATCACGCTAACTGGCACTCTAATTCCGAAACTTACTTTTCCAGCTATGCTGGCTGGTATTCTAACTCCCACAGGCTTACCTTATCATCGAGGTACCCACGTACTTCATCTCGCAGTTGATCGCGTAACTGGTTGGTTCCTGAGACTAGAACTGGTCAGCGAATCGATTTTAAAAAAAAATCAAATAATGAAACCTTTTATTAGGGATGAAAACTTACCCATTACCAGCATTCCTCCCCGCTCTTCCGTCTCCTCTTGCACCCTTTTGATATATTTCCCTTCCGCCTCTTCTTAAAGAATCAACAACACTATTACCAAATCCGACGACAACAACGTTAGTTTAATAGATATAAAGAAATGGATTAGTACAACTAATAAAGTTAGACATACCCTTTATAAATATTAGATAATAATAAACTTTTTTAAGACTAATTTTTATCTCACCTAATAGCCGGTTCCCCTTCTACGGCGCATTCGCTTGTAGTCGGTAAAAGCAAGTGTCCTACAAACTCAAGTGTCCTGCCGAGAAAATCCCGTAGATTAGCTTCCTACCTAAATTACATACATTTAACTATCTTACTTATTTCTATCAACATATAACGCGTCTATCAATTAACACAATAGAGGCTATTCGCAGTTCCCCACCCCCTCTCCCTTCTAATAAATTAGAAGAAAAGGAGCGTATACAGAAGGCTGTGGAATAGACCACGGAAAAAGGTAGTCGTGAGGTAGCAACCGTAGGAGCAAGAATATATAGCGTAAACGAATCGTCGGTACAGAAGGCTATCTAGAGGACTAAAAAGAGGAAGCGCAACTCGGAAGGTGTATATAATACACATGGTGGCAATAATAAGGTGTTGAATAAGAGCCAGGAGGAGGCTGTCCGACAGTACTATTATGAGCAGTGGGAGATAGGACTGGGAGCCACGTACTAAATAGTAAAGGCTGCGATCGCATATCTTAAGAAGGTATAGTATTCTCTTAATTCTGCTATTAATAATTAGCTAATTTCTTAGTCCCAGAACCCTCCCCAGCCACCGCCGTCTAATCAGTGGTTCCGGAACTGGCTGAAGAAGAACAAGGACCTACATACTCTAAAAACGAAGCCAATTGCCTTTGAGAGGCTCGAATCGCATACCGAGGAGGAGATTAAGACGTGGTTTAATAGGTATACTGCTGCCTTTATATAATACAAGATCCAGAAGGCTAAGAATGTCTAGAATATAGACGAGTCGGGAGCTCGAGTTAGTTGCGCAGGAAGTGAGAACGTTATCGTTCCTATAGAAGTGAAGGAGATATACATAGCTAATTCTATGAATAGGATGTCGGTGACCATAATAGAGACGATCTGTGCCGATAGGCGAGCAGCGGCTCCTTTTGTTATTACGCTAGGAAAGAAGATAATAGATAACTAGATAGTAGACGAGCTAACTAGAAAAGAGTTAGTAGATTGCTCTTTAACCGGCTATATTAATAATACTATTATTATAGTATATGCCGACTATCTTATTAAGGAGCTAGGAGCTAGGCTAGATAAGCTATAGAGGATATTACTTCTTAATAGCTATAAGACTTACTGATACGATCCCTTCGTTCTTAAGTACTACGAAAACTATATACTCCTATAGTACTTTCCCTCCTATTATATATATATCCTATAGCCGGTAGACGTTAATGTTTTCCGACACTTTAAAGAGTACTATTGATAAGCGATTGCCAACGCTCTTTATAGTCTAGACTTTGAGTATTTAGTCGCTTCTTTCTTCCGAGATCTTACTTAGATACGTACGTAAATAATAAATGTGATAGAACTATTAGGAATTGATCGGAATAATCGGAATTGGAATTGCCGAGTCTACGTGCTGAATAGAATACGATACGGATGTTGTTTTAGAATTTAGAATAGCTAGATAGCTCCGGACTTACTATTATCTGAACCTCTTATAAATAGCTGCCTCGTCTCTATCGGGAAAGACTAATTTAGTCTTTTCCTTCGTATCAGAGCCTAGTATTCGGATATGTTATTCTATCGAACGCACTTCTATATGCCTCTTTTATAGTAGTATCCGTTTTATACTATTATAATAAAGGTTTATACGATTAAGAACGCCTTTGCTAAGTCCGGTTGTTATCCGCCGAGTTGGAAAGCTATCTAGAAAAAGATAAGGTAGTATAATAAGAAGAAAAGGACAATAGACGACGTTACTAATCTAGAGCTGCCTCGTCTTCCTCCTACTCGTCTAGAGGAAACCTGGACTACTACTGCAACCGTACGAGCTCTAGGCTCCCGAGATCCTACTTAATTTTCTAATCTCTCTATTAATCTATTTAAGAAGATAATAACGTAAGTTAGTATATCGCTCGAGAAGGCATATCTTATAAGAGTTTAATATTACGCTCTCTAGTAAAAACTACTCGTCGACGCCAAGCGTAAGAGTAATTCACGGAGGAGTATATATAAGAGAGGAGGAGCGGCTGTTACTAGGTTACGAGAGAAGATATAAAAGAGAGATAAGAACGAGAGAACCGAGGCCTTACGTAAGAAGGAAAAGAAGCTTTTAGCCGTTATTAATAAAGCTAGGAAAGCTGTTATAGATAAGAGTATATAGGTACGCAAAGACGAGAGAGCACGTAAGACTAGACTTATATAATATAAGAAGGACGATATACTCCCTCCGCTAGAAGACCTTGTCTGTATCCGAGAGCTAGATAAGAAGCCTAATAAGTTTAAGTGTTATACTCTCTTACTAGACTTTTATCCTAAATTATTATAAGTAATTAACTAGCTTAAGACATATTAATCCTAGGATCTTATTCCTCTGCCACAGTTATAAGAAGAAGAAGAAGAGCTGGAAGTGTCTTTTACTTTAGGTTAATTATATCTTAAAAGTAGTAAGAAAGTTCTAGATTACCTAGACAGTAGCGGAGACGAGATTCCTAATTATCTATTATCTTCTTAAGAGAGTATATTCTTAATTAACTTAATAAGAGCAAATATAGACTTTACAGACTTTGGAATAGACGATTAGAGTAGTAATATAAGATATTATTTATCTATTTTAGTAGTAGTTTAGTAGATATTCTACTTCTAATTATAATAGAACTATTAGAAATTGATCGAAATAATCAGAATTGGAATTACCGAGTCTACGTGCCGAATAGGATACGATATAGATATTATTTCAGGTTTTAGAAAAGCTAGATAGCTTCTAGACTTACTATTATCCGAACCTCTTATAAATAGCTACCTCCTCTCTATCGGGAAAGACTAATTTAGTCTTTTCCTTTATATTAGAGCCTAGTATTCAGATATGTTATTCTATCGAACGTACTTCTATATACCTCTTTTAAAGTAGTATCTGTTTTATACTATTATATTAAAAGACTAAATTCGACTCCGCTAGGGACGGTCTATTATAATATCTTACTTAAGCACGCCGGCGTACTTGCTTCGAATTCGATTCAGCCTAGATTTGGATTAGTATATCGACAACCTTAAATAGCTAGGTAATTAGAGACTACCTAGACAGCTAGTAACACCGGGGTTTAGTATCTAAACAGTTAGCTAGTAAAATCGTAGGCGGTTCTTACGTTAATAGGAGTAGACTACGCTAAGTACTTCTAAGACTCCTAATAACTCTCTATATAGAGATTGCTATATAAGATATAGATAGTCGACGATATATAGTTACTTAGAAGGCTCTCGAATCTATCTCTTAACTCCTCTCTAAACAGTATACGATATACTAGAATAAGAAGAGACCCTAGGTCTCTCTAAAGCTCCGCTTAAGAGTATTAAGCAACCTACTAGGGAAGCTAGTAGACCCCTCTCTAAAAGGTCTACGAACCGTACTCGTATACCTAAAAACAAAAGATCTTAGAAAGGAAAGTAACCTACTCGAAACTCTAAAGACAACTAAGACTTTTCTAATATAGACGAGATACGAGGCGTAGTATAAGGCTTAGAAGAAAAACTTTAAGATAACAACGATTGGTTTATATAGTTGAAATCAATTATAAGCGAACTTAGGAATTAAATCAGAGACTCTTAACCTTAACGATCCCGATCCGAGAACGACTCTCCTTCCCTTCTAAGTCCTATACTAGACCTCTTTCGCTTAAGAGATCCTGCCTCTAATACCTTCTCTCGATAGCAGACTACTCTACTTAACTTCGAAGGTAGTCTAAATCCTATCCGACCTATGAAAAGCAAGATTATAGAAAAGATTAAACCCTTAGATAATAGTATATCACTTATATACTAATAATAGAAGATATCAGTACGCGATAAACTACTAGTAAATACTAATTATTATAATATAAGCTCGACTCGAAAGGCTCTTATATAGAGAACAACTACTAGACTCGCTAGGAACTACCTTAAGCCTAGATATAAGTCTAAATCGATTTATATTACTTTCTACGATTATTAAGATATAATTAAACTTTTAGATTTATATTTCTTAATTAGATATAAGACAGAGGATATATAGAACGCCTTCTAGGCCTTATAGATAGGTAGAAAGGATTACGTTAGAGAAACGTTTACTAACTTTAGAGATCGCTTTTCAAGTATAGCTATACTTAGAGGAATACTAGAGTTAGAACAGTTCTTCTATATATAGGAAAAGATTATACTATAGCTATGAAACTTAGCTGCTATACTTAAGAGATATTAGAACTATAACTTCGTCGAAATAGTAGTAGATCTTCTAGCCTTAGATAAGGAAAAACGCTGAAACGCTGAGTTATATATAGCTAATATAACTAAGCTAGTCGGTATAACTACTTTAGTTAAAAGAACTGCTTTTTAACCCTTATCTAGTATAATACTAAAACCCTCCCTACCTATACGAGGATCCTTCTCTACTGTTTAGACTACTTCCTAAACTTTTAAACCTACCTCGACTCCTGAATACTAAAAGACTATAGATTAAGTCCTAGCTAGTATAACATGTTACTACTATAGTAAGCCTGGATATTACAAACCTAATTACCCTTAGCTACTTAGTATTAAAGAGATAGTCTAGGAAGTAGACGAAGATAATATATAAGTCTCTATAAAGTACTCTGATTTAGTTCTAGATTAGAGAGAAAACAAGGTAGCCTAGGTATAGACTCCTTCCTAGGCCTACGCAAATATAACCTATTAAACCTTAATCTTTCCAGTCTTATAGAAGGAAACCAATTCCTTATAGATACGACCCTTAGTATATATAGATACGGTGTTAAGTTACGAGCTTTGATAGATATAGAAGCGAACGGTTTTCTATTCTTAAATCGACCTTTAGCCTTATAACTAGCCTAATTACTAGGATTGTAGATTTAAAATTTACTATACTCGGTGCCTATTCGTAGATACAACAGTAGTATTAAGAGTAAGGCAACGTAGTTTATACAGCTATATCTAAACCTAGATAGACGTCGTATCTATAACTGCCCCTTTGTCGTCCTGAATCTCGGACAACAAGACTTAATTATCGGAAATAAATAGTTAAAACACTTTAAAATTCTCCTTAACCCTACTAGGAATCAACTCATTTGGCTAGCCGAAACCCTACCGACTCCCTACTTCGGTAAAGAGTCCTTACTTTCTTTTACCTTCTAGCTAGATTCCAGAAGTCTAATTTGAATCGGATACGAATCAGTTACGAATCAAAGAAGTACGCTATCTACTAGGACGAAAGACAAGAATAAGTAACCTCTTAGCTGAGTTATCACTGTCTTCTACGATATCGACTTCTGAATTCCGACTTTTTCGCCTCCGACTCCTGTCTGAATCCCCTCTAGATAATCGAGGGATTAGACTATATACTCTTTTAGCGAATACTTTGCTTTTAGTAGGAAACACCCGATATAGGTAACATCTATAAACAAGGCCGGCTACGACTTATATCCTATCTTTCGCTAAATACCTCGCTTAATAAACCGTATTCTAAATAATATATATAGAGGTGCTAGCGTACGGCTTATACGAAGCCTTCGTACTTATAAGCTAATAGACCTAGTATTTATTAAATATCAAATAAAGTTAAGTAATAAAAGAAAAATCACGTGCTGAAATATAAACCCCAACCTAACTGGAAATAGTATATTATTTAAAGTAGTAAAGACTGACTAGTAAGATTATATAAAAGCAAGAGTAAAAAGTAAAGACTTGTATTTCTTTAATATAGTAAGTAGAAATCTCTAGTATAGTAAGAGCTATCGCTTATATAATAGCTTGAATCATCCTCTTCTCTTTCGTAGAGTGATCTGGTTCCTTTGTTAGATTAGCGATCTAGAAAGGCTTTGCTATAGCCTCTATAACTTTAACAAAGTAAATGTTGAACCGGACCTGTTATTGAAACTATAGCTTCTAAACTATATCTAAACCGCAACTTTGTTATCTTTAGCAAAAGTAGAAGCTGCTAAGGCTAGACTATTATCTGTGTTAGTAGTAGAAGTACTATTAAACCTATTAGAGAAAGAGTCGCCACTGTTAAAAGAATCTAACAAAAGCTTAGATTTAGAGACCTTGATCTTTAAAGAATTGTTAATAGTATATCCCTCTCTATAACGAGATAATAAATCTTTTAAGACTTTGAGTATAGGTTTCTCTACTATGAGTTATATAGAGAACTCGGGCTTTTCTAGGCTAAAATAATTCTCTATAGCTTTTAAGCTAAGGAAAGGACTAAGCTTGCTTAAAAGGATTATTCTAAATTTCAGATATAGGTTTTTACTATTATATTCTTCAGCTAGGTTATTATATAACAGCTATTTTATAGAGCCCCCCTGGATTAAGTCTCAACTTAGGAGAGGGCTAAGGACAGCGATGTTTTCTATAAATATCTCCTAGTCGCGGAAGTATCGGACATTTGGTACTTGATTAAGAGCTAAGTAAGAAGGAGGTGTATAAAGTCTTTTTTGTCTCTTAGAAGCTGTTAGAGGAGGAGGAGATAAGGTCTGCCTTATCGATATTAGTATAATAGATAAGAGTAGTATTAGATAGTAAAGTCTAGAAAGAATAACGAACTAATTCTATATAATTAGAGGCTTGACTTAATTAAGTGTTAGCGCTCTTATACTCTCTATCCTCCTTAACCCCTTTAACCTTATTAACTCTCTTAGACCCCTAGGCCTCCCGAACCTTAAAATCAACCTCTTTAGACTCCTTAGAACTCTCCCGTGCTTTCTTCCCCCGTTTGTCGTATATATTTATAGGTATTAAGAAAGAGTGTAGCTTATTATAAGAATAATAAGTAGTAGAAGTATAATCGAAAAGAGAAATATATTAATTTTCCTCTACTAGAAATTGAATTGAAAGCGAAGCTAAGAGGTAAGACTAGAAAATAAATCCTAGGAATTCTTATATAAGAGATAGAGGATATACCTCGTATTATAGCTAAGAATAAGAGATTTACTCTCTAACCTAGTTTGCCTTACTCTGCTGGTATTTTTACTCTTATCGATATATTAGTATATTTACTTAAACAGTTTTCTTAAAGTGTTTGCTTAAAGTAAGAGGCTTATATATAAGCCTAGCTAGCCTCGCTTAAAACCCCTTATTAGGATTATATTCTTAAACTCCTAAGTATATTAATCTATTTATAACTTTGATATACAGAAGAAGCTAGTTGATTTATAAATTATAACTATATAGACAAAGCTTATATAATAATTAAATATATAATAGAGGGGATATTATACAGTCTACAAGCGAATAGTATCTCACTCGATATCCTCTAAACGTAAAATCTCAAGCTCGAGGTCTTTATATAGAGAAGCTTATATATTAGCAAGTGTAATAGGTTCTCGTAACCAGACCTCTACTAGTGTTTTCAGCCTCTCGAGCTAGACGTTTATTAATGTCTATTTCTTATATAAGTCTAGCCTATATTAAGCTAGAAACTTTAGGTTAAGAATAAGGTTAGTAAATATAGAACCCTAGTACTTATAATCTGTAATTATAAATCTAAGAGTTAATAGAACTTAGTGCCGGCGGAATAGAAGGCCTAACAGTTCTAATATCTGTTCTCTTATTTCAATAGAGAGAATAGAAACCAGTTCCTTAGGAATATTAGAGAATAAGAGATTATACTTATAAGTAGAGCGTACTAGGACGTATAGAAGCGGAGAGGTATATAAGACGTAAAGGTCGTCTAGCTCGATCTAGGTAGCTTCTCGATTATTAGTAAGGCGGTATATAAGTATAAGAAGGTACTTACGTTACGTATTTATATCTAAGATTACTCTCTCTACAGTTCCAGTTATACTATTAACTAAACCAGCACTAGTTTTCGTGTTTTATAAAAGTATAATAGACATCTCTTTAGTAAAAGCAAAGAGCCCGGGTCCTTTAAGAGTGCCTGCTTCTCCTACTCGAAATATTATTCTAATAAGAAGTGAATAATTAACAGTAGGTACGTTTAGTATATTATACCGAGCTGGGAAAAAATAGATCTTTTATATATTCTTTTTAGTAAAGGTTTCTAGCTAGGTAAGGTTAACATCTTCGCAAAGTTGATTAACTCGGATTATTACCCGATCTAGTAGAATCTCTTCTCTTGCTATTCGTTCTACTATAGTTTAAGAATTTAAGATATTTACATCGTCCTCGGTTAATGTTATAGAGCGTGCTCTCTCTAACAGAGCTTGAAATTATAGGTCTTCCGCTTGTCGTATCTGCTTTATAAGAAAAACTACCTTCTTAAAACAGTTCTAAATAAACTTTCTAGTTTAAAGTACCTAGATATTATAGATGTTCTACCTCTATATTACGTAGCTACCTATAGGAGTGAATTAATTAAAGTCCTCTAAATAGATTATAATAAAGAGACTACTAAAGACAGCTAAGCTCCCTCTATCTCGATTCTATATAGTATTATAGCAGTTATCTAGTTAGACAAGAGCCTTAAGGCCTACTATGCTAATCTTATTAAGAATAAAGATTCTTTTATAAGCAAGCCTTAATTTTATAGCAGGGCGTATAAGCTGGTTACCGAACAAAGAAAGAGTAGAGTAGTAAGTCGAGCCGCTAATATTTACAGCTACAGCCCTAGTTGAAGCCGTTAAGAGAACTTCTTCTCTCTGAATAATAAAGAGGCTAAAGAGAAACGCCTTAATTAAATAAGTCTTTCTAGCGTTACCGACCCCTCTAAGGTATAGTAGGAATTAATCCTTAGAAGTATTTACTATAATAGGATATAGGATCTAGTTGAACAAAGCTTAGATAATAAGTATCTGTTTACTATTAAGCTAGTAATAGCTTTGAATCAAGGAAACTACTAAGTCGGTAGTAGGAGTAATTTGAAATATAGCCTGTAGAGCAGGTAGTAAGGCTGTGGAGAGAGGTTAGAGGTCTAGAGATAGGACTAAGGATGCTGATTAATCATTAGTAGAAGGTAAGGGTACGGTCTTATAAGCGGAAGTTTCTAATCCTGAATCTATTTAAAGTTCTTTACTCTACGCCTTAACTGTTATACTATTATAAAAGTGTATACTAGTGTCTAATAGATTAAGAAGGACCGGTAGCCTGCTAGTGCTATAGTTTATATTACTACGGATATCTAGAGCCGCCTAGAGTAGATAGTGTTAGGTAGGAAGTAGAGTAGCAAAGTCGAGGTTAATATTAACCTCTTCCTTATCGTCGTAAGTATAATAATCTATACTCTCTAGGTAGTTATTAAACTTAATACTACGCTCTCTCTGGTCCTTATCAGCAGCTTCTTTGCTACGCTATAAGAGTAGAACATTCTAAGATAGATATACTAGATATAAAGAGAGAGATTAAACAACTTAGTTCTAGATATATATGTTCTTATATTCAGAGACTCGAAGTTCCTAGAGCTGGTTTTCCGAGAAAGCCGAAGAAAGTTTATTCTAAGAATAGAATAACCTAAGTAATGTCTTATTAATCTTATCCTAGGTCTTAGATGTATTTAGCTGTGTACTTTCGTCCGCCTCTCGAAATCGAGTAAAGCTTCTATATAGAGAAGGCGTCGCTAGTGCTTCGCTTAAGTTTACTAAGACTTAGACGTAAGTTATATACTATAGGTGTGTATTATTAAATAAAAAGCATATAGTACGTCTAGCAGCAGCAGCTGACGTTTGTATAAAGATTTAAGAAGTATACTTATAGAAATAGAGACCTGCTAGTCTTAGACCTCGTTTTCTATAGTTCTTATATAAAGAAGGATACCGACTTTCTAAGTTAAACTTAGTATACTATTCTGTCTCTGTTGTACTGATATTAGGATTTGAATTATCTAGCAACGTAGTAAGCGTAGCCTAGAAAGTAGTCTTTACCTAGTAAAAGTTAATCGTTCTAGACCGACCCTCTTATAGTATATAGAATAATAGTTGGTTTAGGAGGAAATAAGCTACTATAGAGGCTCTAACCTCGGTATCCCTTGTAAATCTATAGTATGTCTTTAATATAAATTTAGCTATATCTAGTAGTAGAGGGACTGGTAAACTAATGTTTAAAGCAGCTTCAGCTTTAGCAACCTCCTAAGATTTCTTTAGAACAGCAGCGACAAGTATAAGCTAACTACGATCTGTCTAGGACTTTGTAATATAGTTGGTTATATAGTAGACAGCTATAAGAACCTTCGGCGATAAAGGTGTAAAATTAATATCGTAGTTATATCTAATTATAGAAGAGATAATAGAGTTATATTTATTAATAAACTAATGATTTCTCTATATCTATATAAAACCCTCGGCTATTATAATAGATTCTAGCACTAGTAGCTTTAGAAACAGGAAACGGCAGATCTAAAGAAGGGATTTTTACGACCTCGGACTCTTATACTTATTATCTACTTATTAAGTCCTAAGGCGAGCTTTTATATCCTTCCTTTGATATTTAGTACAGATGTAAGTGTAGATATATATTTATACCTTAGTAGTAATATTATTAGAGTCGATACTAAGAGTATCTTAAAACTCTTTAGAGGTTATATAGTTAAGTATACTAAAGATAGCTAAGCTAGGAGGTTCTGTCGTAGTAAACCGTAGACCGAATATAAGATCAACTGTCTCCTTTACTATTGACTTTATATAGGTGATAAGTCGACCTCGGAATTCACTGTCGTCAGCTAACTACTAGGATAAGTTTATAGCGCCAAAGTTCCTAGATAGCTAGGTAAATCTATAAAAGTGTAATATTATCTAGGTCGTTAACTCTACTACTCTAAAGTACAAAGAAATAGTACTAAAAATACTAGCCTCTCGAGATAGACACTTGAAAAAACAGTCGAAGAATACGGTAATAATAGCATAGAAGTATTAAGCTACTAGAGTTAGATTCTTTAGTATTAACTTAAGTAAGCGCGACCGGATAGCTATGTTGTCTAAGCTAACATCTTCTCTAGCTAGCTTAATAATAAAGATATTCTCTATATTATAGAGATTAAGAGTAAACCAAATAAGCGGAAGCCTAAAACGACTAATCTTCTTGAAAATAAGGTTTTAGAGTCTTATCTTTTCTTCGAAAGACTCTGGATTAAAGAACGAAATAATCCTTATATTATTAATTAAGGTATAAACTACTAGGTTCGTGATTTTAGACTTGTTTTAGAATTAAATAGCAGTAGTATATAGCTTATCGCTGGAAAGTCTCGCTAGATCCGTAGTAGTAGTACTCTAATAACCCTTTTTAACCTAGAGATAGTTTCTAAGACATACTTATTAGATGAGAATTAGGTCGTAGATATAGAATATAAAGTTATAGTATTAAGAGAATCTAGAACATTAGTTACTATATATAATACTAAAAGAGTATTACCTATAAGTAGGAGTGATATAATATAGTATATTTTACAAAGTCTTAAAGTAATATCTTTTAAAAACAACTCCTATCTATATTACCTAGATACCCTCTAATACTATATAGAAATAGGGTTAGGAAAGCACCTATAAAGTATATAAGATCGGTAAGCGAGTTAAGAAGTAGTAGTCTAGGAGCACTCTTATAAGTAATATAAGAGTTAACTAGGTTAGGAGAGGTCTCTATTCTTAGACTAGTAGAGTTTTCTCTACGTAGAAGACCCGAGTATAGCTCTTATATAGTAGTACCTGTTAGCGAGGCCCGACTATAAATAGGAATCAATCTGGATATACTAGGTAACCTCTTAGACTCCTTACTTTCTAGAATAGCGTAAAGACTAGCTAGCAGGGCCTTAGTAGGCTGTGGATCCTAGCTGTGGAAGTCGGAAAAGAAGGACCGGGTAAGAATTGTTCCTAGCTTAGTATCTTCTACTTCTGTATCGAGCTTATTCTTAAATAAGCCGTCTTTTAAAGAAGTTACGTATCCCTCTCGCTTATCTTAAACGGGAGAAGCTATACTAGTCTAAAGAGTAATAAATATATCTCGAATCTCTTAGAGGATATAGTCTTTAGGCTAAGAGTCTAATAGCTTATAGTTAATAGTTACGAATTTATATATAGGGTTATAAGCGTAGAGCTATAATAAAGCTTATAAGACCTTACCCTTACTAATAGAGCAGAAGCGAGCGAGGTTCTTCTCTAACGGCGGAGTCTCTCTTTTCTAGCTTACTATAATAGTAGTATAATCTTATAACCTTTTAGTACAGAGGATTATAAGAATGTTACTCAGGTCCTGTTTTATAGTAATATAATAACCGCGTGCCCCTCTATAACTAATACCTTTATAAGTACTAGAAGTAAGCTTTAGAAAGACACTAATAATATAAGCACGAGTAATAAAGCATTCCTTAACAGTATTAAGGTCTCGAAGCGTAGTAGGATAATCTTAGCAGAATAATCGGTTAATAAAGTTTCTAGTAGATAATAGCGGAATTTTCTTTTTTGCGATATAGGAATTATAAGTTAGACAGAGAGATAGACGATTATTATCAACTGCGTAGGAATCTAGTCTAGTTTAAGTTTCTCGAAGGTAGTACTATAAATTTTCATCTTAAAGAGAGATAGAAATAGCATAGTCCGCTTAGAATAGGCCTTCGTATATCCTACAAAGTAGTCGTATAGAGGCGTGTATAATAGCTCTCTAATACGCCTTTATATAAGACATCTGAATATCTAGTGTAATAACCTCTAGGAATTTAGATAAAACGCTTCCTATATATTCGAACTCCTATCTTAGGAAAGATAGGATTACGCTATTGTAGTCGAGCGCTAAGAGTGAGACATTTCTTATCCTAGAAATGAAACTATAAGTAATAATTTCTAGATCTAGAATAGGCAACTATACCTCGATCTGCTGTCTTCTATACCTACGATCCGCCTCCTTACACTTAGGTTATTACCCCGCTAGCTAGCTACCGACAGCCTAGATACGGCCCTAGCTCCTAACCTTGCCTTATCTCGCAAAGCTTTCTACTCACGTTCTTTGAGACGACGTGCTTCTGCACTCTTACGCCAGAGTTCCCAGTTACGCTTAATAGTAGTAGGACTAGAAGGTCTTAAATTCTCTTTATAAGCAGCTTCTCGTTCTTCATTCACCTTCTGCCGCTTCATCTAGGCGTCGGAAGCTTTATCACGCTTATACTATTAGTCCTGGAACTTAATATCTAGATTTAAGTCTCGTACCTTAAACCTTTTACTCTGGTTTTCTAGTAGTCTAGCTGTATTAGCAAGTTTACGCTGCTGCACTTGTCGCTCTAGCTCCTGAACCTTTGCTCTTTAAAGTTCAATTGTACGCATCCGCTGTTGATTTATAAGCAGCTATTCTATACTATTAGGACAAGGCTGGACCTAAGAACTAGATATTTAAGACATATAAGAAGTAGCAGGTGGTAGAGTAGAAGAAGCTATTCCCGAAACTAAGTTAACTGTTATATTTACATAAGGATACTACTAGAGTAGTTTATATATAAAGTATAAATAAAAGACGGATAGTAAAAGATTAATAATTGTTTCTCTAGATTCTCGGACGTTGTTAAGATATAAGTGTTTGCTTCCACACTAGTACAGATGCGGAACGCCTCTATACGTGACTATAGACCTCTACTCTAATATTTAGCAAAATAGAATATAAGAGTCGTCCTCGGTATAAGATTCTACTATAAGATGAAAGTTATTATATTAGATAAGACCTACGATAACGAAAAGAAATATAGTTACACGACCAAAGGTAATATAAAAGCCTATTACTAAGCCTTATCTATATACGATATTCTATACCACGTCTATTTTAGACTCTACCGTATGATCTATCGATAATATAACAAAAACGTGACGAAAACTCGCTTATTTTTTTAGCCCTCTCGTAGTGTTCGGCTGGAATCTTTTTTAGTAACCTTCTTCTCTTAGTAAGCTAAGAGTACGAAGGCACGACAATCCTTCTACTACCGATACTACACCGATAATACGAAGACTCGAGGACGAGTCTTTTTCAAGGAGAGGGGATATAATAGAACTATTAGGAATTGATCGGAATGATCGGAATTGGAATTGCCGAGTCTACGTGCCGAATAGGATATAATACAGATGTTGTTTCAGGATTTAGAAAAGCTAGATAGCTTCTAGACTTACTATTGTCCGAACCTCTTATAAATAGCTGCCTCCTCTCTATCGGGAAAGACCAATTTAGTCTTTTCCTTCGTATCAGAGCCTAGTATTCGGATATGTCATTCTATCGAACGCACTTCTATATACCTCTTTTGTAGTAGTATCTGTTTCGTACTATTATACTAATATTATTCCAGCTGTATAGAATACTTAAGTTAGTAGAACACTTGCTTTTACCGACTATAAGCGAATACGCCGTAGAAGGGGAACCGGCTATTATACTCTAGTTAAAATTTTATATATAATTCTATAAAGGATTTATATTTATTTAAATAAAATCCTACGCGTTTAATTCTTATCGGAATTATACGTATATAGGCTTAAAAGAAAGCTCTAAATTAGAGCTTTCTAATTGTCGGTATATATAAGTAGTTAGCACTTCTACGTGCCCTTCTCGCTTAACGAGGAGAGCAGGTGTTTAAGTAGAACCGAGTATAGCTTATACTCGATATATATCAACGATAGTTATAACGATAATATACTCTTTTTATATTAAGCTATTAACTACTAAGTCAAACCAACACTAATAATATAATCGAAAGTTAAATCTATAGAGTAAATAATTTTTAATCGCGTTTTAAAAGTAGTAGACTTCTGAGAATTAGTTCCGCTTTAAGACGCGTTCTAGTACGTCGTACTAAAATCGTTAAAACAAGAGCCGGTACTTTTATATATAATTTACGTATAAACCACGTATGCTTTTAACGTAAAAAAGTCCTTTATCTTTAGTATTAATTTTATCTATTTATCTACCACTTCTACTACTTCCTCTATTTTACCTCTATTTTAACGCTAGCTGCTAAAACTACTAAAAATCACGACTTCTACTACTACTATCGACACTTCAAAAGTTTAATTACTTCCGTTACTCTAATTACTTCTACGATTTTATCCTTTAATTATCACTTATATACCCTATTTTTCACCTCCCTTTCTCGATCTATAGTATCTCGCTAAGTATAATAGTACGAAACGGATACTACTACAAAAGAGGTATATAGAAGTGCGTTCGATAGAATGACATATCCGAATACTAGGCTCTAATACAAAGGAAAAGACTAAATTAGTCTTTCCCGATAGAGAGGAGGCAGCTATTTATAAGAGGTTCGGATAATAGTAAGTCTAGAAGCTATCTAGCTTTTCTAAAACCTGAAACAACATCTATATCGTATCCTATTCAGTACGTAGACTCGGCAATTCTAATTCCGATCATTCCTAATAGTTCTATTACATCCCCTCTCCTTGAAAAAGACTCGTCCTTAAGTCTTTGTATTATTGATACGGTATCGGTAGGCGGTGTCTATAGGCGGTAGTATTAGTAGTAGAAGGATTGTCGTATAGAATACGGTTTATTAAGCGAGGTGTTTAGCGAAAGGTAGGATACGAGTCGTAGCCGGCCTTGTTTATAGATGTTACCTATATCGGGTGTTTCCTACTAAAAGCAAAGTATTCGCTAAAAGAGTATATAGTCTAACCCCTCGATTATTCTATATATCGGAGGGGATTTAGATAGGAGTTAGAGGCGGAAAAGTCGGAATTTAGAAGTCGATATCGTAAAAGACAGTAATAACTTAGCTAAGAGGTTACTTATTAGCGTACTTCTTCGATTTATAACTGATTTGTATCCGATTTAAATTAGACTTCTAGAATCCGGCCAGAAGGTAAAAGAAAGTAAGGACTCCTTACTGAAGTAGGGAGTCGGAGATAGGGTATCGGCTAGTCAAATGTTATTACCGATAATTGTCTAATACCTTGTTTTCCTACTGATTCGGGGTACTCTATAAGGACTTGGTTTTATCTTCTTTTTAAATAGTAGAAAAAGATTCGTATTCGGGTAGTAGGAGGTTCGGTATTATACTAGATAAGGATTAAAAGGTAGTCTTTTTAACCGAAGTGGTTGTACCGACTAGCTTAGTCGTATTAGCTATATATAACTCAGCGTTTCAGCGTCTTTCCTTATCTAGGGCTAGAAGATCTGCTACTATTTCGACGAAGTTATAGTTCTAACGTCTCTTAAGTATAGCGGCTAAGTTTCGTAGCTATAGTATAATCTTTTCCTATATATAGAAGAACCGTTCTAACTCTGGTATCTCTCCAAGTATAGCTATACTCGAAAAGCGACCTCTGAAGTTAGTAAACGTTTCTTTACCTTTAGCGTCATCTATCTACAAAGCCTAGAAGGCGTTCTATACATCCTCTATCTCGTATCCGGTTAAGAAATATAAATCTAAAAGTTTAATTATATCTTAATAATCGTAGAAAGTAATATAAATCGACTCGGACTCGTATCTAGGCTTAAGGTAGTTCCTAGCGTGGCCCGTAGTTGTTCTCTAGATAAGGGCCTTTCGAGTTAGTATAGTATCGTAATAATCGGCGTTTACCAGGAGTCTATCGTATACCGATATCTTCTATTACTAGTAGGTAGGTGAGGTACTGTTATTTAAGGGTTCAATCCTTTCTATGATCTTGCTTTTAGCGGTTCGGGGTAGGAGGGGATTCTAGGTGCCTTCTAAGGCTAGGAGGATGGTCTGCCGTCGAGGGAAGGCATTAGGGGTAGTAGTGTCCCTTAAGCGAAAAGGGTCTCGCGTAGTACTTAAAGGCGAAAGAGGCTCTAGATCGATTCGGGGTGGATTTATAGAGGCAAGTTAGAGTTCGCTTATTATCCTTTCCAACTATATAAACCGATCATTATTATCTTAAAGTTTTTCTTCTAGGCCTTGTACTACACCTCGTATCTCGTCCGCGTTAGAGAAGTCTCGTTTGTCTTTGACTTTGTTATTATTCTAAGACCTCTTAGGTTTTAGCGTGCGAGTGTAATTCGTAGACCTTTCGGATAAGGGCCTACTGGTTTCCCTAGTAGGTTGCTTAACGCTCTTAAGCGGAGCTTTGGAATTCGACATGTCGTATATCGATTCGAAAAAGAGGGGGGGTTAAGGGGTAGATGCAGGAGCCTTCCGGGTAACTGTATATCGTCGACTGTCCGTATCTTGTGTAGCAATCCCTACACAGAGAGGGTTATTAGGAGTCTCAGGAGTACTCAGCGTAGTCCACTCCTATTGACGTAAGAACCGCCTACGATTTTACCAGCTAACTGTTTAGACACCAAACCCCGGTGTCACTGGCCGTCTAGGTAGTCTCTGATTACCTGGCTATTTAAGGTTATCGATATACTAATCCGAATCTAGGCTGAATCGAATTCAAAGCAAGTACGCCGGCGCGCTCGAGTAAGATATTATAACAGGCCGTCCCCGGCGGAGTCGAATTTAGTCTTTTAATATAACGGCACAAAACGGATACTACTACAAAAGAGGCATATAGAAGTGCGTTTAATAGAATGACATATCCGAATACTAGGCTCTAATACGAAGGAAAAGACCAAATTGGTCTTTCCCGATAGAGAGAAGGCAGCTATTTATAAGAGGTTCGGACAATAGTAAGTCCGGAAGCTATCTGGCTTTTCCAAAACCTGAAACAACATCCGTATCGTATCCTATTCAGCACGTAGACTCGGCAATTCCAATTCCGATCATTTCTAATGGTTCTATCACACTAAGCACCTAATCTATTTACCTAGTTTTTGTCTTATAAGAGGAGTGAGAGGTGAGTTTTAACCTTGTTTTACTATTGTTTTAGTACTAATTTGCCTCTACCTAGGCTTCTCTCACTTGTAGGTGATAAGTATACTCGATATTATACCCTTCTACCTTAAGATATAGGTAAAAGTGTAATTAAATAGTGGCTCTAACCTATCTAAAAGAAGGCCTTGTGAGAGTTTTTGATTTAGTGAATAAGCTTGCTTTTGAGCTCGCTTCTGAGTGGCTCGCTAAGCGAGATTGCGAATATCGCGGATGTATCCTTCTACAGGTGTATAAATAGCTAAGGAAGAGCTTCTCTCTTCCTTCCTTCGCGAACAATCTATTCCTTAATCCCTACTATAATAATATAAAGAATCAGACGGTCTATAACCTTGTAAAATATTCTCAGCTATATTTGATAATTTTAAGGCCTTAGGCTAAATGTGGCGGGCGGGAGCTCCCACCGTTCGGAATTTCTTTTTTTCCAAGCACGCTAACCTTCACGTCGAAAGTAAAATACCGAAACAACCTTCTTATACCTTTCCTCTCCAACACCACCATCCTAATTAGCGAATGGTAATGACGGTGCAGAATTGTCTATATCTTCCTTCCTCTATTTCAGATCGTATAAGTATGCGCCAACCACTCAGGAATATCGAGAACGGCGAGAGGCCCAAAGTCCAATCCAAAGCATCATCCCTCAAACCACAGCAGAACACTTGTAGATCATCTACAAGATCCACCTCATTACATACCGACAGACATCAATCGAAGTCTTCTTCACCGCCAATCAAAGCTATCGCTGGTTCTCAATCAAGACCACAACAGAAAATAGGACGTGCGACAAGATCAGACTCTCTCCAACCGCAACAAAAATCCTCGAAATCGAATCTCCATAGCCCGATTATGCGACCCACCAACCCAAGCGCTATAAATACTCTGTGGAGCGAAGTGATGTCGGCAACTCGAGCAAGAAGCACTGCATCACCCAGAGGAAGCACCGAAACCGGCTCCGAAACCGGCAGTCAAAGCTCAAGCGATTTCTATAAGCTGGTGTTAATTCCTCGAGGAATCACCATTAATGGTTCCACGAACACAATACTTGTATCCAGGCACTTCTCAACATCGCCACCAACAGAACGACGAGCGGAATACTATCAGGAGAAAACGGGGAACAGCGCTTCACGGGTCTGGTTGGAAATCGACGAAGAGTTCGTGAAAGAAGTAGTTGGCGAGTATACATGGATGAAGACACACGACTCCTGTGAGGCCGAGTTTGCAACATACGGCAAGGAGGTGTTGATTCGAAGGAGCCTCGGCATAGATCTAGAGACGAGAGAGTATGGATGACACATCGGTTGGTAGAAGTCGTCACGAAACCAAAGACCGTCGACTCGAAGACCCTACTCAGAACTCCGAGACCGTGGTGGAGCCCACCGCTCATCGATCCGTCCCTTCCCAGCAAGCCATATACGTACGACATCCGCCCGGACTGTCAATACTGGCTGTCATTGAACTTCGCCAATCGAAAATACAAGCGACTGTATAGTGAATATGTCTACGAGAATGATAGCGAAGCCGTGTGTCCATACTTCACTATCGAATTCAAGAAGGACACGAGCACTTACGATACAGCAACAAATCAGCTCGCTACAGCCGCAGCTCTAGCTCTTCACAATCGATGTATACTCAAGCATCGACACCTCCAATACATTAATACGCCCTGGTCCGAGGTGGTTGCAAGTCCGATCCGACATTACGGCCTTACCTTCTCTGGCAGCGAATATCAATTCTGGTGTATCAAGCCCAATGTGTCGCAGCAAGATATCAAGGCCGACTGGACGTGGCAGGGCTGTGAGATATTAAATGTTTCTCGTGGGGAGTTACTAGAAGAGATCGAGGTTGAGGATTTTATCGAGTGGGTTAACGAGATTCATCACTAGGGGCTTACGGTATATGGGAAAGCATGCGAGGAGGATGTGAAGGGATGTATTGATTATGGCCTAAGTGGAGTGAGAACGTCTTCGGCTGTCTTGCTAAATCACAATTAGACCTCTTTCAAATTGCATGCATTTACCATTTGAGACTTCTAAAGACAATGCCACTCGTAGTACGACTTGATACAAAAATCCTCCTATCCTACGATGTCTTGCGCTCGGCTTTGGTACTCGCCAGATGATTCGAAATTGAGCTTGGCCCACCTACATCACTATCTGGTGCGCCGGGAGCAGTACCCGCTGCCTTGGGTCGCCCTGGAGTCGGTAAATACTATCATCGTCCAATTCCCGACATTTAACTTGTGTGCTCTTGGTCGAGGACGTGTCGCGTAGTATCAAAGCTGAGGGGGACTTGTTGAAGTAGAAATGGCAATGGCAATGATTCTTCGAAAAGATGCGGTCTGGGAGAAGCAGGTCATTACGGAGTACTTGCTGGATCTCGTCCGAGAGATAAGATAAAATAGGATTTTAGTGGCGTGGCACAATCACATGAAATCCTTCTTTCAAATACCATGGCTCTGCAAACGACATCCGCCATTCCCGAGTTGCGTTTGACTCAACGTGCCCTTCAAAGGCATGCAAAGGCACCTGCCAATCGACCAAAGACTCTGCGCACACGCAGGCAGCCTGCCAGCTCGGAAATAGACACTTCGTTCCCCTCAACAGATCCTGAGGGCGCGGTACAATGGGAGGAGATGGACCAGATACTCATGGATCCAGAACAACGGCGCGATTTACTGGCCACGTTTAGGAGAGATCCGGAGTTCTTTGATGTCGCAGATTCAGTCAAGACTCCGATGCGCGAACCCATCTATCTCCTCGACGGCAGACCTACTTATGCGCAGCCATGCTT